>JAOTAX010000006.1:8813126-8827325 GCA_025629825.1 Erythroxylum guanchezii | reverse complement strand
ATTAACATTACCCAAGTAAAACATTAAACACCACTCATACCCATATCATTCTTTCTACTCCTTCCACTATTCATTTTCAAATAAAACCCATTTAATATCACTAATATCCGGAAGTTGTCACTGAATGCATGTACCATTTTTTTTAAGAGCAACCATTCATTATTTTAATGCATATATATATATATATATGTATTGATATGATGCATGAGCAAGACCAACGCATTTCCTTTGTCTCTCCTTGAGCACATATAAATTAAGATTTCGGGTTCTAACCCTTAATATGGGGACAGGATGTTACAGGTCTTGTGGAATAACCAACCCTAAAAGCTAGCTTAAAGGGTGGGAGAGCTCATAAGTCTATAAACCTCACATTAGCCCCTCTTATTACCGATGTGGGACAATTAGAAAGCAACATTTAGAGAAAGAGAGAGAGGGATACACAACTAATTCATCTTCATCTATTATTCCGAAACGGTTATTAGGTGTTAACATTTTATACGTAACAAGTCCTCCTACTTAAGAAAACCTTACCCACAAGGTTTAACAAGGAAAGTATTATGGAGGTTTACATAATGGACAAAAAAGAAATATTCATATTTTCTTTTCATAACTCATTTCCTTCACGACATCACTAGCAATAAGTCTTTTAGCATTGTTGAGGAAGGAGACAAGATTATCATCATGTCGATTTTCATATATAGGCTCACCATGCTTTCGATATTAACTACACTCACACCTTTAGTCCTACTTTCAATTCCACTATAATTAACATAATCCTTACCCTTTCCCTCTCTCAAAATTGGATAGTTTATCAACTTGATGTCAATAATGTCTTTCTTCATGGTCATCTTCAAAAACAAGTCTTTATGTCCTAGGCTCCTAATTTTATAGACCCATACTATCCTTATCATGTTTTTCATCTTCACCAAGTCGTATATGATCAGAAACAAGCTTCTTAAACTTAGTTTCCTCAATTAAGTCAAAAACTTCTTGAATTACACTTCACTTCCTCCAAATCTGATCCTTCTCTATTTATTGACACTAGCTTATCTCATGCAACCTTTGTCTTAGTTTATATGGATGGTATCTTGGTTACAAGCTCTTCAGCCTCCTTCATTTCCTTTCTTATCCATAACCTTAACAACACTTTATCCATTAAAGAGTTGGGCTTGCTTCATTACTTTCTTGGTCTTAGAGACACTATTATGTCAATTGGTCTTATTATAATCCAAGCCAAACACACGAAAGGTCTTATTTAGACTAGTTTAGATAATTCCAAAATTGTTCACCTCCAAGCAACCCATCTCTATCTTTATCCAAAATTATGGCAAACCAAAGTATAGAAACACCATTGGTGCTCTTTAGTATCTTTGTCTTATTGGTCCTGACATTTGGTTTGCTTTCAATAAAGTCTCTCAGTTTTTACATTTCCCTCCCAATGTCCACTAGAATATGGTTAAATGGATTCTTTGTTATCTTAGCTCGACATCCTCTCATGTAATTCATTTCCTTAAGTCATCCTCACTTACATTATAGGCCTACTGAGATGCTTATTAGGATGGGTTGGATATTCAGATGATCATCGTTCTACATCTAGCTAGCGTATCTAACTTTGGCTCCAATATGATATCTTAAAGTGACAAAAAATAGCCTACTGTTGCCAAATCTGGTACTGAAGCTAAATACAAGAGCATGGCTCTCACTACTACAAAACTTTGTTGGATCACCTCTCTACTGGGATAAATTGGATTTTCTGGTCTTATGCCCGCATTATTATGTCATAATCTTGGTGCCACATTTCTTATTTCTGATCTAGTTACTCATTCTCGTACTAAGCATATCGAAATATTGGTTTTGTGTAAATATTAAATAAACTTTTATTATATTATGTTACATAGTCTGCCAATATATGAGAAAATAATTTTAAACAAATTTTTTGTAAAAGAATCTTATTTAGATGTTTATTTTAATAATATCAAAAAATTAAAGATATTGTTATAAATCAATTTCAAAATTTTAAATAAAATGTTAAGAACTTAAATTAGTCAAATAAATAATAATTTAAATCAATATGGTAAGTATTGAATCTTATACAAAATAAAAATTCAATTATTAAAAATTTAAAATTAATATGGAAAATATTGAAATTACAATATTATAGTAAGTTTTGATACTAATGTAAGTTTTGAAAATTTAAAATTAATATCATAAATTTTGCCACTAATATGATAAGTGTTGAAAATTTAAAATCAATATAATAGATTTTGTGAGTGATACATTTTGAAATTTAAAACTAATATGGTAAGTTTTGAAAATCTAAATTATAAATGCAACATTTTCGCAGTTTGTTGCCTTTTTTTCTTCTGATTTACTAATTTGATGTGGTCGATGAAATATACCAAAACCATATAACTAAAGAAACATAAGGTTATTGGGTTTGATATTTTTATCGATTAATATATGGCAACAAGGAGTAGAAAAGAAGGCAATTGTTACAAGTATTATGGGAGACCCAACTTCAAAAGCTAGCTTAAAGGGTGGGAGAGCCCATAAGCCTATAAACTCCACATCAGCCCCTCTTATTATCGATGTGAGAAAATTAGACCATAACATTCTATTACGCTTTACAGCCCAAGCACCCATGGGCTAGCTGTGCGCTAAACCTTTTCTAGGCCCAAGCGAACATTGTCATACCAGCATCACTAACCACGCACCCACGGGTTGGCTGTGAGCTAGACCTTTTCTAGCCCCGGATGAATACTGCAATACCAGCGTCACCACCTGTGGCATAAGGACTGGAAGGAGTGGTGTTGTCTCTGATACTAATTGTTAAAGGTCTTATGGGAGAACCAACCACAAAAGCTAACTTAAGGAGTGGGATAGCTCATAAGCCTATAAACCTTACATTAGCCCCTCTTATTACTGATGTGGGAAAATTAGACTGTAACATTTAGAGAAAGAGCGAGAGAGAGATACATAACTGATTCATATTCATCTGTTATTCCGAAACGGGTACTAGGTGTTAACACTTTATGTGTAACAATTCCTCCTATTGAAGAAAACCTTGCCCATAAGGTTTAATAGGGAAAGTATTATGGAGGTTTACAAAATGGAAAAAGTAAGAAATAATTGTATTTTCTTTTCATAACCCACCTCCTTCACAGCATCACCAGTAATAGGTCTTTTAGCATTGTTGAGGAAGGAGACAAGATTATTAGCATGTCGATTTGCATCTGTACGCGCACCATGCTCTTTACCAACTGGGTTGAAATGTGGTCTAGTTGACATGCAACCAGTTGTTGTGTCTTTAAGAGCATGAACATGGAACCCATGGAGCCCTAGTTTCAGGCTAGAGACATCTCCAGTTACAATATTTTTCCCATCTCCTTCTTGGGTCAAAAAGATAGTCCCATTAACACCATTACTACTGTTCAGAACATTAAATGCCTTCACCATTGTAACTATGATCTTAGAGCACCCCTAAGAGAGAGAAAGATAGAAAGACTTTATGTAGTCCTCCTGCATGGTTTTCTTATTTCTATTTGTAAGTTTCAGATTAGCTAGAATAGTAGCTCCCGATTTAACTCCTTGTTGCTGCATGAATTGTGTCATCATAGTTTTAAGCTCTAGAAGATCATTCTCCATTTATTATGTTTTGTTTTGAGATTCTAGAAATAGTTTCTCATTCCTTATCTGTGCATCTATCAAATTCTTCACGTTTTCATCAATTCTACATAGCTCAACCATTTCTGATAAAGAGAGAAATGAGGAACATAAGAGAGAAGAAGAGAGAGAAGAATTCAGGAGGGAGAGAGAAGGCAAAGAATCTAAAAGAGAAGAGAGAGAGATACACAAATAATTAAAATTCATTATGTTCTTAGGGAAATGGTTAGAGGGTATTTGTAGTGTATGGCTATAATATTTTTTTCTATGTAACAATAATGACGACGAGTGATAGAGAAGAAGAAGAAAGCAACGAGTGAAGGAGAAGAAAAAGAAAGTGAGAAGTAAAAAAGAAGAAGAAAGCAACAAGCGACAAAGAAAAAGAACGCGATGATGGAAAAAGAAATAAGGGCCAATGATGAATGACTCGGGATTTAGGGCTAGAATTGTTTTTAAAATTTTTTCTTTAATTTTTTTAAATTCTTCAATTTAATTTAGATAGTCAGTATTAATTGTTTGTATTACCGTCTTTTGCCAATACAGTTAGAATAATCATAATGTGAAATGATTATTAAATTTTTAAAAAAATCTTATAACTATAAGATTATACAACTTAAAAAATCTTAAACCTATTGGATTATCAAGTTGTATACACTACAAAATTTTACTTATTCAAACCATAAACAATTTATATTAAATTAATAAATATTAAAAGAAGATATTAGCAGAAGTTAATTAATTGAAAATATTTGTATGTGTATTCTATTTTTACATCCTTTATTTAAGAGCTAAGTAAAGCTTTTTTCTATACATGAACTTATTTATTTATAATGAAAAAAATTAAAATTATGTTGCTTTTTTTATCCTTTGACCTGATATTAAAGTGGTTAAAATCTTAGGTTTATTCTTAATTTTTAACTGTCTCCTTTGATATTCATGCAAGTCACTCCTAGTGCTTTAGGGACAATCTCGAGAGTCTAAAATGATAATTTGTTGCCATCCTTTCATACCTTAAGTATTGTCTTTCGACTTGTTACTCTTTGATTGTTAAGAAAATAAAAAAGTGTGTTATATTTTTCATATCTTTAAGAAAGGCTTTTAGGCTTTGATATACGAGTGAAAACATAGTAGATAAATGGAGACATACAAATGAAAATTTTGTACATATCTAGAATACAACTAATGATCTTATCAATAAAAATTTGCAGTTCAGATCTTGAGATAATTAAATATTATTAGTACCCCTTACTATGATGATATGTAATTATGAGTGTGTCACAAAAAGGTTAGTTCACTAAAGAAACCAAAATTTTAGTCATCATATTAGTAATTTGATGAGTAAAGGAAACGTGTCTAATGAAGAGTGCTTTACTGGCAATCATGTCTTGAACAAAATGTATGTCAATCTCAATATGCGTAGTACGAGCATAAGTAACTGGATCAAAATCAAGGAATGTAGCACAAAGATTATGACATAATAGTGTGGGCATAAGACCAGATAAACCAATTTCTCCCAGTAGAGAGGTGATCCAACCGAGTATTGCAGTAGTGATAGCCATGCTCCTATATTTAGCTTCAGTACCAGATCTGGCAATAGTAGGCCATTTCTTAACACTTTAAAATATCATATTGGAGCCCAAATTACGACGTCAAATTTTGAATCCCCAAAAAAATCTTTTTGAAAAAAAGAAAAACACACTATAAGTACTTATAAACTACAATATTTACCTAATTAATGTATAAAATTAGATATAACCCTTATTAGCTGTCTTCCCACAAGGATATGAACATACACAACCGAAACTACTTCAATCTATCATTTCATTTCTAAAGCAAAAGAGTTTGAAAAACTTTATTTACATATCAAAAGCCACACCATTAGCTTATTACAAAATACAAAATAGCAAATGTGAAGCAATTCCCTTAGGCTCTTAATCACTTGATCTCTTAGCTATCACCTGAAGATGGGACAAAAAGCGGGTGAGCTTGAAAGCTCGTGGGTGACAAGTTTATAATCGATAATAAGCAAAACCACTGAAATTATTCATTTGTCATAGAAAATTCTTATTGAATTCAAGAAAAGCATAGTTCTCAACCAAATCTCAATAATACAAATCATATATGTATCAACTTGACAATTCACAGATGTAGTGCACAACAAATGGCTCGAGGGTCCTATGGAAACAAAATGGAGAAACCGAAGTTTACCCTACGAACAGAATGAGTCTATTTTTTGGAGCTCATATGCCACAAGAGAGCAGTTGGGAGAAAGCTCTTGTCGACGTGCACGTGACGAAGAGAATGGTTCCACTCTCACCTAAACAGAAGCACATAATCATGCTTAAAAATCATTTCCATACATTTTCGTATTTTCATGCTTTTTTCTCTTTTTCTTTATACAAAATGCCATGACACATTTCAATGGCATAACATGATCATACATCACAATACTTTTTTTTTCCACATTCACAACAATTTAAATCCAATCAATTAAACATATACACACATATAAGCAAATTCTTTAAATCATTTAAAAGCAATATATGCACATTTACGAAGTAATTGAAACCATTTTATTCTCTTGATTTGTAAAAACATTGCTGGCTTATTTCTCAATTATAAACATGTAACCCACCTTGACTTCCTTGCTTATAAACTTGCTCAAAATGCCTTTTCTCTTGTTCCTCTTGCCTCTTTTGATCCCTTTATACAATAACAAAGATCCCACTCAATAGGGTTTTCAATTGAAAATCCCTCAAAGCACAATCACTAAAATTGGTTCTAGAATACTTAAACCCAAGCATTTTCAAAACTCCATGAACTAAAATCCTTCAAAAAATCTAAAGATTTAAAATGATCTTACCTTCATTCTTCACCAAATGAAGGGATCTTTAGCAAAAAGGGAAACTCTTCTCTTCCTCTACCTTTTTCCCTTCTTGAATAGCTCCAAAATCTCTCTTGAAGTCTAAGAAAAATTAAGTCCTAGCTCAACGCTCTTCTTTTCTCTCAAATTACCGAACTCTCTTTCTCTTTCTTTCTTATTTCCATTATTCTCCTCTTCTCTCCCTCAATTCACGCTTTTCTTCTTCATTTAAAAGCAAGACAACACTTCTTCTTCCAATTATGCTCTTAATGATTGAGAAAGGTCCAATTTAGCCTTCCATTTATGCCTTATGTCTTTTATGCTTAAGTGTCTTACCAAAAACACCTTTGAACATTCCTATAACCTTAACACTTTCTTCTAGAAACATGTTCCCCTTGTCTTAAGTTTCTAAAGACACCAAAATCATTCAATTTGGTTCAGAAATCTGAAAGTATTGCCCTAAACAGAAACTATACTTAAATTTCTCCTAGAAATTAAAAGTCTCATAGACTGAATTAGATATCAATTTCTTCATATCATTTGTAGCTCCATGTCTCTAGTTTATTTTGAAACAAGAATCATCTCATTCGGAGCTCTACTGATCCAAAAATCATCAAAATACGAAAGTATATTCAGTGAAACATCCAATTCATACTCTTCCAATCGATACCCTTACTTTGATTCAAATAATCTTTTTTGAATTAATACCAACTGCTATCAAATTCTATGGAGAGATATAGAAATGTGTTAATAAACTATTGGTCCAAGAATCACTTCATTTTCAGGTCAGATAATCAGGTTATGGTCGAAAGAATCAAACATGATTTTGTTCTCAATCATATTGAACTTGTCCCGAAAAAATGGAAATAACTTCACTAGAGATGTTGGATCAAGGTCATTCTTAAACGGTTTGAAAGAAGACGTCGAGATCTAAAACTTTCATGAAGAACTTGAAGACAAATTCTATCATCTGAAGGGCAAAAAATGGACTAAGCAATAGGTCAGATGAAACCAGATGAAGGGTCAGACGAATTGAAAAAATTGTCATAACTTTCCGTATAGATATCGGATTAAGGTGTTCTTTAGATGGTTCGAAAGAGGCTTTCAAGATCTACAAGTTTCATGAAGGCATTGAAGACAAAGTCTATTATCTGAAGGGTCAGAAATGGACCAGACGATAGGGTCAGATGAAATGAGATGAAAGGTCAGAAAAGATGGGAAAATTACAATAACTTTCCCTATAGATATCGGATTAAAATGTTCTTTAGATGGTTTGAAACAGGACTTCAAGATCTACAATTTTCATGAAGACCTAGAAGACAAACTCTATCGTCTATAGAGGCAAAAATGGACCGGATTAAAGGATCAGATGAATAGTGCACAGAAGAAGTTTCAGTCAACTATAGAAGAAGCAGAAAGTCAACTATAGAAGAAGCAAAAGGTCAACTATAGAAGAACCAGAAGTCAACCATAGAAGAAGCAGAAGGTCAACTATAGAAGAAGCAGAAGTCAACTATGGAAAAAGCAGATGGTCAAACATAAAAGAAGCAAAAAGTCAACCTTAGATGAAGCAGATGGTCAACCATAGAAGAAGTAGACGGTCAAACATAGAAGAAGTAGTTGGTCAAACATAGAAGAAGCAAAAAGTCAAACATAGAAGAAGCAGATGGTCAAACATAGAAGAAGCAGACAATCAACCATAGAAAAAGCAGATGGTCAAATATAGAAGAAGCAAAAAGTTAAACATAGAAGAAGCAGATGGTTAAACATAGAAGAAGCAGAAAGTCAACCATAGAAGAAGCAGATGGTCAACCTATGGTCAACTATAGAAGAAGCAGATGGTCAAACATAGAAGAAGCAGATGGTCAAACATAGAAGAAGCAGAAAGTCAATCATAGAAGAAGCAGACAGTCAACCATAGAAGAAGTAGACGGTCAACCATAGAAGAAGCATCTTCACCATATGATATGACGTCATCATAGATGATATGATGTCATCACAAACGATACGTCTTCATAGATGATATGACATGATCACAGATGATACGTCTTCACCAGACGATATGATGTCATCATCAGACAATATGACGTCATCACCAGACGATACAACTATACTCCTTAGCATCTCTACTTATAAATATCATAACTTTCGATTCCAATGTCCAAAATTCTCATACTATATACCGTTGGAAAGAAAAAGAAAGACCGACAACTTTCTAGAAGATAACTTTGTCTAAATCTATCTAGATCAATGCAGAATTTCCCCTGAAGTCATAACACGAACTTTACATTTGTCCACCAATGTACTGCACCCAGTTTTCAACTTCATGACAAATTTTGAGATTCTTAAAGATATAATTTAAATTTTATTTCTTCATAAGAAATGTAGCCATATGTGTCTAGTTTAATCCAAATTAAGAATCATCTCGTTTGGATGACTAAAGAAAAAGTTGTGGCTAAAAGACTGAAGCATACTCAGTGAACATTTTCCAGATCAACTACCCATTTTATTTCTCAATCTTTCCTTAACACAACTTACACTAAGATCAGCTTTTCTACTTCATTTACTCCTCATTCTCAACTCCATTTCAAATCAATATCATCCATAAAGAAATTATAGTCCATGATTAATCATGAACACTAATAACAGAACATACACATATATATATATCCTTCATCAACTTACTACACATATTCAACTTAATTTTTGCTTTCATTTTACTTCTGACTTTCACCTGAATTCTTCCTATTTTAAAATCTCTTATCCACCGAAAACACCACAGCAAAACATGAATCTATCCACATTTCTCATTCACTACTTTACTCTTATCTATCATTTCTAATTCAAAAATTTTCATTTATTAGTTCTAACTTCTAAGAAAAGTTCGGGGTCCAACAATTCCCCCTAAAGAATTTGGTCATCGAAATTCTTACCTAAGTGATCAAACCATTGGAGGTAATACGGTCTTATGTTTTCCTCAGTCTCCCAATTAACTCTTTTACTCGAATAATTTCTTCCAAACTACTAATTTCGACAAAAACACTCGATTTAGTTGCTTATTCAAATATCCTACGATCTTATTGGTTCCCCAATACATCTCGGATTTCTTTCAATTTCGTAATTGACTTACCTTTCTCGAATGATTTTCTTCATAGTTGTTATCTTTTCGACATAATCACCTATACCGTACTTCCATCGCGTTACTCTGATTCATCTCATGATTTTAACTATAGGGATCATAGATTATCTCCTATACTGTATCCAAATATAGATCTCGTATGTACTCAATCACATTATTTACCAATGTAACCACATTATCAGATATGTACTCATAATAACTGGTTGACATAACCTTGAGAACTTCTACATATATCACTATCATTCATTTCACTTTCCATACGTACGTTCTTAATCAATTTAGAACCATAAACGTGTGGCCATCTTAACATTCTGACATCAAATTCACTAACACAATCTTCTACCAGATCATAACTCTTATCACACCAATTAAACAATCATTTTCAATTCCTAGTTCAACCTTTCAATTCCTCTTTACTTGTACACCTTAAATCTTGTCATTTCCACCCATGTCTCTATTTCTTTCTTAGTCAATTCATGAATTCACATCCATATCAATTCAAGTACATATCCACAACAAAATTTCGTCACTATACTCATTAACATATTCACAATTACTGAATCTATGTCTAACATATCGGGCAATGTAATATTTCTTATTTCTAAATATCCTCAAACTTTCATTTTCTCATATTTTGATAGATCATTATTCTTCTTACTAATTCTATTAGCCCGAACTCTTAATAATCGCTCTTGCAATTGACACATAATCCGAAAGTTGCCTATGTAAGATCCTAATTCTAGGCTCTGATACCACAACCGTTGGGTCCCATTTTCGAAACCCAACTCTTGCTCTGATACCACAACTGTTGGATCATTTCCGGAACTTAACTCTTGCTCTGATACCACAACTGTTGGACCACGCTTTCGGAGCCCAACATTCGGAGCCATAAGACATGATCATATTATCCTATAGGGTTATTTCCATGAACCCTTATTAGTCATCTTCCCACAAGGGTGGCGTGCCCATAACAGTTAAACATCAAAAACCAACTCATCCATTTTAACAAAGAGGTCAATATGAAGATACACAACCGAAACTACTTCAATCTATCATTTCATTTCCAAAGCGAAAGAGTTTGAAAAATTTTATTTACATATCAAATATAGCGTCCCTTACCTCAGTGTACGCACCGGGACGCCCGGAGGTTATTTCAGTACATATCCTACGATAAGGGCGAGCTACGATCAATCACTACATTCACTTCATATGGCATGGTATCATAATTTACTTATAAAGCATCATAAGAAAAACCACAATATTTTAAAACTAACTTTTTCCTCATTTCATTGCATAAACCAAAAGTCTATATTGTGTCCTTCAACACTCCTTACATGTACATCATCAAAACTAATACAATAGTACTACATGAATAAGGAAACTATGTACAATCTAACTAATCTGTCCAAAAATCTCAGTTGACCGACCTTTGAGCCATAACGAAATCCAAAAGGGGCCTTTTAGTCCTGTTTAAATCACTAGGTCTCCTGTCTTTTACCTGAAAAGCCACATTGCATTTTTTGATGAGTTTTGCGAACTCAATAAGTGAACCATCATTGATGATTTTACCGGATCACATACACACATCATATATCGCACAATTAGTCATTCTAAACATACATTTATTATTCAGATACTCATATAACAGGGTATATCATGTAGTTATTCAATACAACTTTGCAAAACATTGATGAAATTCAATCTTATATGAATGTTATATGCATGAGACTCACATTTATTCTTATTGTTGTGACTGAGTGCCTATCACAAACTTATACAAATACTGGCCCATAAGGCTCAGTCAGAACAAAATCTCAGAGCATAGCTCTACGTGCAGAATCAGAAATCACAGAGCAAGGCTCTATATGGAAGCGCTTCATACTGGCAACTCAAGTCACAACGCTTTTATTTGAACGTGCATTTTATGAAATGCATCAAATACATATATGTCATATATCACAATCACATATGATGCTCAAACAAAGCTCATAATCATCGAACTTAAGTCCAGCATTTAAATTTCGTTAAGAATCAAATGTCATTCATAATTTATATCAAATCAAAGCACTTTCAATACATGGCCAACTATTAAACTCCTCAGACTTCAAGTCCGAAATTCAGAAACAATTCACAACTAATTCAGTAATATTGGAAGTTTAACAATTCAATTCAATTCAATCAAATCAATCCTAGGAAATCATGTAGGTTGACTCACAATACGCTCCAATATGTTATTGCCTGGATGGACCGGCAATGTCTGGAGGTTGACATTCCAGTTGCTTCTCTATATCAAACAACATACACAAATATCACAATTTGCACAATCATAAGTGTTTAATAACGCACATAAATGAAATGAAATATGTACAATGCATGTTCATGACAATCCTGGAAATCTTACCATCAATTCTCATCACAAAAATCATTCTCATGTCCAAAACTCATCTAACTATAATTTATACTTAGGTTTATGCCTCACTAAACTCATTAAAATCTCTTTTCTTTTCTCATTGAATCACTTCAGATCTTTCCAAGACACCCTATTCGGGTCTACTGTTCACGTTCAATTAGAAGGCGAAAATGAGGTAAATTGGTCATACTCTCTTCTAGAAAGTGTTCCTCCATATCTTATGATTCCATTGACACCAAAATCACTCAATTTGGTTCAGTAATTTGGAAGATAAGCCTAAAAAATTATCGGGTTGTTCACATTCAATAATAATGTACTATGTACAATTTCCATCCAGAAATTGAACATCATAGAGACTAAATCATAATTTGACTTTTTGAGACAATTTGTAGGCCTATAGCATTACTCCAAATTAAAAATCATCTCATTTGAAATCCTACAGATCAAGATATCATCAAAATACAGGAACGTGTTCAGTAAAATATCCAGTTCATGCTCTTCCAACTGATACCCATATTTTGATTAGATTAATCTTTTTCGAGTCAAAACTAAAAGCTATAATTTCTATGGAGAGATAGAGAAATGTGTTATGAATCCAATGCTTCAAAAATCAGTCATTTGGAGGTCAAATGACAAAGTTATGGCTGAAAGAATCAACCAAGGTTCTGTCCACATAAGACGAAGTAGATAGCAGACGAATCGAAAAGCAGATGAATTAAAGAGTAGACGATAGCAAGAAGTAGACAAATCTAAAAGCAGACGAATCAAAGAGCATACGATAGCAAGAAGCAAACGAAGCAAAGAGTAGACGAAACAAAGAATAAACGAAGCAGAAAGCAAATGAAACAAAGAACAGATGAAGTAGAAAGCAGATGAAACAAAGAACAGACGAAGCACAAAGCAGACGGTAGCAAAAAAGCAAATGAAACAAAGAACAGATGAAGCAGAAAGCAGACGAAACAAAGAACAGACGAAGCAGAAAGTAGACGAAGCAAAAAGCAGACAATAGCAAAGAAGCAGATGAAACAAAGAACAAAAGAAGCAGAAAGCAGACAAATCAGAGTCAACTTAAGACGAAGCAAAGTAAACTTAAGACGATGCAACTCTTAAGACGATATGATTTCATCACAGACGATATGATGTCATCACAGAAGATAGGTTTCTATAGACGATATGACATCATCATAGACAATACGACGTCATTACAGACGATATGACGTCATCACAGATGATGTGCTATCATCATAGACGATACGTCTCTACAGATGATATGACGTCATCACAGACGATGTAATGTCATCACAGGCGATACATCTCTACAGATGATACAGATGGTCAACTTAAGACGATACTTCTATACTCCTCAACTCAAAAACCTTTTTCTTGAATAACTCTAAGTTTTCATCAACTCATGTAGAAACACCTATATATTCATACATGCACAGTGAAGGAACAAAGCATGTCTCATCTTTTTAAACTTTAATCTTCTACACTAACCCTATACACCATTTCAATGCTACTTCAACTCCAAGAACCATTTCCACACATCTGATCACTAACAATCCATCAAAACCCAAATAACACCATATCCACAATTTTCATCCCCTCAACACATTGTTTAGGAATGTAAATATTTGTAAATGCCATGATCATGCACTGATAATAAATTCGTCAACTTTATTTCAAAAATCTATAACTCTAACAATTTTATTTACTACTTACTTATTGAAGACTTCAAAAACTTCAACTATCTTCAAGCCCTAACTCCATGCAAAATACGTAATCCACTGTGAACATTAACCATCTTCTGGTTTTTCTTAAGGAAGAAGAACAATTTACAAGGTGTGATTGATTTAGGAAAATGGAAAAACATAGAAATCTCTTAGAAGGTGTTTGGAGAAAAACTTTGTGTGTTGGGAGGAAATTCGAAGAAGGTGATTATGACGAAGTTATCTAGACAAAACTTATCCTTTCAATTCTCAGAGAACAGTAACCTACTTCTAACAAAAGTACAAAAAGAGACTTGACACTTGTCACTTTCCTATGATCTAAGCTCTAACCAAGTTTCTTTTGAACTAAACTCTTTAACTCCCATCTTTACAATCCAATTATCTCCAAATATCT
>JAOTAX010000006.1:8795531-8813026 GCA_025629825.1 Erythroxylum guanchezii | reverse complement strand
CCACAATAACATGTAACATGGATCCCTCAACCAAGATAAGAAAATTTAGTTACTCATACTTGAATTAAAATCAAAAGAAATAATAATAGAAACATTCTCCATAACTGGTCTTTAATGAAAATAATGAAAATTCCTAATTGAATCTATGCAGAAACGTAACAGCAATAAGAATTAAAGTTGCAGCAGTCCAATAATCCTAAATCCTACGACAGCCTACTTGAGGGGTGTAGCAAATTGTAACCAGAAAAGTCAGCAAAATAGGAAGGTGCGACAGCCACTGCCAAACCAGAAACCTACGAAAGACTATGTGAATAATGCAGAAAACAAAGAAACAGTGGGTGCAGCAGCCTAGGAGAAGAGAATACGATGATCCCCTTTTCTAACCCTAAAACCCATACATATACGGCAACCACCCAAAAGCCTCCTATTTCATATGAATCTCTCCATTATCTTGATTTGATTTTGTCTAGATTAGGTGGTGTTTCAATTTTGATAGAAGACACTTGAAAAGAGGGCAGAAAGATCTTGGACGGTTGTGTTTTAATTGAAAACGAATTCTGGAAAATCTACAGATTTAAGATTCCGTCCTTAGACATGCCCACGCCTAATCTTTGAATTTCGACCAATCTGGAAATTTCTGATTTCTTTCCATCTGTTTCCTCTTTTTGATCCATTTTCGTCTTTACGGTATTGAAAACCATCTGTGAACATTTAACAAACAATTCCATCAATTTTTGGATACCAATTTCACACATCAATCAAAATTAAGTCCAAAATATATGCATTTTAATTGACTTAACATGTGGGTACCTAGAATTGATTTTTTAATCTAATAGGATCAATTATCGACACTTTTGATCTAGTAGGACCGATTATCGACACTCTTCAACATAGAACATGGCCTGCAAGAAAGATAATAAATAATTAGCTAGTTTTTGATAAGTTTTGAATTAAACATAGGTATAGATATGCATGAAGTAGCACAAGTAGCCAAAACGAAAAATGCCAAGGATATAAGCTATAACAAGTCCCTAATAGTAACCAATATATTCCAACAAAAAAGAAATTAACTTTACTCCATCCAAAAAGAAACTCCTTTTTGTTAAATGTAGGTTCTCTTTATAAATTTGAGGTACAATTATAAGGTTGTGCAATATGATTACACTAACTATGAAATGGAAAGATTTCATTAACTAGCATTGCAAGAATAAAAGGAGTAAGGAGGAGGATGAACTAATATTCAAGCTATCTCTCGACAATATGATTTATGGAATACAGATTGAAAGGAACCCTACAAGTTTTCAAAAGATATCTTCATAGGAACATAGTTTCCTAAAGTCAATAATACAATTCGTAACTCATTAATTGCATCTGACATGCAGTCAGGTTATAGTAACAATACTTCACTTTAGAAGCTTCATCCATTTTTACCAAATATTAGATGGTTCATGGAAGTTCCAAGCTCTTTTTAGGATTACTGATAGCTAACAAATTTCCACTGAGTTGAATATAAGGACAGTTGATCTTTAACTATTTCAATGAATTAAGTTATTTTATAATGTTATAGTTAAAGTCTTGGTCTTTCTTTTCCTTATATTTAATAATGTTATAGTCAAAGTCTTGGTCTTCCTTTGTCTTATATTTAATTCCTTATTGAGTGCTGGTTTTCTTAATAGTTTTGTCTACTGCTACTATTTTATGTTATAAAAACTCTGATTGTTGCATTTCTTTCAATTTAAACTCTTATTTTTATTAATATAATTAATTTCATTTCTAAAAAAATTTAATTCAAGGGAACAAGTAATCAATGTCGTATAAGTTGCCAAATTTCCATAATCAAATTATATAGCTTAAAAAAAAAAAAGGGAATCACATATTCATTATCCAAATAAAGTGAACTTACTTGCACTTTTTAAAGCTTATAAACACAAAATAAGAAGTTGGACATGTGAGAGATATTAAAACAAACTTAAGAAAAAAAAGGATCATATATAATAATTCAAACCATAAATAGATTGAAAATAACAGTTTGTCATATTTATAGCCTTTGTCTATATATGGTCAACATAAAATAACCTAAAACACAATGAAAAAAAATGTATAACCAACTGGGTGGTCTACCACTAAATTTAAATGTTGTCAACACTATTTTCTTTATAGTTCTCTTAGCCAGTCCTCCTCTATACTATTCCTTAAGTCTTATAGATATCTTAATGTTTTGTCCTTCAGAACTGATGCAATTTCTTTGACCCCTACCTCCATCAATATTTTTCTTTCATTTGTTTCTCTAAACACTAAGCAAACACTTGCTTAATATGAAAATTTTTTGCATATGACAATGAATCATATGTTACATCTTGTCAATTAAATGAAGTTTGACATACTTAATACTAGATACTCTTATTGAGTTAATGAATATTTAATTTTACAAAAGAATAATAACCTGCCTCAATTAATATGCTCACTAAAAGTTAAATTTTCCCATAATTATTCCTTAATAAGTTAATGATAACAAAACTAGTAAGTATAGCAATTCAATTCCCTCCCTTACAGTAGATTTGTACATTTTCCTTAATGAACAAAACATAAAAGAACTATGAATGCCTAAGAAATAAGAGGAAGGAAGGAAATTATGATAACTGATACTTCCCTAAAAATAAATGGCTTTATAGTTGTATTATGAGTAAGTACAAACTAGTAGTAGGTATTATAATCCAATAGTAAAAGAACTTCAAAACACACTTAAATCCATAAATTTAAGGCTTCTTTTACCATAAAACAGAAGCAAATATCAACGAAACATATAAAACAAATTCTAAAGTGTAACATCCCGTTATCCCATGTTAAGGGTTAGAATCCTAAAATAGTGTACATGAGAGATTATTGAGAAGTCAGCAAGTGCATTTCATGCTCATGCATAATATAATACACACACACATTTGAATATTAATTATTGCACACATTAAAATTCTTGTACATGCATTCATTGACATTTTCCGAGTATAATTGATTTATAAATGTGATTATATTGAAAATTGTGGATTTTATGTATTGAAAATTGATTTGGAGAGTATAATTATTGATTTAGAATTTTTGGTAGAATTTGGAATATTTTCTGAAATTATGAGTATTTTTGGACTAGAAAAAATGCCAAGTGGCAAGACAATTCATAAGTGGTAGTATAAACAAGAGTTAAATGGTAGAGGAAATTTTTATAAATGACATTAGGATTTAATGACATATGCCATTGAAAATTGGGAGATAATTAGAGTAGAAATTGAAGACAAATGGACTAGTTAAATAAAAGACCAAAGAGAGACTATAAGAAAGTGACATGTGGCAAGTGACAAGTGTCACTCACCACACCTCATGCCTTAACCCACGAAACTGTCCCTAGTGAAGGACTATCTTCTCTTTAATTGGTCTTTCACTTTATTAATTACTTCGTCTCTTGTTAATATCTCTTCTCATCTTCTTCACCTACGAACCTCTCTTTTTGCCCTATCGACGTAAGCCTTGCCCTCACCCTTCTTTGCTACTATCATTTTGTTTTCTTCTTCATTTGCTACAAGAAGACCTAACCCAACTACCCTTGAATGTTGATGATCGTGTGAGCAATAGAAAGCTAGGGTTCACGAGATTTTGAAGAGTTTGGAGTTTTACCAAGTAAGTATCATATGGTTCTTCATGATTTGTTGAATGAAACATGTATAATGATATATAGAGGTTAAATGTTCATAAAATGGTGTTTTATATATGTTGGAACGTGGGTAAAGAAATGAACACATTGGTGTCTTGTTTTTTTGTTTATGATGATTAATATTTCATAAGTTGTTGTAAAGATGAGTTTGAAATAGAAAGATCATTTAAAATGGTGTAGCAAAAAGGTGCAGAAAATTTTGATAAGTAAATGGATGCTTTATGTTCTGTTATGTTTTCAATGTTTATTAACGTGGATCTCTTTGGTGTTTTAGAGATGAACTAACATGAGTTTAGAGTTAATAAAAAGGACTACTATGGTGTTTTGAAATGAGATAAATAAAGGTTATAGTTAGAAGTGAAATGAATGTGAGATTAGAGTTAAGCATGTGTAAAAATTTAGTGATGAATATATACGAATGTAGATGTTCTATTTTTGGTATTATGATAAAACATAGAATATGATTTGTTTATGATTGAAATTGAGAAATGGAAGTGGGAATGAAGAGGAAATAATGAGGACATAAGCTAGAATTGATAGACTAAGCAAAAGAGATGAACTAGGATGAAAATGGTGATGAAGTGTGCTAGAATATGTTAGATGGAGTGTTTTAACTGAACATGCATCTATATTTTAGCCATATCTTGATCTGTACATATCCAAATGGGATGATTGTAAGTTTAGATTTAACTAGAGACATATGGATATATTTTTCATGAAGGAATCGAATTAGAATTTTGTCTTTAAGGGTTTCAAACTTTGGCTTGAAGTCGAGTACAATGTGCTGTCGCGATTTGGGAACAGTCTGTAGTATTTTAGGTTTAATTTACAGAATACTGAACCAAACTGCATGAAATTGGTGTCATCAGAAACTTAAGACATATGGGAACATTATTTTAGAAGAATGTGTTGCCTAAATACTTCTTATTCCTTATCAAAATAGCCATGCAAAATTAGCCCAAAAATTGTTTTGAGAAAAGCCATCAGGTAGTGCACGATCATGCTAGGAAATCTCAAGGGAGTTGCACGATTATGACAGAGAGGAAACCTCAAGGGAATTGCACGATCGTAACAGACAATAGATACTAGGTAGTGCACAATCGTGATAGATAGGAAACGTCGGGTAATGCACGATCGTGACAGAGAGGAATCAACAAGAAGTGCACGATCGTGCACAAGCACGATTGTGACAGTGAGGGTGCAATGTTTTTTGACAATTTTAAATACCCTTCACTATTTTGACCATAACTTCTTCTCTGGACCTCCGATTAACTTGAAATTTGAACCACAAACTCCTCACACATTGTCCTTCCTCTCTACCAAATTTCATGGTCATCTAAATTCATTAGGAAAGGATTGGTAAATGATTGATTGATGATGTTATAAGAATCAAGTGTATTGAGTCATGAACCTTAGTGCATGATTGAGTGATGAACTTAGAATAAGTTTGTATTATTGAGGTGTAAACTTAAGTTCAAATTAGACATATATGAGTTTTGAAGTATGAATGATCATGGGATGAAAATAAAAAATATATACCCGGGATTGTCATTAAGCATACATTTTACATAATCCATATATAAATTTGTGCATAAATAAGTATTTATATAACTGTGCAAAGCTGTGATGTGCGTAAATGTGTGTTGTATGATATAGGAGAGTAATTAGAGCAACAACATCCAAACGTTGCCAAGACGAGGCAATAACTATCTGGAGCAAACTGTGAGTGACCTAGATGATCTCACTTGATTAATTGTTTGTTTTAAATTCTATATTGAATTAATATATGAATGTGATTGTGTTGATTCTGTACATTGAATGTTTGAGGCATTTGATGCATGAAAAATATATCAGAAGAGCTCCTTGTTTATGAATTTGATGAAATAAGTGATACTCAACATTATTGTTGAATGCGAGACCAAGGTCTAATGGTAAATGTGAATGTGAATGTGAAATTGAAATCAAGTGACTGATTGAATATATGTGAATGTGATGCATTTCATTACATGAATGCATGACAGCATAAAAGTTGTTATGACCGAAGTAGCCACCAAAAAGGAGCTTAAAGCTTAGAATGTGGTAAGAACCTCTGGCTTAGTTGTTAATGTACCTGATATCCATTAAGGGATATGGGATGATATCTGAAACAAGTCTGGTATTCACAAGAGATATGGGCCAGTAAAAAGTCACTTGATCACAACAAAGTAATAATTGGAAGTGAGTCTCATGTGCATTGCATTTATAATTGATATGTGTGTTTTAAATGATCAAAATGACCTGTTTGACTACTCTAAATGTGAAATGCAGAATAAGTGGACAAAG
Organism: Erythroxylum guanchezii; assembly: GCA_025629825.1. Classification (NCBI taxonomy): domain Eukaryota; kingdom Viridiplantae; phylum Streptophyta; class Magnoliopsida; order Malpighiales; family Erythroxylaceae; genus Erythroxylum; species Erythroxylum guanchezii. The sequence goes on along the minus strand of JAOTAX010000006.1, from coordinate 8,807,004 downwards.
TGTTAAGTGATGTTATACGATTATTAGTGAAAAGATGTGTATTATATGATGACATGAATTGTTGTGAACTTGAAACATGAACTATATGTGTTATGTGTTATAAGTGAGCCATCGATGATGAGTAGCTCACTGAGTTTGTAAAATTCACCAAAATTGTAATGTTAAATTTTAGGTTCGAGAGAGGATACTAGTGACAGAGAAACTATAGAAGTATAGTTCTTATACTTTTGGATAGAAGAAATGACTCAAAGGTTGGTCAGCTGAGACTGAAGGATCTAAATAAAATTTTTGTATAATTCCTCGTATATGTAGCATGTTCTGTATACAGAGATGTAAAGTCTAATTAGCTTTTGATAATGTACATTTATGGATGTTATTGTAAAGCTACAATGTACATATTCAGTTTTATGAAATGAAAATGAGGAATTATGTTTTTAAATATTATGACATTTACGCATTAAATGATGATGCCATGATTAAGTTACTGTCGCGATTGCTCTAGCATATCACCCTTGTGGGTTACGTACTCGAATATCCTTCAAAATGTTGGGTATGTGTCCTATAAGAGGGAGGTGCTACATAAAGAAACTTAGGGCTTTTACATTGCTTCTTTTTTTAATTACAGCCTTGCTCCCTTTTTTGAATTACAACCAAGCTCCCTTTTTACATTGCTTCTTTTATACAATTTTCCATTTTCCCTATACTTATTTCATTGCATCTCATTTGTAAAACATCAAAAAACAAGTAAAAGCATTAATCAATATGAATTAAAGAGTAAATATTTCTTTTTCTTTTTAGGCTTAAGGTTATTTAGGAAAGATTACAAAGAAAGAGCTTGACTTTTAAATTAGGCTAAAAAAGGAAACATTAATATATTAATGTATAAAAGGGCTACAATTTGGCTTAAATTCAAATCCTAGGTGACTTTGTCATTTATAATGTTTGTATGCATCTTATATGTAATCTCAAAAGATGAAATTCAAGTTCTAGATTTCCATAATCAAAGAATGTATCCATATAAGAAAAGAAAATTTTTATGAATGTGTCAATTCTTATATAAATCAGTTTCATATTATTCACAAAGTCAATATTTACATAACATTTGCTTAATTATATTATGAATTTAACTTTTAACACTCAATCTCAATCTCAAATTATGTATAAACTTATTTCATCAACCTAAAGATACTAATGAGAACCTAAACTCACAACCTAATAAAATCTTAAAATATATTAAAAATGACAAAATTTACTTCTAGTCCACCCCTATACCTAGAACAATATTATCCTCGACATTATGCATCATGACTAATAACAGGATATAAAAAGCTCCTTGAACACCTAGACAGTTGAATTGGAAATTCTCTGGTATAAAATATTGATTTATACTTAAAATCTACAAGATACTCAACATTGTTGGAGAGATAAAAATAATAAAATCTAAATTGCAATTAGATTTTCAAGAACTTCAATTTAACATAAATAATAGATCACAAGTTAGTAAAACAATATACATTCTAAATGATGTTTGAGATCTCTTATGGAACTTTCATCAAACACTTGGTACGTTATTGAAATTCATCCTTAGTTTGTTTCAAAACTGTCTTGTTCCATTATTCACCAATATAACCACACAACAACAAAAAATGAGCCATTAACAACCTAAATAAACCCTCACAACTCAATCCACTCTAACACCAAGACATTGAACATACAACAATTCACTACAAAAATTGAAGAAAAAAAAATTAACCTAAGAGTACTAAATGGACAACCAACCTCGAGACAGAAAACTCAAGACAATGGAAGTAGTTACTGGAAGAATGAAAGAAGATGAGCAATGATGGCCACAGATGGAAGAAGACAGTGCAAAGAGGAGCAACGAAGAAGAAGAAAAAAATGAAGAAGAACGACAGGGAGGGGGGCTTCGCATTTTCCTTTAAATTTAAACAATAACACCGATGTCATTTGAATTTAATGACGAAATGATAGTTTTGTAGGTAAATTAACGACGGAATGGAGTTTTCATAGGTAATTTCCCCACAGAAATTTCTTCCATCGATAAACTTTATTGCTTATTTTTACTGCAAACCATTGCTACCTACTTTTAGGAAGATTTTCACTATTCTGTTGCTCAATTTCATTGGTAAATTTTTGTGTATAAATTCCCTCCACCTTTACCAATGGAGTCTTTTGTCATTGCAAAATACCCTTTTTTCTAACAAGTTTACCAAAAGAAATAAATTTTTGTCACTAATTTACTAAGGAATTTCCTCCATCGGGAATTTTTGTTGGTAATTTGTAATTTTCTTGTAGTGTTAAATAGTGCTGAAGAATTTAAAATTTTTGATAATGATAAGATATAATTTCTTTCAGAAATACCATCTTAATTATAATAATAAGCTTTTAGTTACGGAGATAAGGATGATCCGGTGGATGTATAACCTTAACAAAAGAAGTAAGGTCAAGAATCTAATAGTAAGAGACAAACTAAAGGTGGCGGGTACAATGACAAATTGAGATAGACAAGGCTTAGGTAGTTTTGACATGTTAAAAGGAGACATCTTGACTCTCTATTGAAAAGATGCGAGAAAATAATACTTAGAGACTATAAGAGAAAAAGATGAAGGTCTAAAAAGAATTGGGGGGAGTAATTAAAAATGATATAGCTCAGATGGATCTCACCAAGGACTCGGCCCATAATAGAAAATTTTGACGTACTAGGATAAAGGTAAAGAAGCTCTTTTAAAGAGAGCATTTGTGTTCTTATAGGTGCTATTAGACCATGTCTATTTGAGCTTAGTTAATTTCATTCTTAGCAGATTTACTGTATTGATTGGCCTAGTCGGAGTTACTCTTGTACGATTTTTTTTTGTTTGTATTTGTATTTTACCTTTTGGCCTATTTGAAGTTACTCTTATTCGGATCTTTTCTGGTATGTATATTTATCTTACTATTTATTGTTAATCTTGGACATGTTCTAAACGTACGTTATTTTGTATTACAATACCTATTTATTATTAGTAGTAGTATTTTATGTTTTTTTTATTTTTTTATTATTTTTAATGTATACACATCCATTTAGAATTTGTAGTATTTTCATGACGCATTTGCAAATAGATCTATTGGAAACAACTCTCTTCTAAGTAAGGGTAAGATTGCACACCATCGAACCTCCCCAGATCCCGCATCGCAACGGGACTTCTACTAGTTGTTGTTGTTATTATTTTAATTTTATATTAGATTTAATAATAGTTTGAAATATTAGAATTATTATTAATTTAATATACATCAATAGACCTTGATATATGCTTTTTATTTCAATAAATTATTTTATTATATTTTAAATTATTCTTATAATTTTTATATCTTATTTACTATATATCGATTTTATGACAGTCTATTTCTGATTGAATCTTTAAACTTTAAAGATCTCTTTTTATTGATTTAATTTTCAACCTAATTTTTAAAACATTGTATTTTATCATTAAAAGAAGTAGAAGAAAATGTCTTTATTTTTTGGGTAAGTGTTTATAAGCATGCATTTTGTTTGTAACAACAGAATACAATCACGGTAGGAGGGACGTCAGATCGCTCGAATTAGGACAGGAAGAAGGCAACTATTAAAATTCATCCAAAGCACTAATACTAAAATCAGCGATCATAAAGTTAAACGATGAGAAGTACCGGGACTTCAGTGTAAACAACATACATGAAAAGGATAGTATACAAATATTTATTAATCTAAAACACTGAAAATAATGACACCTTTTCTTTTTAAAAACAAATAGAAAGACATGAAAAAAAATTTAAAAAAGTTGAATTTTACGTAAGAGTTGCTCCGGAAGGATAGTATAAAAACATATCTATTTGTGTCCTCCCCATGATCATTAAGGATTGGTTTTATTTAAAGTTAACTACACCACTTAATTAATTATTATTAAAATAATAACTATAATCACTTTAAAACTTAAATGTGTATGTGAACTATTTAAGAAATAAATTTTAACCAATTCAATCTAGATCATGATGTTAGAGTAGTTTCTCTGATTCTTTTTAATTTAAGAGCATGGTCTGGGATTTCATTAGGAGCGATGTCAATGCCATAACAAATTGATGAACGGAGCAAGACAAATGGTAGAGGAATTGAAGCCAAATCCTCAAAGTATTAAGAGGCACAATCCTTTTAGCATTAATCGAACGTAGACCTCTGTCTTCGTGTGTAGGAGTTAAATCATTAATGCTTTCAGCGCTGCACCAAATAAATAGACCCACGGGTCATCAGATCTTTTGTACTCATTATTCTATTTCAACCTTATTTTTATTCTAAAAATAACATCATTTTATGTATAAATAACTATAAAACGATATTATTTTAGAACAAAAATAGGGTTAAAACAAAATAACGTGCACAAAAATAGGGTTAAAATAAGATAATGGGCACAAAAGATCTGAACCCGACCCACAGACGGAAAAGAATGCAGAGAATCAAGACTCTTCTCATTTCTCTATTTTCCATTCCCCAAGTCCTTTAGTTTTAAAATTACGAGCCATTTAATTCAATAACAGAGAAAGATATGGTTTCATTTGAGATCCAAAATGAAGGTAGTAGGTGTATTAGCTGAATTACATTGGGCCAAAGCCAATCAGTTCTTCCTTACTCGCTACACTAATGTCTAGTTTAACTGCCAAGCTTCAGCGATTTAACCACTAATCACAAAGGATTACAAGCTATCTCTACAGATTTACGGAAAGCACGAGCATATATTGGCTATCTTGTAGAAGTTTTGAAGATCCTTGGCCGTTAAAGGCGCCGATTTTAGGTCAGCACCAACATCACCTGATGCCAATTGCCTTTTTAAGCTGGGTGCCTCTCTCGTATCAAAATGCTAGTATGGTATTAACATAGTGGTTCTGAAGAGACTTCTTCTTTGACCTATGAGGATTATAAGATGGGTCAATGTAAATAGCAACTAGAGAGAGCATAGATAAGATTGTCAATTTATTATCCATCCATGGTTAATATCATTATCAATTTATTATCCGTCCATGGTTAATATTAGATAGGATACAGAACCAAGAATGCTTATTTTCCCTTTAAAAAAATCTTTACAGAAAGCATACCCAAAAGGATTTGTCAAGTGAATTTCATAATCCACTTAACTAATCTGTGCCTAAAGAGGCACCCTGTTGGTCAAAAGCATGTACTTGTGGTGGATCTGAAGTTTTTATACGTCACATATAGTTAATTCAAGTTACTTGTCACAGATGGGTAACCAGCTTTCTTGGAATCAGGTAAGTAGATATTTCAGACCAGATACTGCCGATTTCTAGGCAGTAGGTACCAACTCAAATTCAATTCATAATAAACTGGGTGATTTCAACGGCAAATACCTCTAGTCAAATGCGTAGGGATCATCTGCATATGGATTTAGTGATCCCTCTGAGAACAAATCACCTATGTTTGAAGGATGTGAACGAACACCTCCCTTAATTCCCTGCATACAAAATATTCATGTTAAACATTTCAACGATGCATGACTGGGGAAGCAACAACTCACTGTAATATAAATAATCAATCATATAGATCGGTATTAGCCAAATATAAGGCAATTCTCAGAAAAAGGCAGTTCCAATAAAGCTACATATATCCAAAGAAGATCATGAGCAAAAACTTCTCTAACTTACAAAATTTTCAGTGCTCAATCAGTGCTCCACCATGAAAAAAAAGAAGGGTTTTAGTGAAGCATACCGAACAAACAACCCACAGCAGAAAACAAAGCATAACTGTGACTTTACCTTCCCAGTGGTCTTGGGAGTTACCACCCTTGGTGTAATCCTCTTTTCATGCTTTCTTGGGTCCTAATTTGAACAGCCAAGGAAGTTGGAATCAACATGCTATTTTTCTTTGCCGTCGTCTACATAGGCTTAATGGGCTACCAAGAAGACTGATCCATACCTCAAACATGACGGTACTTTTTGTTTTTCTGCGTTTTGTAACTGTTCTTCCATTGGTAGTTTCAATTTCATATTCACGGCGAGTCACCTGCTATGCCACGGAGGTAAGTGAAATATTGTTTGTTGTTGTTAGACAATCATAGAAGGATGTAAAAGCACGCTAACTTAAAAGATTGACAAGCATTTCACCTTCTTGTGGTGAGTAGGAATACTTGACACACTTCCTGTGTTGACATTCTCTACTTTATTCAATATTTTTGTTACAGGTGTTTGACCACCCCTTGGGAACTGTTTAACCTACATAAATGCGGTGAGATAAACTGAATTATGTACTTCCTTTTGCTGAAGTGGCTGTACTGAAGAGGGAAAAATAATTGATCTTCGTCACCTGATCTCCATTCCCTTTCCTTACAAAAATACGCCGACTTCTACGACAATCACTAGGATCTCTCATTTTAATTGATGAAATAGAATAATCCTGCAAAATAATAAAAATCATAGCACACAAGTGAAAGATCTTCCATATTCTGAATCTATCTATGATAATTATTCTACCTGCCATGTGGTTTAGGAAGAATATGGTACTTGCAAACCGAAAGCATGCAGACTTTTGCATTATAGACAGAATTTTCAAATATAAATCACAATATTGTTTAACGTTATAAAATTATTGTCATTAAACCATAGAAAAGATTAACTACAATTTTTCAAAATGCACCGAGATTCAGTTGAAAGGAAATAATCACTGCTCAAATTTGACAAATCTAGATAGGAAGAAGGTTGAGCTAGTGATCGCAACACCAGACACAATAACTTAGGCGGTGAGAAATAAATAGCATTCTCAAAGCATTGTAATTAATACGAAGGCTCATCTATTTCTATCAATAAGGAACGCAAAGAAGCTCAAACTTTAAGATTTAAGGTTGCTAATTATCCGATGATGCACCGAAGTTCAACCTTATAAGAACTTTATTTGCCTTCGCATTGCAAAAAATGTGCAAACAATGCAAATGTTCATCGAGTGATGTAATGGAAATGCGCAGGCCGCATTCTCAGAAAGAGAAAACTAGAAGAGAAAACAACAACCTACCTTTTTTGAATTTGCTTCCTGATCAACTTGTGGCTTGTCACTCATCACTTTCCACTGCAGCTGTAACAAAGCTCTTTGTCTGTCCTCCTTCAGGATTTCAAAGAACTAACTCAGAGCCTTTTGATAATGTAATGGAACACAGTGCTGAACTATGAGGCGAACCTTGAATTTCTGAAGATCCAACTCCTCTAGGAGCCTCCGGTACTCGTATTCATGCTCACACCTCAAAGCTCTTATTTGAACTTCATGTTCATCTTGCAATTGTTTTATTCTCTGAAAAAGTTGTAAAACATTAGCAACTTGTTTTTTTAGAACTGACATCAGATTTGAACCTGACTATACCTCTCTAAGCTCATTCTCAGTTTGGAGTTGAGCTCTTTTGAGGTCTTCATTGTGTTGATCTCTAAGACTCATTTCCATCTTGTCATGCTCCTGCTGAATGCATAAAACCTGTGGAATATAGAGGATTTGAAATACTTGGATATGAACATTCAAACAACAAGCAATTCCAGTCCACAAAAAGTTCACATAACTAATGAATTCATAGAGCAGCTGTAAGGTTGCAACTCAAGAGACCAGCATCAAACGAACACGTGGGAATTTGCAAAAACAGTATATTGAAAGCTTGGCACTGATTTAAAACACTACCAGTGCTTAATGTAAGAGTTAAATAAAGAACTCATGCAAATATCCATGATTGCTATATGTGTCCTGGCATAAAGTTTTCCACTTAGAAACAGGCAAGAAGTCCACCATAAGGTTCTTTTAGTTTTAGGTTGGCAATAACTTTGGCATCCTACCCGAGCATCATTTTCCTCTTGAATGGACATCAACTTTTTTCTTGATTCTTCTTTGCATTCTGCAAGTTTCTGGTCACACTTTCTTTCGATTTCCAGTACAATTTTGTCTGCCTGAAATGTCAAACCTATAAAGAAGATGATCCAAGGCCAAAAGTAATGAATAATTATATGCAAAAGCAGACCTTTTCCTTTTCCATGTTAACTATATCATTCTTCTCCATCTCATACTTGTTCCTAATCTCATTGATTGCCTGTAAATAAAACGTAAATATCCACAGTATATGAACTCAAATATTTGAGGTGAATATTCAAAGTCTATGAAATCAAATAAGGGAAAGGAAGCATCCAAAACCTGATCATTCCTCTGAGATAGTTCTTTCAAATGCCTTGACAACTCCAATTGTTTTCCTGCTAGCATCACATCATGCTGTTTCTTTGTTTCTAGGAGTCTGCTTTCAGCAGCAGTTAACAATGCTTGCTTCTGCAAAGGTATACTAAATCTTAAATATCCTTGAAGGCCTTAGCAACTCCACAAATTGATTAACCTATTAACCTCAGTCATTTGATCATTTAACTTTGTCGCTTTTTCCTTGTGTTGCAAAACCAGTTTTTCCTTCTCCTCTATAATGCCTTGAAACACGGCCACTTGCTTCTCCAATGAATCTATATGTTGCTTGTATTTTTCAGTCTCTTTTCTGGAATTATCCATTTGCTCTGATTTTTTCTGTATCTCTGCCAGTAATTTCTCTACATTGGCTTTATTTTTCATTTCTAGTGCTGAAATTTGTGACAACAAGTCTTGCTGCAAAATGCGATCAATCAAGCTTAGTTTAATAGAAATAGATTCTCATACATACCTATGTACATATGAAAAGGAAGAATCTAAACCATTTTAATCTCAGACAATCTTGAATTTTCTGAAAAAGCATCAATTTTCCTCTCCAGTTTGGAAACCAAGATCTCTGTTTCATTCTTTTTTGACATCAGTGCTGCAGCTTCAGACTCAAGTACTTGGATTCTCTCTCCTGCCAAACGACATTCCTCAGAAAGCTGTGTCTTAGCAGTCTCCTGGGCTTTCTGAAGTTCTATGATCTTGTTGTTTAGTCCCAGATTTACAGATTGCAAGGACTCTTTCTCTGATGTTGCACACAGCAATTTGTCATGAAGTTCATTGTACTCTTTTTTAGCATGCTTAGCAACCATGTCTTGCTCATGTTGAACCAACTTAAAGCAACCATCATAGAGAGAATTCAATTGATCAAACTTTTCTGAAAAAGTCCAACTTTTTCTGTCCAGCTCTATCAATTGTGTGGCTAATACATGAACAAAACTTTCAAGGGTTTTGATCTTCTCAATTGACAACGCTAGATTGTCAGCAAGATCATTGTTGCTCGATTCAAGGTCACTCTTTGTTTTCTCCAAAGTCTCCCGAATGGTCATCAAACGTTTGATGTCATCTTCCTTCAGTCTCAATGTAAGATTCGCCTCTTCCAGCTTAGAGTTCAGACTGTCAATTGACACTCTGTTTGTCTCAATAGCTGCTTCAAAGTCCTTTAACATAGCATCTGCACAGCAATACATGGAGAAGAGTGCCTTTACCAAACAGTTATCAATATCTAGGACTAGCTTAGGCTCCAACTTCAAAAATATTTACATAAGCAAATTGTAAGATGAGCTATTTATTCTACATCTGAATGTAATATAGTTATCCTCATGTGCTGATATGTTCAAGAAGCACTAATGAGGGGACCACAATGGAAATTTATATATTTGTAAAGTGACGCACTAAAAGTATTAGAAACTAAGTATATTTGTAAAGTGACGCACTAAAAGTATTAGAAACTAAGTGAGGTGCAATTTTGCCTCTGCAATGTTTGAGGGATTCAGATAGTCAGCCTCTTCCGATCTTACTTACCTTTTTCCTCAAGGAGCTTAGCCGTTAAGCACTTTTCTTCCAGGCATATCTTGTTACTTTCTTCCTTTTCAACCCTGAGCTCTTCCAGTTCCTTTTCCCCTACATCAGGATCCAACTAATAAATAATGGGCATAATAAGAAGGCCCAACATCAGAATCCAGAAAACTTCTAAAATGGCTCCTCAGTAATTGCCCTTTTAGAAGAAAGGATCGTTACATAAGATTCTCATGACTCAAAAAGTCTTAATTCAATAACCAGGGAGAAACAGTGGCATACGAGTTCTAATAATATTCTCTGCCGAGCCTAGTTTCTCAGATAGAAAATTTAGCTCCTGATTCAAGTCGTCGATAGCATTTGAGCTTGTGGATAGTTTTTCTTCAAAAAACTCCTTATCTTTTTCAGCTGTAGAAGGAAGTTAACAGGTAGTTGTCACTGTCAACAAGTCGATAAGAAATCGAGAAGAAATCCAAACGCACAGAAAACCCCTACCATTCTGAACTTGATCAGCTAGGTGCTGTAAAGTTTCAGTCAGTTGGTCACAAAGTATCTTAGTTGAAGAGAACTTTGACTCCAATCCTTTCCAGAGCTTCTCATCCTCCTTCTGCTTTACTTTAAGCTTAGCGTTCTCATTAAAGGCATTCTGCAACTTTTCTTCCAGTGCATGGACACTTTCCATTGATTTCTTCAGCTTAGAGTTCTAAATTGAAAATTGTGTATCAAAATAGTTCCAGAACATTGTGTACAAAAAGGTGAAAAATCAATGAAATTGAAAAGAAAGAACTTGCTCATGTCCACGCTAGCATACACTTACGCTAGGAGCCCAAAGGTTTTTTTAATATATCCACAAATACATGTTATATGTACAAATTTAGATCGATAAAAATTGATAATACCGCCATTTCGAGGTCTGCTTTCACGGATGCTTGTTCCTTCACCAGTTTCTCTACAGACAGGCACATCAACAACACAACTCAACGCTAATATTATAAATTCTCCAGTAAACTACAGAAATCACACGAATTCTTGGAACAAACCTGCGGCGATCTTCAAATTAGTGAAATTCCCCATTGAAATGGAGTCCGAAGACGAGCGGGAAGAGAATGAGAAATTCTTAGCGGATCCTGAGAAAGACTTGAATTGATCGAAGCTTTTCATGCTTCGAGACCCTAGATTTTGCATCTCGACGCGCAGAAGACAACCCTAGAAATTTCGCGGTCGATTCTCTTTCTCTCTCTGTCTGAAGAGCTACGGTGCTTTCCGTTTTCGTTCAGAGGAGCCGTTGAAGGGACCCCTTGGGGAAAACAATTTGGGCGCCAAAATGATACGGAATAATTTATATAAAGCGGCTAGTGTGCCACGTGGAAGACTGGCGTGGGATGGTTTAAGAGTTTATCTCGGATTGACTTTTATCCGAGAAATAGGCCTGACAAAACGGGCGGGTCACCCGTTTACCCGCCCGTACTTACCTTAACAGTCCGGGTATAGGTTGGTATGTTTTTTTACCCGATTCATATTACCCGTACCCGACCTACCCGTTGATTTTGCGGGTGGGTCGGGTTCAACCCGTGGGTCCCCGCAAAATTATTTAATATATATATATATATGTAAGTTATTAGGCACACAAAATTATTTTAAAAAACTGAAAATAAAGAAAGAAAACATAATAGTTATTAGACACCCAAAAATTATTTAAAAGAACTGAAAAATAAA
>JAOTAX010000006.1:8715915-8737594 GCA_025629825.1 Erythroxylum guanchezii | reverse complement strand
TTCTTCATATTCTCACACTTTTTCTCTTTATTTCTTGATTTTTAACTTCCATTTCAATCAACTCATTCACTTAAACTACATAACCCAAACAAATCTACTTAAATTGTCAAAGTCATCAAAACTAATCGATTCTTTTTCTCATTAATTTCTTAAAGTACAATTTCATCTATAACACTATTCATATACAAAAACACTCATTTCATTCCATTTCAATATTTCTAATTTTCACTAAAAAATCGGGGTCCAACATTTTCATTGTTATGGTTCATTTAGGCATGTGGCAAAGTGAGGTTCAAGACGTTCTTTTTCAGCAAGGTCTTGACATTGCCATTAAAAAGAAACTAGATGATGTTGAGGAGAAATATTGGAAGACTACAAATCATTTGACATCTAGTATAATTCAATCGTGTCTCTCTAGAGAGCAAAAGTATGTTTTCTCAAAAGAAACTTCTACATATGAATTGTGAAATGCATTTAAGGAAAAATTCTTAAAGAAAAGCAATCAGAATAAACTCCATATGAAGAAGAGGTCTTTTTGTTTCTCTTATGCTCTAGGTATCACTATAAATAATCACATTACCAATTTTAATCAGTTAGTTACTGATTTAATAAATTTGGATGTGACATTTGAAGATGAAGATTTGGCTTTGATGTTGCTGGGATCCCTTCTTGAAGAGTTTGAGTTTCTAGAAACTAATATACTTCATGGGAAAGTTGTTGTGTCTCTTAGTGAAGTTACAGCTGCTTTGTGTTGTTATGAAGTGGGAGGGAAGACAAGGAATAACGTATAAGTGGAGCAGCAGAAGCTTTGGTGGTTAGAGGTCGTTCATAATGCCAAATTAAAGGAAAGACAGGGAGATCGAAATCGAGACCCAAATTGAGAAAAAATGAATATGTCTTTTGTCAGGAAAAAGGGCACTGGAAGAAGGATTATTTAAAGCTCAAAAATAAAGACAAACCTGATAAAGGAAAGGTTGTTACAAGTTCAAATATAGCCGAGTGTAATGATGAAGACTCAAATTTTTCACTTGCTGTTACATCATCAACTAGCTCTTCTAGTGCATGACTGCTTGATTCAGGATGTAGTCATCATATATGCCTTAATTAGGATTGTCTTTATGATTTTATAGAACTAGAAGATCGAATTGTTTACACAACAAATGACTTCCCTCTTACCACACACGGGATTGGTTCCAATCATTTGACGAATCAAGATGGATCAATTAGAACTTGGACAAATGTTATTTATTTGTTGAGTCTGTCGAAGAATCTCATTTCTATAGGGGTCCTAGAGGAAAAGGGTCTTGAGGTGGTAGAAAAATATGGAGTGATGAAGATCATCTTTGCTACACTTGTGGCATTAAAGGGAGCAGAAGAATAATAGATTATATCATTATCTCGGTACTACTGTTATCAAAATAGCAATAGATTATATCATTATCTAGGTACTACTATTATCATAATAGCAACAGCAATAGCTTTTGGTGATGAGAAAGAGTTAAAAGCAACTAGGTTATGACATATGCGCTTACGACACGCAAGTGAAAAATTCTTGAATCTCATAATAAATCAAGGATTGTTAAAAGGGGTGAAGACTTGCAAATTAGATTTTTGTGAGCATTGTGTCAAAGGTGAAATTTGGATAAATAATTCATTATACCAAGGGTATTTTAGACTATTTCACTCTGATATGTAGGGACTTTCCAAGACAACTTCTTTAGGATGAACAATATTATGTGACCTTTTTTTTATAATTTTGCCTATGGACTATAGGTGTATACTATGAAGAGTAAGGATGAAGTGCTGGGATCTTTTCTTACACGCAAGAAGATGGTGGAAACTCAAACAGGTAGAAGGATTAAGCGTCTCCGAATAGATAATGGTAGGGAGTACAAAAGTGATCCTTTTTTTAAAGTCTGCGAAGAGGAAGGCATTGCTAGACAGTTCACAATTAGGGATACACCACAATAAAATAGGGTGGCTGAACGTATAAATCGGAGAGTGCTAGCAAAATTTTAATGTATATTGTGCAATGCCAGGTTAGGCAGAGAATTTTGAATTGAAGTTGTTACATATGCTTGCCATCTCGTCAAATGCCTATCGTTTAGTGCTGTTGGTTCTAAAATGCTATTGGAGAAATGGTTTGGAAAACTTGCTATAGATTATGATTCTTTACATGTATTTGGTTTCACTGCATACTATCCTGTTAAGGAGTTAAAGTTAGATCCACGTGCAAAGAAAGTAATTTTCATAGGGATCACCTCTGGTGTGAAACGATATCGTCTTTGGTACTCAGAGTCAAAAAATCATTTTTAGCAGGGATGTTACCTTTGATGAATCTACCATGTTAAAAAAGATGACATGTGAAAATTTTGAGAAAACATATGGTATTTTAAAACAGGTAGAGTTTGAAAGGAGAATTGTTACCTTAGTAAATGATGAAGCAGATGTAGAAACTCCTGTGGTAGAAAAGGAGTTATATGAAAAAGAGCTTCCAACCTAAGAACCTCCATAGCAACAATTACCAATTGCATTGAGAAAGTCAAAGAGGAACACTTAAGTACTTACTCGTTATGTTAGTATGGTGGCTTTAATTGAAATTATAAGGAATCACTCTGAAGTTCAGAAGAAGATAAGTGAAGGATAATCATGAATGAAGAAATACAATCCCTTCATAAGAATCAATAGTGGAAGCTAGCTAGCCTCCCCAAGGGAAAGAAGGCAATTGGATGCAAATGGGTATATTCAAAGAAAAATGGATTTCCTGACAAGAATGATGTTTGCTACAAAGCAAGGCTAGTGGCCAAAGGCTACGTTTAGACAGATGGAATTGACTATAATGAAGTTTTTTCTACAATTGTAAAACATTTCTCCATTCAAATTTTGTTAGTTTTGGTAGCACAGTTTGATATAGAACAAGTTCAATTGGGTGTAAAAATCGCATTTTTACACTAAGACTTGGAGGAGAAAATCTATATGACACTACAAGAAAAATAGGTTTTAGCGAAGAAAATTATCGACAGAAAATAAAGATTTTTCGTTCAAAACCAAATTTGGCGACGAAAATTACAAACAGAAAAAGTCGTCGAAGAAACGACTATAGGTAAATTTTGGTGACGGATATTATGAAACCGTCACAAATTTAGCAACCAAATATTGTATAGCCATCAGTACATTTTGTGACAGAGTTTCATATTTCTGTCAGTAAATTTACAATATTTTGTCGCTAAATTTACGACGTATTCACAATATTCCTCTGGTGAAATTAGCGATGGCAAATTGTAAATCCATCAATAAATTTTTTCCGTTGGAATACATTATTCTATCGGTAAGTTACCTACGAAATTATAATATTTTGTCGTTAATTTACCAACAGAGTATTTTAATTCCATCAAGAAATTTAATTATTATAAATTTCAACCACCTTTCTCATTTCCTTCCTGAGTTTTCTATTGATAATCCTTTGATTTTTTGTATATTTAATTTCTGTAAATAATACAACATTGATTGATAATATAAAGTTAAAATTATCCTAATTGGTAATATAATAAAAATTATAATGTACACTAATAAGTATCTTGAAAATAACTATAAATTAGAAATTCATAGAAAAACTTAAGAGTAGCAAAACATTAAATACATTCACTTATCCATCTAAGCTATACAGTTGGTGAAGGCGGATGTTTTGGCTACTGCGACGAGGTCCTATCCCTCCTATTCAACTCATCTACCCCATTACAGAGCTGGGTTATGCACTTCATCAGCTTCTCTATTATATTCTCAAACTGAGCGATTCTCTTATTTGATGCAAACCGCCTACTAGATCTAGTTGTAGTGGATGTGGAGGATTATGAATAACATGTATTTACAAATAAACCTAAGCCTAAATCCTTTCACCATGGTCCCTACCACCTATTACATCAAGATATGTCTGACTCTCATCAAAAGTTTCAAAGTCTTGAGACTATCCTTCAATACTTTCTTGTATTTGGTCCTATCATTATAATTTTTTATGTTAATAAGTGATAATTTTTAAGAATTAATATTAAAGTATATATTTTACATATATGAAGTTGTCTGCATTGGGTGTTGATGAAGGTCACACTATCATGCTTCTTAGTATGGGTGTGCAAAAAGAACTAATGTAGAGTAGGCTTTTTGTCTATAAACTTTTCCTACATTAGAATAAATTGTTATAAGTGAATTATAATTTACAAAAATTTCAACAGAATTTCCTCTATTTTTATGATATTTACCCCTATTAAACAATTTACTCAACAATACAACCATTAACGGCATCAGACATTTATAACATTATTATTCTTCATAATACACTTATATTTTCATTCAAAATTTCATACATGAAATTACATTGAAATAAAATTTCATACATCAAAGTACAAAAATTAGAATATAGGTGTAAAGTTTGAATACTTTCGAGTTTCTCTGCATGCTCCTGGTGGGCCATAGATCCTTCAGTGTGTATATTTAGACTATCTCCCTTTGGTCCTCCATATCTCTAAAATGAACATTGCCTCGGGTGATGTCCAATACTGTTGCCAACGACTCCAAATTTCTTCAGATATATAAAGAGTTCATACACTATTCTTGTATATCGAACCAAGAAAATCTCTATAACGTGTACGAGCTTACCTATCCCAAACATTATAAATAACAACATCAAATTTTGAATCCCAAAAAAATTGTTTCTGAAAAAAAATACTATAAGTACTTATAAACTATAAAATTTATCTAATTAATGTATAAAATTAGATAAAATAAAAAAGATTAAAGAATATTTTTTTGTACCTCAAATTTCTGATAATAAAAATCCTTTATCGCCTGAGAGATATTCTTTTATATATAACCCTCAAGATCTATCCTCTCCTTGAACTTGGATGAGATATTTCTACAGCACGTTCCAGACGGAACTAACCTAATATATAAGCATTTTCATATCATTTTCAAATTAAGTCTTATAACTTAAGTATAAACCTATGGTGTTATCATGCATGTATTACAAAATTTTTAGAAATTCACTCACAAATTGTTAACAATTATGATGTAAGTTCTTCCACCAACTCCTTTAGCTCCAGGCTAGAGGCCGTCTCCTTCATCCGTAACGTTTATGCCTGATATCTCTATCGGTATAGGGTGGTAGATGGTGCAAGGGTGCTGGATGGTGTAGCAGTAAGTAAGGAATGTGACTCTATAAGGGCTGTAGGTGGGGAAGGTGATGCCTGATCTGGATGTGCACTAGTTAGACGTGCAATACCTGATTCTGTACCATCTACAGAATGTGATACTTCACTTGGGCATGCACTGGCTTCTCCAAATTGTGGTAACTCGAACCTTGGTTACATCATATCCTATTTTCTCTTCTTTGGCATATTTTAAAGCTAAAATTCACATTTTATAAATTATTCCACTAATAGAACAATATAAATTAAATATATAACAATATATTGCTGATGCAATAATAAATTTATTCATATAATATTTTCTTTCTTACACAAATTAATCAATACCATTACTTAATTGTAAATCAAAATCAAAATCAAAATCATCATTATCTTCTTTGTCTGAAGAATTAGAATCAAACTTAAGCTCCTCTTCAAATTTGTCACCCTCCTCATTCTCTCCAAACGAAATTTTAACATATTCAATATTTGGATCTTTCAAAGGTTCATTAACATCATATGTTAAACATGCATTTATTTTATGAACGTCTTCCTGAAATGTTTTACTTTCAATTTTCTTATTTTTCTCCTTTTTCCATGTAATTCAAAAACAGCTCTAGGTTTTACTCTACAAATGGCCAACCAATCTAACTTATCTCGTTGTAAGCTAAGAAAGGGACATAATACACTCGGATCACTTGCATCGCCAACACGAAAGGTCCAAATTGTATAAATCTTCTTTGTTGGTTGATTTCAACTAGATTGTATCAGTTGTGCTCTTTTGTTCCAACATTAAGAGTTGGATCAAATCATTCACACTTAAATATCACATTTTGTTTTATTGGCAATGCAAGGCACTCAATTTTAAGTATCTCAATAATTTTACCATAGTAATTCATCAATTCTCTATGTATGCAAACCTCATTATTTACTATATTATTTTATGACCATAATATTTTGTACGAAATTTGTATCCATTAACAAAATACACCTGATATGATTTAATAGCTTGCAAAGGTCCTTTCACAAGATCACATTTGAACTTGTTCTCTATTGTACTTTTTTAGGCCTACAAAAAATTATCAAGTTAAATAGTATAATTTCATTTAAACACTTTGATCTGATAATTCAACCATTTCAATTATTGCAAGTAAAAACTTACATATTTCGTAAACCATCAAAGAAAGTGTCTTTCATCTTCTTTATTAATATCATCATATGTTATTTCGGGCATTAGTTTGCATAACAATTCCTCGTATAATCTAAAAGCATTATTATGTATTTTAGTTGTGAACAATACTAACTTCGAATTCTCAAATAATCAATTTCAAATTCAACTTAAACTTACTACACGAAATGTTGAATCTCTTGACAGTTCAATAAAATATAAGCATATGCAGCCTCTATTTCTTCTTATGTTAACATTCTTCTTGTTAAACATCCATATGTTTGTCTTGGATATGTGAAAATGGATAAGTTACCATCAACATCATCTGTTCTCCCCATCTTCATTACGAGGAACTTTCATTCTCTTGTGTGCACATGCGACCCAAAATAATGTGAACAAAATATACTTACTTCCTCCACTAAATAAGCATTACATATCAAACCTTTAACTCTAGCCTTATTTTTGACATTTTTTTTCAAGTGATACAAAAACCTACATTATAAATAGGCTTATTGCAATTTTGTGATTAAAACATGCTATAAGTTTTATTTAAATATTAACTATAATTATTTCTCAAACGGAGACACCCATCGATATTGAACTAGACCATTAACTTTAGTCTCGTGTGCTAAATGTACGGCTAGATACTCCATACAGTCAAAGAAAATTGGAGGGAAAAATCTTCCAATTTGCACAAGATACTGAAATTTCCCATTCTAGTTTTTCCATTTAATCCAACTTGATTTGATGTTAAGCTTTTGAAAAACAAACTTAATTCTGTTATAGATTCCTAAACCTTATTCAGTAGTAGCTCCTGAATGTAATTAGAATTAGCCTTTGTATAAACATATGACAATCTATTCCATATAATTTGTACTTCCTCATGTCTATACATGTTGTCAAGTTCGAAACATAACCATTAGGAAATGTTAGATTTATCAACCATTCACACAAAATTTTCTTTTTTTAAATCCAAAATGTACTTGCTTTTAGATATTTAATGGTGCGAAGATCTTTATCTAACTGATCCCTTTTACAAAAAGTTTCAAATCAGCTCGTAATGTTACATTGTCTTTTGTCCTCCCTTCAATGTTTATTATGGTGTTGAACAAATTGTCAAAAATATTTTTTCAACATGTATAACATCTAGATTATGACGTATCAAATTAGTTTTCCAATATGAAAAATCCCAAAAGATACTTTATTTTCTCCAACCAAAGGTTTTACTAATGCTTCTATTAACTTCTTCAGCTTCAAGTTCTATAACTTTCAGCAACCCTAATTCATCAATCTCCTGCAATATCTCCTCACAAAGTATTTGTTCTATCCTATTTTTAATGATTTTTTTGTTTATTGAGTCTAAATGGATGTTTTGGAGGAAGAATTTCCTGTAGTTGTCAAACCAAGATGTTTTGGCTCTGTTAGGAAGATAAAATGCATCAAAATCATTGCCATAGTAAGGACAAGCTAATTTCCTTGCTATGTTCCGTCCAGACAACATAGCATACGCAAGGAAATCACTAATAATCGACATCAAAGTTGCTCTCAACAAAAAATGTTATTTAAGAGACACACCATGTCTCCATACCAAATACTCGGAGATGATGCAATTCAGATATCAATGATTGTAAGAATACACCAATTTTGTGCTTTGGATGTGTAGGCCCTGGCATAATCACCGTTAAGAACATATATGTCTCATTTATACACATCCATAGAGGCAAATTATAAGGACTAATTATGATTGGCTATGATGAATATTGTTGGCTGGATTGACCAAAAGGTTAGAATTCATCTATTGACAATCTTAACATAACATTTTGACTTTCAGCTACAAACTCAAAGTGGGTGTTATTGAAATGTTTCCATGTGAGTGCATCTAATGGATGACTCATTATTCCTTCTTCCGGTTCGTGTTCATTATGCTATCTCATGTGAGAAGTAGTAACATCAGAGGCATATAGTCTTTGAAGTCTCAGAGTTAGCGAGAAATAATACATCCACTTCTAGGGTACTAATTTCTGTTTCATATAACATTTTTCTAGGTTTGAACTTAAATTGAGCACAAATTTTGCACTCTTGTAAATCCACATCATCTCCTCAAAATAACACACATCCCAAGTTGCAATAATCAATTTTTTCAACTCGCAAACCAAGACCCCTAATAAGTTTCTTGATATTGTAGAAATTATCAACCATCATATGATCAGGAGGTAATGATTCATTATACCAAGCAAGAATTTTATCTAAACTTTGATCAGAAATATCCCTTCAAACTTTATGTTCAATATTTAAGCAATTGAAGATAATTGAGTCATGTTCTCACAATTTGACAATAATTATTGGTTAATTGATTTTAGTAAGTTAAAGAAAGTTTTTACATGTGGGTTTGGTCAGCTGATTTTAGTAATTCAAAAGACTTTTTTGCATACAAGAATTTTTTTTTAGGAAAGATAAGGCTTTAATCTTTATTATGCTTAATATATCTTAATGTCTTATAAACAACCTACAAATGAACTATACTTGGCTTATCGATATATTGACTTAATGGATAACATATACGAGTATCAGTCAAATAAAGTAATTTACCAACCAATATACTGTAAGAAGTGACATTAAGAAGGTAAAAAAAAGCACCTACATATTATTTTTCTAACTTTATATTAAAATAAAAAGAGTGAAAATTGGTTTACAAAAAGTAAAATCAGTTTCCTCAAAAAGATCAAAAGCACATTTTTTGCTTACATATATTAATTCCAACACTAGATCGAGTAGTCACATTAAAGTTCAAGTCTTTAAGTTTGAATAAATAACCTACAAGTTCATTTCCAAAGTTTGAATATAAACAAGGTGCATGACATTGTTAGACCAGATGAATTGAGAAAACAAGTTCTTGCTACGACTCTTAGTCTCTTGGAATTTTTCACCGATAAGCCTCATAGGAATTGCTATCACAGGTTTCCAGTCTATATACCATCCTAGGGTTATTATGCAAAGAATTTTCATGTCAATTACATGAATTTCTTATATTAATACTAATTAATCACATTGAAGTTCATTTCCAAAGTTAGAATTTAAACAAGCACTATGGTATGTGGCATCGTTAGACCAAATGAATCAAGAAAGCAATTTCTCACTGTGACTCCTAGGCTTATGGAATTTTTCACCGATAAGCTTCATGGGAGTTGCATCACGAGTTTCTAGCCCATATACCATCTTATGGGTTTATTATACAAAGAATTGTCATGTTAATTACTTGAATTTCTTATATTAATACTAATTTTGAATTAATCACATTGAAGTTCAAGTCTTTATATTTCAATTTAAACAATGCACAATCATAAATACTTAGACTATGAAACCCTAGCCTAAAAACTCATCAATCATTGTTAGAGGTAAAATTGCAAAGAACAACACGAAATCGATCATATTGTAGACATTACTTAGTTGAACGACTTACCTTGATAGATGGACAATTGCAAACTATAAAGAAGACAGATGAGGTTGGACAATTATCGATGCTCTTCATCACAGAACATAGCCTGCAAGAAAGACAATAAACAATTAGCTAGTTTTTGTATAAGTTTGGAATTGAGCATAGGTATAGATATGTATGAGTTTTAAGTTGTGTGTTGCATATTTTGTTTTCCTTTTATTAATGTTTTCATATCCTACAACTTATAACCATTTTTCACAATATCACATATGGAAAAAGACAACATAAATTTTTCGCAAGATCATAACCATTATTATGCAAAACCGTTATTATGGAGAAAGACAACAACTAACTTTATTGATGAGACTATGTCTGAATCTTCACATGATCATATTGCATTTTATAAATGTGAACAACATAGCATACATGCCCATCTATCATCCTCTAAGTCCCAAGCAAAAGGGAATTCATGTATGGATCACATTCTAAACTTAGAGGGTATAATACTCAAGGCAAAAATAGGCATAATTTTTGTGCAAGGTCATCTCAAGAATGCTTAAATCCTTATAGGATCACTCATATCCTTTACTTATGGTCAAAATTTTCATTTTTGCCTTCATAACCTTTAATGAAGTTGGGCTAATGCATGGGGTTAAGTGTGATTATATTAAAACCTACTCAATTTAGGTTTCACTTGGATTTAAAAATAATTATAAAGTCTAGTTTACATTTGAAAAATTTTTAGTATAAAAATTACAATAAATTAGTTATACTTAAATGGCTAAACTAAATTTAACTAAATTCAAACTCAAATTATCTAAACTTTTAAAAAAATTTAATTCAAGTTTGACCTTATAATAGTTATTATAACATTATCCAAAATTGTCCTTTACGTGTCAAATGCTTTAAGTTAATTATGTTTTTAAATAATAATAATTATTTTTTTATAGTTCTAAATTAGACATTTTTAAAATTTAACGATTATTTTGTTATTTATGATTTAATTTTTTTACATTTTTAATTAAAATATTACATATGTTAAAAGGTTTTAAAATTGTATATGTAAGAGTTTTAGATATTTACAATAACATATGTCTTAAGTTCTTTTACTATAGCAAGTAAAAATTATACATTTGTCTTGGAAATCTTGTAAATCATTTTTATAAAAAATAATACAATTAAATATAGTTTTGGTGATATTAGTTTAGTGAATCTTACCCTAAAATTATGTTTTAGAGAACATTTTTAACTTTTTCTAATTTATTATTTTTCAACTGAGATATGTAATAAAAGAAAATGCATATATTATAGCATATGGATGGCAACAATCTAGGCTAAGTTGGGCTCATCATCTGTCTAATTCAGCCTCTTAGGGTTCGAGTCGACTCAAAGCTCGATTAGGCTTGCCTCATGCCATCTAAATTTGAACTTGATCAGATTTTGGATAGTCTCAAACCCGTTTGAAGCTTTAACTCGCCCAAATACGACCGACCCAGTCAAAAAGTTTAACAGCTCACCCTCACACCTTCAATTGCTTATCCTTACCTTCTCCGATCAAAGATTCGATTGAAACAATAACGATACCAGTAAATGGTCACTAGTACCAAAATAACAAGACAACACAACCAATACCACAATAACAACACTTCCTTTTATTGGAAAGACAAAAAATGGTCACTAATATCACAATGATAATACTATCAACTCCACCTTCCATTATAGACAAAGAACATTAGTCATTGAAGAGGAATAGGGATGAAAAGAAAGATGATGAAAGTAGAAGAGGTATTGTGATAAAGAAAGCAAAGATAGAAGAAAGATTATGAAAAGAAAGATGACGAAAGCAGAAAAGGTTTTGTGACAAAGAACAAAGATGGAAGAAAGATTATGGAAGTGATACAGTAAAGAAAACAAATAAGAGAAGAATTGAAGACATGAAAACTAGGATTTGTTTTTCATATATATAGTTGAGTTTTGAGTCTGGACAGGTTGTAGAGCTCGAGTTTGAAGCTAAAAAAATTAAAATAAAAAAACTCAAGTCTAAATTAAACTTCAATCAACTTGAATTAAATTAGTTTACTTTGGATTGGACTAAATCGATTTAAGGCTTATTTACCATTCCTACTATACCAAGCTACAATGCAAAGAGCTAAGCCAACAAGACAATTGTTACAAAACAAACAAAATAAGTCAATAATCTAATTATGCTAGTGGAAGACTTTAGATAGATACTTTGATTTCAATAGTTTAATAAAGATAGATTTATCCAATTTCATTTTAATAATGTTGTATATTATGTAAATTCTTACATATATGTTTTATTATATATAAACTAGATATTAATGAAGTAAATTTCATGTATGAAAAGAGAGAATATTGCTTCACTCTTATACCTATTATAACATTTTCATACCTTTCAAAGACACCTATGTACAACGTCATTCGGTCAATTAATACGCATGTATTTTAAAGTATCACCTTTAAATGGAGTAATCGAAACTCACTCTAAATAGGCATATAACCTCAACAATTTTTCATGTTCAACCTGAATTTACAGTAGCTATGAAATCAATTTAAAGGAGCATATTTCAACACCTAATTTGCTTCCCAAACTCGAACCAACTTGACTAACATTTCACAGCTAAGAGTAAAGTATATAACACTTCTTTTCAAGGACAAAATCTAAATAATTCTTCAGAAACATCAATAGCCCGTAATTTTTCATATAATACTTTTAAAGTAATCTTTAATTGGCTAATATACATGCATTTCAATCAAGATATATCTCTTTACATAATTCAACTTATAAAACAAACTTTCTATAAACTAATGCCACTAAAAGAAACATTCCAGATTATAAATTAGAGACCTTTTATAGAACTTTCATCGTACACTTGGTACGCTATTAAAATTCATCCCTAATTTGTTTAAAAAACATTGTCTTCTTCCATTATTCACGAACATAACCACACAACCCATTAATAACCCAAATAAATCCTCACAAGTCAGTCCACAATAACACCAAAACTCCCAACATATAACAGTTCATATAAAAAATTAAAGAGAATAAAATTAACCCAAGAGCAATAAGTGGGCAACCTATCTCAAGATGAAAAACCCAACACAATGGAAGCACTTGGTGGAAGGACAGAAGATGAGTAGATGGAAGAAGAGAATGTGCAGAGAAGGACCAAAGAAGATGAAAAAATTACTGAACAATGACAGGGGAGGGGCTTCGAGTTTTTAAGTTTGTTAAGATAAAAATGATGACATTTCACTTTAAACTTAAACAACATTATCATCATCGTTTACATTTACTGACGGAAGTGTTCCGTCAGTAATTTACAACGAAAATTTCTTCCGTTGCTTATTTTTACCATTAACTATTGCCTCCTATTTTTATGACGACTTTTACTATCGTCAACAAAGTTTCGCCAATAAATTCCCTCCGCCTTTACCGGTGGATTTTTTCATTAAAAAAAATATTTTTTTCAAGTTTATCGATGGAATTAAATTTCCATTGCTAACTTACTACAAAAAAAATTTGTCAGTAATTTGTAATTTTCTTGTTGTGTTACTCAGCTCGAAGGTTTTAAAGTTGCTAGTGTGTAAGCTTGAAAGATTGTTGTACAGATTAAAGCAATTTTGGAGGTAGTGGTACAAGCGATTTAACAAGTTTATAATGGGGCAGAAGTACACAAGTAGCAAATACAATCATTATGTGTATTTTCGCAAGCTACAAGATGAATCCTACATTTATTTTCTCCTGTACGTTGATGATATGCTGATAGCTTCAAAAAATCTAAAAGAAATTGAGAGATTGAAGATTCAGTTGAATCAAGAGTTTGAAGTGAAGGATTTAGGTGAAGCCAAGAAGATTCTCAGCATGGAGATAAGCAGAGATAAGGAATTGGGGAGACTTTGTTTGACTCAGAAACAGTATCTGAGAAAGGTACTAAGACTCTTTGGCCTGAATGAAAAGTCAAAGCTTGTCAATACTCTGCTCACTCCTCATTTCAAGCTCAGTGCATCTTTATCTCCAAAGAATGATGTAGAATTGGAATGCATGTCAAAATTACCATATGCAAATGTTGTTGGTAGTTTGATGTATGACATGGTGTGTACAAGGCCTAACATTTTATAGGTAGTTGGGGTTGTGAGTAGGTATATGCATAATCCTAGAAAGGAATATTGGCAAACTGTGAAATGAATTCTATGGTACATTATGAACACCGTAGATGTTAGTTTGGTATTTCAGTGAGATAAGCAAGACAATCAATGTGTAGTTGGATATTGTGATTCTAACTTTGCCGGTGATTTGGACAGGCATAGATCAACTAATTGTTATATGTTTACTCTTGTGAAGACACCAGTCAGTTAGAGGTATACTTTACAGTCAACAGTTGCTTTGTCGACTACGGAGGCAGAGTATATGATAGCTACAGAGGTTGTGAAGGAGGCAATTTGGCTTTAAAAATTGCTTGGTGAATTAGGGGTTCGACAAAAGCACATTAAAGTACATTGTAATAGTTATAGTGCTATCTTTTAGTAAAGAACTATGTTTACCATGAAAGGATTAAGCACATCGATGTCCGTTATTATTTTGTATGAGAGGTTCTAGAAGAAGGTGGAGTAGTAATCGAAAAGATTAGGACCATTGAGAATCTTGCTGATACGTTAACAAAGGTAATAACTACGGTCAAGTTCCAACATTGTTTGAACTTAATCAATATTGCTAAAAATTGAAGATGGGTGCTTTGAAGCGCATTTGAAGACAAAACTAAAGATGAGTTTTGTGAAAGATTTGAAGATATGGAATTCACCAAGGTGGAAATTTGTTAAATTGTCAACAATTGTGGCTCATCCCACAATTGAAAATCCTACATCGAGAAAATATGGATTTGTGGGAGGTTGCTTCTCTTATAAAATAAACTCTCCTCCTTTAGTTTTAATCATCCCAAAATTGTCTATCTTTCCTTAAGGCAAAAAATTCACTCTCTCTCTCTTTGTAATATTTCACTTGTATTATTTCCTAAACATAGTAAAATATTAATTTAGTAGTGTTCTAGGATGTAAGCATAATTGGCCAAACCTCATTAAATTCTGGTGATCTTTAGTTGTTTATTTAATAGCTATTGTCAGGTATAGTTGTTGTGAACTATTACGTTATTAAATTACATCTCTAGGAAAATTCTGCCTAAGGAGATTGGATTTTAAGTCAGACCGTTTGTGACCCCTTTAGTCTTTTCTGAGAATTTACCTGGTGTGATTTTTCAATACAATTATTCACACTTTATTCAACTATGCAATAATGTTCGAGGTGAATTTGTTGTTATTGGTAGAAATTAACCCGAGTCCTTTTGTATATAATTAATTTGTCAAATACTCTCATTATCTTGCTTCAATATGTTCTTGCTGACACGTAAATCGTGCCAATTTCTCAATTAACATAAGGGTATTTAGTCTAAGAATAATAAAATTACACATTTCATAAACTTATCTGACTAATAAAACTTCTCAGAAGGACAAACAGTGAAATGCACAGGGGAAAATGTGAATTCACTCAATTCATGGTGTGTTTGGTATCACTATTTAGTTTACTTCCCTTACATTTTATTTGATATTTATAAATGCTAAAAAAAAACACAAAATTTTGTCAAACCAAGTTGAATTTCTTAATCTGCAACTTGGTCTCAAATGTTTGAAGAAGCATACGCATATTATGACCTGAACTATATATATACTTGCGGACTCATAAATACTTATATGTACAACATTCATATACTATAGAAAAGATGTGCAATCAAAAGAAATTGGGCATATGATTGGGAAGAGTTGGAAGCTAACTAGTTGCATCATGTCTTTCATTAAAGTCAACCTAGTTTTCTAAGCAATTTCTTTAAGTTTTGGTAGTCCCGGTTAGGTGATCCGCGAGAGAGTTGATCAACACAAGTTACTCTCGTAACAGGTAGTATATAGGTCCCACTTCCATATATTTCTTACTCATTATGATAACAAGCCATGAACTACAAATTAGGAAAATAAAACCAGGAACAGAAAGTGTTTATTTTCATTCTTGGGGATTAGGGGGAGAGAATAGACACGGAGCTAGCTCTTTGCTTCCTTCCCCCATTTTGCATTCACAGAGTAATTAGTTTTAGGTAAATGGCGTTTGCTAGTCATTTTCATGATCAAAACAGAGATAAGTACAAAACTATTATTGAAACCAATAAAAGAGGGGGAGGGACCTGGATTTCGGATGTGCAGCTAGAAATGCAACCATTGAAGCAAGTAAAATTAGTCTGTTTCGCTGAATCTTGGGACTGAAAGCTAAAGACTGTTGATAGTCTAACCGACAGGGGTCCTCAATTGAGGGACCAAAACTTCTAGTGTCTGTTTAAGTGTGTCAATGTGTGATAACCGTTTAGTAACGAAATGTGAGTTGGGAAAATTTGGGGTAGGAATAAGAGATAAACTACTTGTTTAGTAGGGAAATTGGTCTCTTTCCCTTTAGCTGTTGACATTTGACATTGACAGTTAATTAATTTAAGTTGACAAATTAATTGATGGGTTTAGGTTAGAAAGAAAGCTTACTTATTGACAAAGAGAAGCTGCTACAAATTAATAATACCATAAGGAAAATGACTGCAGTAAAATCTTTGTATATATTACTAAATCAGGTATTGTTTTCATTAAAAGTATGTGTCATTCATTCTAACTAGTTTTAACTCGCTCTAAATTATGATAAGTTACAATTTATTGTCACCAAAATACAAAACTCCGGCACCTTTCTTAAAGTCACAATGATGAGTTAGATTACGTACTGAAACCTAGAGAGTACGTAATGACTAAAAAACATAATTAAGAACAATTAGATTATATAGCTTCACTATAAAGACTTGTAAAATTGGTGAATACTTTGATGAACTTGATCAAGTTGGAGTAGTCAATCCCTTGGTAGAAAAGAAATCAGGTCTAACAACTCATCAAGGAAACTCAGAGTCTATGACCTTGTACATATCAGTTTCTTTTATCAGGACATTGGTCTTTCCAATCTACCTCACCTATTTTCATTCACATAATGTCTTCCGAGTCTTTGCATCTTTATTAATATTAAAAGTATCATTTTTGGTTTTGTGAGGAAATGTTGACGACCAACACCCAAATCTTGCTTTCTACCTTTTGTTATGAAACTTATTCTTCGACGAGCTGTTCTTCTTTGAATGAAAGCCACGACCCTTATCAATTCATCACTTAAGAACATTTATGATTGAAAAGAGATCAATTATGTACATCTTCCATTTTCTAGCTAGAGAAGATGCAATATCTGAAATCGTTTAGCTAGGGCTTCATATTCCTACTGTGATCGATATATCTCAACTTCAGAACAGTCTTTTTTTGTAGTAGCAAATAAACACGACGCTATGTCCTTGTACACGCAATTTCCTCCACCATAACTTGAAGTAGAGCTGTTTCAAGTTAATAATTGTACGTGTTAGTAATTAATATTGTTCAAGGAATATAATCCTGCCATGTGTCATGCACAAAGCAGTGGTAATAATGAGAAAAGAAGCAAATTAACCTCGGAAAAAGCGTGAAGTACACAACAGTGCAACACACAACTAACAAGGTTTTAAACCATATAAAGTAATACAGTAAATCAACTTAAAGGAGTTATAGCATTTATAAACTAAACTTAGATTTATAAATCAAAGAAGTATAAACTAGTAATTACTTAATTTCTTAAATTATGATATCACAATTGCATTTACTCAAAAACAAATTTATTATAATTTAAAACAATGTTAATGAATAAATAAATTTATTGTGATTATATTAATTATTGATAGTAAATTTATAATAATCTTTTTACAGAAATTTCAAAATCTTGAACAATATGTCATAATATTTTATGTGGTGATCTTCAAAGAACTAGTTAATTAACTTCAAAATAAGCAAAAAGGTATACAAATTATAAATTAATAAACTCAAATTAGTAAAATTTTATCAATCAATAACTGATAGTCATGAAGACGGCCAAGAATGAATAGTATGGCTTGTGCTATTACGTAACCCATTTACTTTATTAGCTTACATTAGAAAACTTAGAAGATTCCAAGGCGAAGAAATTTGCAATAGATCCAGCAGAATAAGGACAAAGCATTAAAGAATTAGAAAGCGTGTGTAGAATGTATTTAGGGACACACTAAACCAAAATTGGTGTGGAGTAATTTTGGGGCATTTGCTGGACCAGAATTTTCTCGCTGATAACGTCATCACCTTTCTGGTCAATTGCTTCGTTTCCATCAATCATCTACTACATCCTGGTTGTTGTAATCATCGTAGATCCAATCACAGAATTAGCTTACATTTGATTTAACTAGCTGCTACTACTCTAAATAGATATTTCAGTTCACCTGTTTTGGACCAAATATATTTTGTAGTCATTTTTCTTCAAGGAATCATATCTGTAGATGTATGCATGTTTTGATATGGTCTATGTTTCAATCCTTGTCACCCGTCGTCAAGTAGGTAATTAGCATTGGCTTACGCAGATTAATCAAGAGAAATTAAGGATAGCTCCTGCATCTTAAGGTAATCCTCATCTCCTTGATAAGATTTAAATTTTACTATTTTAGAAGTATTTACACTTGCAAGTATATTTTAAAAGATAAATGATAATTAACCAACCAAGGGTTTGAATATTGAGTTAATAAAATTGTTACTATCTTACCATTGTACATATATATATATATATATATGAGCTAAAGATGCAGGTCGATGACCCTTTAGGATGAGAAACTTAAATCGTTCATGGCACCATTGTCCAACCTAATTAGGTACTGTCACAGGCAATTGATGAACTACTGCATGTGTTAATGCATATTCGGAAAATTGCATTGGTTCTTGTGAAATGAAATCCAAAATAAGTCAAAATTGAAGACATTTAAATAATGACAAAATGTATCGATTGCCTGCATGGAACTTTTATCACAAAATGAAAGAACAAGCTTGTTATTTATATAACTAGAAGAAAACATATTTATTATATTTCAGCATATCATTTGATTGCAAGAGACAAGTATAAATACAGTTAGTTGTGAGTATATGCAGTTTTTCTCCTAATTAGTAGAGACTTATTTAACAAGAAAATAAAGATAAATACAAAGAATAAGTATACAACAAACTGCAATAAATCATTGTTATCTTATCAATATAATGCCAAAATATGCATGAAGTTTTTATAAAAGGAATAGAACCTTTACATACGTCTAGACATACATTAATTTATTTACGAAGTCTCATGTTAAATTAAGTTCAAATGACTAATATTTGATATATTTTTTAATTGAAAATGAAAATCTAATTTAGTCTCTATTTTAAAATACTAGGTCTTAAATCAATACGTAGGATCAAGTAATTAAGCAACCTGTAGTTCCCGCATAACCACCATTAATTTCTTTTTTCCTGCAACAAAATATTTAACTCTAGCCACATGTATGTGATCCAATATATTATTCACAAGGGAAAAGTGTCACAATCTTAGTCAACCAAACAAAAGTCATCAGACGTTTTTGAATATTAGTGATCAATTAAGAATATGCATGGGAACAAAAACTCAAGAGCGTGTATAAATATAAGCTTCTAGTTTGGTAGGAGCACAAAGAAGCAATAATACAAAGTTAAACCAACAAGTAGAGCAGGATAGAGATAAGGAACATGGGTAGGTCCCCTGGTTGTGATGCGAATGGTCTTAAAAAAGGACCCTGGACTCCTGAAGAAGATCAAAAGCTTGTCGACTACATCCAGAAACATGGCCATGGAAGTTGGAGAGCTCTTCCACAGCTTGCAGGTTGTACTTTAAAATACAAATGACCAGTACTCCTCTCTTTTTGTCCACTTCATGCACAAAATTTTGCTCATCAATGTATGTAGAATTAGCTTTTCTTTTCTTGCTTGCAGGTCTCAATAGATGTGGCAAGAGCTGCAGGTTGAGGTGGACAAATTACTTGAGGCCTGATATTAAGAGAGGGAAATTTTCTCAAGAAGAAGAGCAAACAATTCTGCATCTTCATTCCATCCTTGGAAACAAGTAAAAATTACGCGACCCTTTTGGTCTTTTCATTCTTTTTTTGAACTTTCTCAGCTAATTAACATCTTTTCTGCTGCTGTTTAACAGATGGTCAGCTATTGCTTCTCACCTACCAGGCAGGACAGATAATGAGATAAAAAACTTTTGGAACACCCACTTGAAGAAGAAGTTGATTCAGATGGGATTTGATCCAATGACCCACCAACCAAGAACTGACATATTTGCCAGCCTGCCTCATCTCATAGCCCTAGCTAACCTAAAAGACCTTATAGAGAACCATCCCTTAGATGAACAAGCTCTCAGATTACAGGCAGAAGCTATGCAGTTAGCTAAGCTTCAGTATTTACAGTGTCTTCTCCAATCGACAACTTCAATCAACACTACTAATAGCTCACCTATAGGCCAAAATGGTGTGACAGATATTGAAGTTCTGAATACGTTGAATTCGATTTCTCGTACAAAAGAGTGTCCAGTTTTAAATTCATCGCAAGTAGAATATCAAGGTTCATATCCCTTGGGAAATGCTACCTCTCAGCCACTCAACAATCATAGTCTACTGTCTCAAGTTTCTGACCTAGAGATTCCTCTCAACTATCAATCGCCTCTGAATAGTGATGAGGTGGATCTAGCTTCAAGCTTAACTACATTGATAACCCACGGAGACAATCACAATAATCCATCTGACTCTTCACTGTTTATTGTGTCCCCAACACCAGTTGCTATTCCCCAAACTATCGCAGAGACCTCAATAAGCAATCCCGGAGATGCCAGCAGCTCTACTTCAAGTTATGGCGGAGGAAACTCTTATTCTTATTGGCCTGAAATTTTCTTTGAAGATTCTATCATGCATGAGATTTCCTAAGTTGCTTGCTTTCTATGAGAATTGAAGTACATTCGCTTAATGTTAATTTGGTACTACAAAATTACGAACACATGCACGGACGCGTTGATACTAAGTAAATAATCAGGAGTGGAATTTTTGCTTAAAGGAGTGTATTATTTCCGCAATTTTTTTACAAAATTAAAAAGAGATATGAAGTTTATTTTCGTTTTTGGTTTAGAAGTCTCTTTTTTAAATTAATTATCTCTTCTATAACTGAGCATGCCATCTTCAAGTATTCTACTTCCCCTTTGCCCTTTGGAAAAATCCCAAAAAGAACAAATGGTAAAATCAAATTAGAGGCATCCATCGAGATTTGGGAAGCTGGTCTAAAATTAGAATCTCATAAAGGTCTCTCGTTCACGAATGTTAGACAATCTTGTTTGTCGATTGTATGAATAAGACTTAATGCACCAAAATTAATTTATTGATGAGTGATAATTAGTTAATGAACGTGTATAAATTAACCTAAGAGTTACTGAATAAGCACAAGTCTGTGGGCAAATTGTTCTGGGAATGAAAGCTTTTGGCCTTTTTCTTTCTTTTATAAATAGAGTCGGCAGCAGTATATTAACTAACTAATTTCCACTTCCAATGGTCATATTTGTGTACTATGTATTGCTTGTTAGGCCAGCCACTTTTAATTGGACTTTGTTGGATACCCGACAGACAAGAAACCTATTGTAGACATTGCATGTTGTAGTTTTCTAAAATGTTTTAGCTATCGAGGTCTAATAAGTCATTCACATAGGAAGAAGCTCATTATCAAACTTATAATGGTATTTCCGAATTTAAAAAAAAAAAAGGGAAATATAGACTCGAAGGACAGTATCAAACAAAATAGTTGAGGTAGATCTGAATTGACATTGTCCTCAAAACCGAAATCTCAGACTCTCACTTTCCTCGATGAGTAGTTAGACCT
>JAOTAX010000006.1:8705257-8715815 GCA_025629825.1 Erythroxylum guanchezii | reverse complement strand
AGTGATAATTAGTTAATGAACGTGTATAAATTAACCTAAGAGTTACTGAATAAGCACAAGTCTGTGGGCAAATTGTTTTGGGAATGAAAGCTTTTGGCCTTTTTCTTTCTTTTATAAATAGAGTCGGTAGCAGTATATTAACTAACTAATTTCCACTTCCAATGGTCATATTTGTGTACTAGGTATTGCTTGTTAGGCCAGCCACTTTTAGTTGGACTTTGTTGGATACCCGACTGACAAGAAACCTATTGTAGACATTGCATGTTGTAGTTTTCGAAAATGTTTTAGCTATCGAAGTCTAATAAGTCATTCACAGAGGAATAAGCTCATTATCAAACTTATAATGGTATTTCCTCATTTTTTTAAAAATAAAAAACAAAGGGAAATATAGACTCGAAGGACAATATCAAACAACATAGGTGAGGTAGATCTGAATTGACATTGTCCTCAAAACCGAAATCTCAGACTCTCACTTTCCTCGATGAGTAGTTAGACCTGATTTCTTTTCTATCACGGGACTGACTACTCAACTTCAAGTTAATTATATCACCCCACTAATTTAGCTAGTCTCCTTAAACACCATCTAATTGTGCTAAATATTATTTCTCATTTTTTGTATCTGTCAAAATCAATTGGTCATACAGTTCAAAGGAGCATGGAAAACTCGATATCATCTAGGTTTCAGTACCTAATCTAACTCTTAAACCCATTTATTGGATACCATTAAAAGTTTCTTATGTCATGGCAGCTACTTTCAGAGAATCGTAACAGGTATGGGAGATCAATTAGGTACCCACCAGGCCATCGTAGAATAAGTAACCTGAAAATGAAAATGATGAGTGAGTGGCAACATCAGGAAAGGGATGTTTTGTTTTCTTTCAGAGGTTCTGTAATCATATTCGTACGTGCTACTTAAATGCCCATCTGGTGATCGTGCTATCTGTATATGTTGTTGGCGCAGTCGGTCGGTCAGAGTTTTGTAATACTTTTAGGTGCATTGCTAATTATACTTGATGTATTT
The DNA here is from genome assembly GCA_025629825.1 of Erythroxylum guanchezii. Lineage (NCBI taxonomy): Eukaryota > Viridiplantae > Streptophyta > Magnoliopsida > Malpighiales > Erythroxylaceae > Erythroxylum > Erythroxylum guanchezii. The sequence goes on along the minus strand of JAOTAX010000006.1, from coordinate 8,714,794 downwards.
GGTTCTTCAGTCTTGATAGTTTTTCAAAAGCAAACTGTTGGTTTGAACCTCCACTAGTTATCTTAATCTATTTAATTAAACTTCATTCAATGTGAAGAGTCCAACAGATCAAAACAAGTTTGTCCTTGAAAAAATCAAGTCAAAACCAAAGCCAGTTCAAATTTGGTTATTTTTCTTTTTAGCTGTGAAAGATGCCTTTATTTTTTTAAAAATTGATGTCTTTTTCTTATTTTGTAGTGATATTGTTATTTTGCATATTATTATCTATACTAACCAAAATTAGTTTGTGATTTTAAGCTAAAATTTCAAAATAATCACATATAATGCATTTTTTTAAAAAAAACTAACGAATAGACCTAACGGGACTTATTTGTCAGCGCAAATTTTACCGCAGCCCAGCCCAGATCGTTGGTTATGTTTTCATACGAGAGATGGTAGGAGGGGGGCCAAAACCAAGGTACCATCTGGCGGTGCGCGCCGTATCTTGCAAACAAATTGGATGGGCCACATCCCACACCTCAGGTGGCACTCTACCTTTAACAATTATGCCCTGACTATACCACTGTCTTTTGGATGAATTAATCTTGTCTGGATCACGTGTCTTCTGTTTGTTACATGCAGAAGCTACCCAAAAGATGCCTTGAGGTAGAAACGCACCAAATCACTAATACAATCACCACGATCCACTTGTGCATACTTTGATGAGGCAATGCTTAGCTATACTGACGCATGGGCCTACGAGCCGCATTCTGTTATCTTTCGGAGATTCGAACTCACGACGTAGGATGACCTAGATCGAAACCTGGTGGCTCTGATACACTGAGCTATGCAAAAGACGCCTTGAAGGTAAAAGTGCACCAAATCACTTATACAACCCCTTTTGACTGCTAGATAGTACCAAAAATCCCCATTAGACCTGTAGTTCAACCTTAATGCAACTGTTTAGCATGCCGAACAGAAAGAAAATGGAATGTATATGCCTCAATACATACTGGATTTTCATAATTCTGGTCTTAATCATTCATTTGCTTGATCGGTCTCAAGAAGAGAGCTATGAGCAGAAATGAAGTGAAAGAAAGAGGGCTATTGAATATCATGCTCATAAGCATATTCAAAGTGCATGATCTAAAATCTTTGCAAGGATATTGACTTGCCTTTACTCGGTTGTCTACCCCAATTCTTCTCAGCCAACAATCTAAAAATCACTTCTGGAAGTGATTCTCACCCATTTGGCCCATAACCTCGCATTCCCGCATTCTGTAAGGCGAACTGTGAATAGGCAAGCATAAATGGTTCATAACAGTTTGCCATCTCTTGTTTCATTCTCCGTCAGGTTATTTGACAGAGTCCGATTTCATCATTTATGCACAGATCACTTGATCAACTACTGCATCACATCCCTATGAATTAGATCCATACAGCAATATCATCTAACATTCCCCAGGAAGAAAAGTAGGAAGATCCCCTCATGTATTTCGTCAATCAACTTCTGCAAGTAGTACCACAAGAAAAAGAACATATTTAGAGATTTTGGGTAATCCGTTCTTTATTTTTACTTTACCAAAAGAAATCAGGTGGAGCTCTCACTTGGTAATCAAATTCAGCTTATTGGCTCCAGATAAAGTAGTTAAATCTTATCGTGCACAAATTAGAATAAAGCATGCTCGAATAAAGTTCCACAGGTATTAGACATGCAGCTCATCAAGCAAACCACATGATTGGAAGTAAAACTTATGATAAATCTTAATCTAACGGAAAAATAAGCAAGGAATTAGAACATGAAATTTATGAAAAGATCTTGACTAAAATTTAGCTTACTTCCCAGTCCTGAAAAGCTTAAGGTGTGCATTGCATGATATTAGAGTTATTCACGCAATCATGTGTCAGGTCTACAGTCGGCTGCCAAGGATGGAAAAGGAGATATTTTAGAAATTTTGCAATTAAAATAAACATCCAATTCAATGAAACAAATTGACTTAAGCTGTCTGTGACAGAGCCTCTTAAAGTCTCTTACTCTCTTAAAAGAAAATTATAAACTTCTCATGAATACTTTAGAAATAACTTCCATGAGGGAGGGGGAGAAAGAGAGAGAGAATACAACATAAAACAAACAGAAAAATGGTGTTGAATGGATGATAGTGATCAGTAACCCTAATTGCACAAGGAAATTCTAGTCAAGTTCATATGATGTACAAAACAATTAGAAAACCAGTAACCATTTTATAACTCCAATCATCCAAATTTTGAATAACATAATAACTTGTGTAAAGCTAAAAATTGAAGGATGATTCAATCAGATCAACAGCAAAAAATAGCCAAAAGTTTCCCTTTTCCAATTATTTAATCAACAGTGCTCTAAATTCTTTAAAGTTCAAACCTATCATCTTTTTTTCTTTAAAAACATAAAACCATGGGAAAATAATGAATAAAGAGCAGTGAACTTTATTTGTGTAAGGAGTGCTGTTGAATCACTTTCAACCTCTTCATTGGGCAAGTTTGCAAACCTGACAGCATAACAACTTCAAGTATATTGCTCGGTGGAAAGAAGGAAGAAAATCCAACTTCTCAATCTCTAAGAAGAATCAACCTTTGGTACATAACCTTCCTTTTTCATCTCCTCATTCAGAAGTTCATATAATTCTGCCATAGGATGTGGCAGATCATCGCCAGCATGAAATTCATGAACTTGATTCCCTATATCAGTCCAGCTACAGCCAGGGGTCTTATTAACACCCCGTTCTTTCATCAATGCCCTCATTTTTGCTGACTCATTCCATTTTCTCAAATTTGCATATATCTTAGATGAGATAACATAGTTTCCTGAATTTGATGGCTCCACTTCTAAAAGTAATTGAATAACCCTTTCACTAATATCAGCATTCTTTCGCTTCTGACAGGCAGCAAGTAATGACCCCAACACAACCTCATCTGGTTTTCCAGGCATCTTTTCAACAAAATCCCAAGCCTCATAAAGATGTCCTGCACGTGCCAAAAGATCAACCATGCATGAATAATGCTCGATTTTTGGGACCAATCCAAAAGAAGCGCTCATTAAATCAAACAATCGACGGCCCTCATCAACCATTCCAGCATGTACACAAGCAGAAAGCACGTGTACAAATGTAATGTCATTTGGACAGGCACCTTCATTGTCCTTTCCCATCCGCCTGAACAGTGATAAAGCTTCCTGGGCTCGTCCATGAAAAGCAAGAGCAGAAATCATGACATTCCAAGAGACTTCATTTTTGTGGACCATGCTTTCAAAAATTTGAAGTGCATTGTCTAAGCTCCCACATTTCGCATACATATCTATCAATGCAGTAGTGACGTAAACATTATCTTGTAATCCTCTTTGAGATGCATACGTCTCAACCCATCTACCCAAATCAAGGGCCCCAATAGAGGCACATGCAGACAGCACTACAATGAGTGTGATTGTGTTTGGAGTGACACCTGCCTTTCTCATGCAATTGAATAGTGTAATTGCTTCATCTGATGCTCCATTCTGTGCGTATCTACAATTGCATCAAACAAGTTAGCACATAATCGCCACATAAAGTGATATCATGTTGGAGTCCATCATGGTGCTTTTGTATGTCTATCAATCAGAGTTATGCAATAGTTGATCATTTTAGACACAGAAAGAAAAGAAAGTTGGTTGGACCACAAGGAGAATTTAAATAAAAAAGGATAAGAACCTCTCATCTGGTAGTGCACCTAAAGCAACTCAACAATTGAAGTAATCTGAATATACCGAACGAAAAAGCATTAAGTACACACAAAATTGGTAAATCAAATACGAAGTTAAGAAAAGAAGAAGAAGAAGAATTCATTAAACCCCAAATCCTAATAGCAAACAATTAAGAGAAGTAAAGATACTTCTACATGTGATCAGCCTTGAAATAAGATATTATATGCAGACTTACCCTGTAATCATGGCATTCCATGTGACAGCATCTTTAGTTGTCATTGCATCAAAGACCTTCCTAGCTGACAACAAATCGCCACACTTACCGTACATGTCAATTAAAGCAGATCCTATATAAGAGTTCAACGTCATCTTCTTCTCCACAACATAACTTTCCACCGACGTCCCAAAACTCAAATCTCCCAAGTCCCCGCAAGCAGTAAGAACACTCACCAGCGTCATCTCACTAGGTTCAAACCCACTCTCCCTCATCTTCTCGAACAACCCCACCGCCTCCTTTGCAAAACCCATCTTCGAATATCCTGAAATCATCGAATTCCACGAGACCAAATCTCTATCGGAGATTTCATCAAACACTTTCCGCGCAGACCCCAACTCCCAACATCTTGCATACATTGTGATCATAGAATGACAAACGTGATCATCAGTCTCCAACCCAATCTTAAACACCATTCCATGACCCATCCGACCAATATTTAACTCCGAAAGGTTAGCGCAGGCTATAAACAAAAACGGGTAAGTGAAGTTATTGGGTCTAACGCCTGAGAACTTCATCCGGTAATAGAACATAATGGTTAAGGAGTACAAAGTCCAAGTAGTGGTTAGGCCGCGAATCATGACATTGAAGGCATAATCGTCGGGTTCCGGGATGTGTTCGAAGAGGAGAGAAGCATAGGTATAGTCTTTAAAATCTATGATTTTAGGGAGAAGAAAATTGGGTTTTAGAGCAAAGTTTAGTAGCATTTGAGCGTGGATTTGTTGCACTTGTCTCTTGCAACAGCACTGCCTTAGGAGAGACAGGAGCTTTCGGCCTAGAGTTATGTCGGACTGGTGCTGTTGAAGACCGTTGGCGCTTGACTTGAGGATGTGGCGGGAGATGGGTGAGGGCCTTAGGTGTCTTGCTCTAAGCATCGTTTTCCGGCATTAGGCGCTCCCACACCCAAAGTGAGATAACTATGCTCTTTTTCTTTCTTTTTTCTATTACACCAAAATACCGTTCACCATTCCTAAGGTAATAACAACTAAAAGAGTTCCTATTAATATCGCTCAATTTCATGTCCTAGAAAAAGTTAAGGATGTAAGTCTAACTTGATCCACTTAGGGATAACAATAATATGTTTATTAATATAAAGATTAAATTGAAGTTTGATCGGATAATGAAGAGTTAATGGTGTTTAATAATTTAATTGGAACAATTAAAGGAAATAATCAAAGTAAAAAATTTGTAACGCATAGCAATAAAGAAAAAATTGGAGTGCAAAGAATGGAGATGAAATTAAATTAATGTAAAGGTAATAATTTACTTTGGGTTAGATTAAATTTTTAATTTTAAAGATGGAGGTGATCCAAATGTAGATGAAGGACTAAAAAACAAATCACATTTTATTAGATTCAACAATTAAAAAAAATTGAGATTGAATATAATATGTTATTTGATGATTCTAATAAATTGAGGAAGTACTTCATAAAAAGTAGGTTTTTATTTAAAACGAGCACTAAAAAGATTGTTAAAGCCAGATTTGTAAATAGGTATTACAAATTGAACATTTATGTCAGCTTTCTGGGATATCTATTTTGTTTTCAAGTAATTTTTAGCTCATTATTTACTCTTAATTGTATTGTTGACTTGCCTATTGATTTAACGTATATATGTGTAAAAGGTTTTAACAGAAGCACACGTATAATTATGCTTTGGATAATAAGAGTGTGAGTCAAAATTAGTACTTCAATAACGTCCTAGAACTCATTGTAATGAAGCTAATAGATTTGAGAAAGTTTACTAACAAATGTTTTGGAGAGTTGATGTAGGGTATGTTATATGTTATGTGGCTAAAAAATTGGTGATTGAGAAAATGCAAGGAGATGTTAAAGGAGAATATGGTAAGCTATAGGATTTAAAAAAAAAAAAAAGAGATAATCTTCATCCATCATTTATCAAATGTGTATTTTTTATGTTGAAAGAAGGGGTTCTTAACTAGATATTGGAGGTTATTAGGACTAGATGGTTGCTTTCAGAAAAGGATTGATAAAGGTAATATATTGACAACAGTGGGAAGAAATGACAATAATCTGATTTTCCATCTAAATGGGTTACGTTTATACTAAGACGACGTATACTTTGAGCTAGTTTTTAGAATTATTGAAAAAGGCTCGAATCTTAAAGATGGAGGTGGACAAGTAATGATTTCTAACTAACAAAAGGTTGTATCTCTACTTAATTTAATATTGTTACTTAAATTGTCACCTATTACTTATTTACTATTATTTGTCAATTGAACGTGTAGATAGGGACTTATAGAGGCACTTTGTAAATAACTCTCAAAAGCAAAAATCAAATGAGGTCTATGTGAGTCGTTCCAATACTAGTCCATTAAGGCCACCAGCATCAAACAAGGTTGCGGATATAGAGCTTTATAAGATGAAGAACCTCATCTACCAATAAAAGATGAGAAATAACTCAAAAGAGGTTATAAATGCAAAGAAATCACAAAGATTGTAGTTAGAATTCAATTTATCCATTGGCATAAATTTTAAATTTTTATTATCTTTCTTCAGATAAAACAAAAGCAATGATGACGTTGACAAGATCAAAAGCATTTAAGACTACTAAAAGGGGTCACTAAATTGACTTTTAAGCATCATTTTTAACACTATCTTTTGTTATGATGTCTTAAGTATTGATCATAAGTTAATAAGTATTTATCATAAGTTAAGAATTATTATTTTATAAATATCAAGAGCATTTGTATTTCAAATTTTTAGAATTTGTAAAATGATATATATTTAAATGAATTTATTTGCTTATGCAAGTAGTTAATAAAATTTTAGTATATAAGCAATAATTTGCTTAATGAGTAATAATTAAGTTCTAGTGTAATAATATTAACCAATTAGTAAAAGAGATATAATGGCATGGAAAAAACTCCCATTCTTAAATCAACTTCCTACTTGATTTTCAAATTAACCAACTTTAATAAAGGGTAATAGATACATTACTAGATTACCTAGAAACCAAACTAAACAAAATATTCCTTTATAAATAATGAAGCCTTTAACATCTAGATTTTAATTCCCCTTTCGTAATCTTAATCTTCTGTTATTACATTTATGTATAATAATTCTTAATGTTATCACAAACAACATAATACTCATAAACTATATTTTGTACTTCAACACTTTATTCTCTTTCTATTTGTTAGCTCAAGGCTTCTAAATTGATAATTTTGATGGTAATAATCAATAATATTCAGTTACTTTTTAAATTTAAATTTTTTTGACTGAAATATCTCATGTATCCAAAAGGAAAATAATATACAAATGGGTATATAACTTAGTTATTTGTTTAAATGAAAGGATAATCGACTAACAACTCCTATTTTATAGGAACCATCTTAACAAACTCATTCAAACAGTAAAAAACGGTTCCACAAAATCTAGAATGGATAGTCCCTATCATTTTTGTACGGACGAAGGAACTTGTATTCATTCGATTCAACAGTTGGTTTTGAGGCACGATAAAAAAATCTATCCAAATGTCTAGATATTTGAACATACTACATTTTAACATATTTACTGTCGACCCATTTAGTTAGTTCATGATGAAATTGAAGCAACAGCTAGTATATGTGAAAGAAAATTTTTAAAGGATCGTTGAAGAGAACTCCTATTTAAGGAAAAGCTATTGCATCCACTCAACACAAGATTTGAAAATATATCAGTAGCAGTGATAGTCAGAATCGAAAGTCATACCTTCATTTATCCTCTGTGCTTTAGAAAATGAAAACACTCTATTGAAAGACATTATCCATTGTAACGCATATTGAGCAAATCCTACTTTCAATTGTTGATAGCTTGTAGAGGCTTGTCAAATACTACTAGTGTGGAAGGTTAAAGAACCTCGTAAAAGATGTACTTGTGAATTTGGAGAGGCTCGTCAAATCACTACTTAGAGATTTTAGTTAAATTCTAAAGTGGGATACTTGGGGACTAGATATAGGCTTAGTTATAAGTCAAACTAGTATAAATTTACTGTGTCATTCTTTCTCCTTCCTAAGCTTTTAAATTTTCGCACTAGAGCTACTATTATTTTCAAATTGCAAAAGGTTCTTTTCATTTTAAATTTTAACAGTTGCTTGTCTTTTGTACGGATTGATAGTAACTTGTAAAAATTTTCAAGTCACACACAATTTACCCCCTCTTGCATGTATTTACTTTATCATTTGGTATCAGAGCGAGGTATCACATTTATTGTATTTTACAGCACGTGATAGATCATGGTAAACAACTTGAGAAGTCTTAAAGGACAATCCGTCACAAAAGCCTCTTTATTTTAATAGAAATAACTATTCATATTGGAAGGAGAGAATGAAAATTTATCTCCAATATATAGATATTGAAGTCTGACAAGCTATCAAAGTAGGAGCTACACTTTATGTTACTAACAATGTAAAGATGTGGACTAATGTTGATAGAAAAAATGCACAACTAAATGTTAAGGCAAGGCATCATCTGATTTGTTCACTCTCTCCAGAAGAATACGCAAAGATATCCTACTGTTTTACAACAAAGGAAATATGGGATAAACTTCAAGTTACCTTTGAAAGAACAAATAAGGTAAAAAAACATAGGATAAATCTTTTAGTGCATCAGTATGAAACTGTTAGTATGAAAAAGGGAGAGAACATAAAAGAATTTTTTGGACGATTTAACAACATCATCATAGCCTTGAAAAACATATCCCATTAATAAGCTTGTGACAAAGATTCTAAGGTCACTTCCAAAGGAGTGGAGACTCAAAGTGACTACTCTAGAAATTGCAAAGGTTCTAGAAACTATTTCAATTGATTGGCTAAGAGGAAACTTGATGATCCATAAGATAGAGCTTAGACAACATCAAAGATCCTCCTATAGAAGAGGAATAACTCTAAAAGCTGCTGATGAATCAAATGGTGATGAAAGCGACAATGAGTTGCAGATAGATGGAGATGATGAATTCAACCCTATGGTCAAAAAGTATGTATGTTTTTACAAATAGAAGTTGATGAAGAAAAGAGAAGGAAATAAGAAAACTGGTAACAATAAGTCCATGTCAAAAGGTAGTAGCACTAACACTAGCACTAGCACTACACAAAATACTCAAATTATATGTTATCACTGTAAGAAGCATGGACTCATCAGACTAGAATGTTTCCTTCTTCTTCATAAGGACAAAACATAAAACAGAAGACCTAGAAAGCAAGCTATGACTACAGTTTGGTCTAACGAAGATTTTGAGACTTTTGATGAAGAAGAGCCTTAAGAAGTAAGTAATGTTTGCCTCATAGCCAGTTCAGGAGACGATGAGGTGTATAATTCTGACTCTAATCCTAAAATTGATGAACTAAGAGATGCATATTATGAACTGTATGCTCAGTATAAGAAATTAACTGTGTAGTATATTAAAGAGGTTCAGAAGTCTAAAAACAATGATGCATCCTTGAAGAATAAAATTTGATCATTAGAATAAGAGAATAAGAGTTTGTTGTCCAAGAATATGTGTTGGACCCCGGATATTTTCTTGATGAATTAAGCATGATTTCGATTTATTTTTGAGGTTTTGAAGTATAAAT
>JAOTAX010000006.1:8675611-8695805 GCA_025629825.1 Erythroxylum guanchezii | reverse complement strand
ATTTATTTCAAGAAATCATACTATATTTCCTCATTTAATTTTCATTTAATAAATCAAATCTCCAAGAAAAGTTCGGGTTCCAACAAGCTAAGTCAGTTTGACAAGAACAAAGTATGGAATCTGGTGATTCGTCCTCAAAACAAGTCAGTTATTGGAACTCGTTGGGTATTTTGAATCAAACTTGACGAAAATGATAAGGTGATAAGAAACAAACTTAGACTTGTAGCTTAAGGTTACAATCAACAGGAAGGTATTGATTTTGATGAAACTTATGCACCTGTTGCTTAATTGGAATTGATTAGAATTTTACTTGTCTTTGCATGCTATAGAAACTTTTAGTTGTTCCAAATGGATGTTAAAACTGCATTCTTAAATGGTTACATTAACGAAGAAGTATTTGTTAAGCAACCCCTAGGTTTTGAAGATGAAAACCATCCAGATTACATGATGAAGTTATCCAAAGCTCTATATGGTTTAAAGCAGGCTCCTTGAGCATAGTATGAGAGGTTAAGTATCTTTCTACTTGAGAATAACTTTGAAAGAGGAAAGGCCAATAAAACCTTATTTATTAAGAGAAAGGAGAATGATTTACTCATAGTGCAAATATATGTTGATGATATAATATTTGATGCTACTAATTCATCCTTCTGTGAAGAATTCTCAGCATTAATACAGGGGGAGTTTTAAATGAGCATGATGGAAGAATTATCATTCTTTCTCAGATTACAAATCAGACAAATGAAAAAAGGAATCTTCATTAGCCAAGACAAATACACAAAGGAACTCATCAAGAAATATCATTTTAAGAATGCCAAATTGATGGGTACTCCCATGTACACTGAAACTAAACTTGATTAAGACAAAGAAGGCAAAGCTACGGATGAGACAAAATATAGAGGAATGATTGGATCACTACTATATCTTACAAGCTTAAGACTGGATATTATGCTTAATGTATGTCTTTGAGCACGCTTTCAATCAAATCCAAAAGAAAATCACCTTCAAACAGTCAAAAGAATCTTTCGATATCTCCACGGAACTATGCATTTTGGACTATGGTATCCAAAAACTAATTAATTTAACATAGTGGGCTATTTTGATGCAAATTATACATATGATAAAGTCGATCGAAAAAGCACAAGTGGTCACTGTCAATTTCTTGGAGGATGTCTAGTATCTTGGTCCAGCAAGAAGCAAAATTGCACAGCACTTTTAACAACTGAAGCAAAATGCATAACACCTACCAGCTATTGTGCTCAAATCTTATGAATGAAACATCAACTACAGGATTTTTCTCTAAAATTGTCTCATATTCCTATATTATGTGATAATACTAATGATATATATCTTTCTAAAAATCCTGTGCATCATTTTAGGACTAAGCATATAGAAATCAAACATCATTTTCTTAGAGATCATATTTTAGAAGGAACCATTGATCTTTTGCATGTTAATACTGAGAATCAAGTAGCTGACATTTTCACCAAGCTACTATCTGAAGATAGATTTTGCATGTTATTTCTGCATGAATATTCTCTGCTACTTGTTTTTGCATTTCATTTAGCAGGCTCCTTCTATTTTGATTCCTTAGAAACTCTCTCTTGGTTTGGTAGGCCCCTTAAAGTTAAGAAGGCCCCTTTGTTTTAGAAGGCTCCTCTCGGTTTAATAAACCAAGATTACACATGTACTAAAAAGGTAATTTCCTTTGTTTTGTCATTTCAACATTTAAACATATATGCGAAATTCTGACAAACGACTGTACAGATCTACCAGAAGATACGCAAACGATCACACTTCTTGTATTAGTGTACAATCGTTCATCTTCACACGAGATCAACGCTCAAGAAACTCCTAATACCAAAAATAGACTTCTCTCCTCTACTCACCTAATTGTTTTTTGAAGCGTCGCTCTTGACTCTCTGCATTCCAACTCTTTTTTTCATCTCAAATCTTCTAAACCTCACCCATTGCTCTTACAATGGCAAGAACCAGATCAAAACGACAAAAGAAAACTCCAACTTTTTCCGATAGCCATGGTGAAGCTCATGTTACTGAACATATCTCCTCTAAGCCCTAAGTATTAGAAGCGCATTGGGTTATAAATGATGATGATTCAGAGGAAGAACATCTTTGGTTGATTAGACATCCATGAACCAGAGGAAGTCTTGCAAAGCAAGCCAATAAAATTTCTGAACAAAAAGAAAGCCTTGATGTTGAAAAGAAAAAGGAAGAAGAATCTAGAAAAAGAAAAAGGGAAGAAATAAAGAAGGGAAAAGTGCATGTGACTGAAGAAACTGTTGATAGAAATAAGTTGTTTCATGAAGAAATGATTCCTAATGAAAAAAGGGCAAAAAAGATAAAAAAAAATAGTTGTGCAAAAAAGAAAGAATATAGGTACTTAATTGATTATGAAATTATTCCAAAACATTTAGCGATTATTGTCTTGAAATTACTTAAGGTACTCACTTTGACTAGTAAAATGACGTGCAACGCAGACGTTGATAGGCAAGGAGCAGCAAAATGCACAGCTAAAGGAATGAAACGCAAACGCATAGTCAACAAAATGCAGCAAATTAAGGGGACCAAAACGTAGCAATAGAGGCAAATCACAGACGTGGGACAAGGCATAAAGACACAGAAGTAGCATGACGGTTCGAGAGGAGCGTAGGTTTTAAAGGAGTGAATAGTAAAGTGGACCAACAAATAATTCATAAAATCATAATAGTAGCGGTAGCTTGCGACAGAGAAGGGAGGCATTACAGGTAGGGAGTCTTCGGCTGGGTTATTCTATGAAGGGGTAACTTCTCGATGCTAGTTGGAGGCGACATCGACGCCGATGACCCGGTTAAGCATTCTTTTCTTGTTATTGTTTTTTCTTTCTCTCATTAGTGATTGATTATGTTATCTTATGTCGATTGAGTTGGGTATTGTGAAAAGATGATTTTAATGCGTTCATTGAATCATTTATTTGCAAACTCATTGCTAGAATTTTAATATAATCCGTAATTGTTATGTTGAAATTCATATGTTGCGACTAATGATTCGTAATCATTAGGGATAACATAACCTAGGTTAAATGATGAATCATATGTGGTTATTGTCTTAATTAATTGGTTTTCCTAATTCGTAATGCTACTACCTAATTAAATCTAGAGATCATATCCTAGGTTATTCGGTGGTTTTATTTAATTAATGATCGTATCTTGATTAAACACTACCTAAGGGAAAACTCAGGTTAATTATTAACTCACGATTAATAGTTGCTAGGAGAGGTTAGAGAACAACAAATCAATGAAATATGTTTAATTAGGGTGTAGGTCGAGATTAAACCAAAGAACTGAATTCTTACTGAATTCCCCACTTTTATCATTTTTTTACAAGTTTTCTTTACATTGCTTTTGTTAGTTATTTTAGCTTTATTTTACTTTCTTATTTCTAAAACCAAACCCCCTAACCTAAACACCGATTAATTTCATTTCAACAACTTTATGCACATTCTCTATGGGATCAACCTAGACTCACCACCGCTATAGTAGTAGTCTAGTTTATTTTGACTAACGTTACGATGCGTTGTCAAAAAACATCAATACCACCAAAAATGTTTCAATCAACGGAAGCTAAAGTTTGCTATAAAATGTAGTACAAGAAAAGAAAGGTGGTTGCTGGGTGGATCTTGCCTCCCATAATATTTGATGATATAAGTATACCTATCTCTCCTTACTTTGTTACCATCGGTTGGGAAAATTTTCTGAAATTAAATGAGATAGCATGCGCAAACGCACATATGAAAAAGGAAGAAATTAACGAAAAGCTAGCCATTGTCTTATGGGTGCATGAATGTGAAATTTTAATTTCTCAAGAAATATTAGGAGATATACTGAAAGCAGCTCCTATAGGGAGAACTAATTTTTCCTATCATAAGTGGGATGTTGATGATTTGGAGTTAGTTGAAGTTGTCAAATCTATTTGCCTTCATGCTGAGAACACCTAAGATGGGAGACCCTAGAGCATGCAATTAGACTTAATACCACATTGTCTTACATCGCTTTCAGCTACTTCAATTTTTCCTAGGAGTAACTCAGTTGAAAGGTGCAGTCTGTTGAACACTTATGTGATGTATAATTTTCTGAAAGGAAACAAAATGAATCTTCCAGCTATGATCTTGAGGTTCATGGTGGATAAAGAGAATCATAAGAATACCATCGGTTGCCTACCTTATGGGATGTTGCTCACCAAGATTTTCAACCATTATGGAGTTCCTTTTGCAAATCTGAATTGTTATGCACCGGCTAAGTTTCACCCTTCCATTCCCTATCAATTTGGATACAGATTGCAAAACAATGTCTAGGTAGACAAAAGATCTGAAAGAGTAGCAGAAAACTTATATCCTCCTTAGGATGAAAATAATGCAAATCTTCAACAACAGCTGAAGGATATTCAAGCTAATCAAGCACATATGTGAGAACAAATAGATAACATGCAAAATCATCTTCTTGACATATAGATTTTGCTTAGAAGAATCCTTGAATCTCTTCAATAACTCCATTGCTATTTGCTTTCTTCTTGGCTTATTTATACTAATGATTTTGTTTAATGCATTATTTACTCTTTCCTTCTATACGGAATGAAATAGACATATATGGTAGAATCGATCCGATCCGCAAGGACCATGATTGGGAGGTCTATTGGTGAACTATCTCTCCAGGGATTGTGACCCTTCCACACCCCACGCGAGATTTATAGCCAATTAACTGTGGAGCCGTATGAGGGAGGAAACCATTCAGTTTTATTTCACTTCCTCCCTATACTCCATTACTTTTGATAATGACAAAGGGGGAGAGTTTACGTGGATATTTTTTTGCATATATGATGATATATTTCTCAATGCTGCCTCAATTATATATGTGATTGATTCTGCTGTTGAACTTGTGAAAATCTGTTATATATAAATGATAGGTTCCTTTCTTAAAAGACAGGCTCCTTCTAAATGTCTGAACATATAAAAGTTACAGGTATCTTTCGAAATCATCTATTATCTCTTTGAATTTGAAAAATATATTTATTATTGCTTGTCATCATCAAAAAGGGGGAGATTATTAGCTCAAAGATTATGATTATCAATTTTTATGATAACTGTATAATATTTCAAAATTTAAATTGGATTTATTTCCTTGTATAATTAACAGTCTTGTTCTCAAAAGAAAATAAAATCATAAAAATTACGGTTTCTTTCTCACAAGAATCTTTATTATGAACTTACCTTATTAGAAATGGTTTATTCGAAAGTATCCTACAATTATAAAGGTCATATATTAGCCCCATGATTATTAGAAGATTTTTGGCAAAGATGACATCGAAGTTATTCAGATTTAAATCCATCTAGTTAACTAAAAATGCAAGTGAAGCAATGACTAGTTGAAGAAATTGACTATTTAAGGAAGAGAAACAACACTTGTGAAGTAACAAACATACTCAGACTTTCGAAACATTTGAATAGCATCTATATTCTTGAAAGTCATATCATTCTTATTGTACCTTAGAAAGTGAAATCACTCTATCAAGAGAGAAATTGTTATTTTATTTTTTTGTGAGCTTTTAGAAGCTTGTTATACATTTCGAGTGTGGAATGTTGGAGAACTTTGAAAAATATATACTCGTAAGTTTGTAAAGGCTCGTCAAATTTAATACTCGGATTTTTATAATGAAACACTCAAGTTTGATACTTGGGGATTGGACGTAGACTTGAGTTGTAAGCCGAATCAATATAAATCAATTGTGTCATTCTTCTCTCTCTCTCTCTCTCCTTATCTTTTATATTTTTGCATGATATTGTGTATGTGATCATTTCAACAAGAGGCTCCTTAACTTTTATAATATATTCATTCTGTTTTCGACTTGCTGACGGTTCCTTTCATTTTGACCGGCATCTTCTTTTTATTATTTCAACAGGATTTATACTTTAACAGGCTCCTATCGTTTAACAGGCTACTATAGTCTGATAAACTTCTATTGTTTTAATTTTTTAACAGGCCCATGTCTTTATACGAATTGAAAGTAACTTGCGAAAAAAATTTTAAGTCACACACAATTCACTCACCCTCTTGTATTTATTTGCTTTACCACACTAAAATTGTGATCAAATTAGATTGAGTTTGGTGAATGGACTATTTGAATAAAATTGCACTAGCTAACGTTTTCATATTTATATACATGTTGAAAATTCATTTTACTGTAACAATTATTTTATTATTTAATAGTAAATCAATTGCTCTCTAACTGTGGAGGATATAAGCATATTTAATTAACCGAATCTTATAAAAGTTATTCTCTATTAACTTTAGTAAACATATTATAGTGTGATAGCCATGATATTTTGGAACGACGTGTATTTCGCTCTAGCCGCTGACACTAACACCTCCGTACAATTGACCAAAATTTAGGCTGTTGGCTATTTTACGCTGTTCTTTCGCAAATGTTTATGCTTTTCTTTATAATAATCGTTTTGTAGTCGAACGTAAATATTTGATTATAACACATTGTACCTATGATCAACAAATTACTGTTGCCTCTCGTTTTCTCCTATGGTCCAGCCTAAGTTTCATCGAGTCTCTGCATAATATACCAATTTTCAATGTTTGTTTGGTCCTAATAATCCAAGCCCCATCCTTAAGGAGTAACGTTCCAAGGCTCCTTTCACCGGTACATCACTAAAAAATAAAAAATTTAAAGAGCTAATGCTGCTGTCGTTTTATTTATTTAATGGCATAGAAGAGCTGATGTTGTAAGAATGAAACTTTTAGACTGTATTCTGTGAGACTCTTATCATATCACTGGACCATTTCAATGGAAGGGGTGCAGAGAGATGTGTAGGTCAGCACACTAAAAAGTGTGGGACGTTTTGGTACAGATCCACAGGATTATGTAGGAAATACTTTCTGGTTTTGTTTGTCGTCTATTTCTCACACGGGAAGCCTGAAACTGAAGCTTTAGGCTCTTTAATTTGTGCATAATAATTGAATGCGTACGCAATAATTCACCTGCTGTGTTTTCTTGTCAGTTGAAAAACTCAAACCTGATGACACCTATAGAATTCGAAACTGTAAAAAAGGAAACATGGGCGATGAATTCTGCCACTAAATAGAGAGGAGAAGTGCACCCTTAATGAAAAGGTAAATTTGAATCGTTATAGAAGTCGTCTTTTATAATATAAATTTGAAAACGGTGAGGTGGTTAATATTCAACAAAGGATGAAGGAATGTGGAACATTCTTTAAGTAATGTGGTTCATTTTACATCCAGTAGACTGTTGTGATTGAAATCTACCAACCTCTTATTGTATAAAGCTCAGACAAATTAATGAGCAATTTCAGTGAGGTCCCTTTTCTTTTTCAATCATTTTCTTGTACTAGTAGCTGTTTCCAATTTAGTTTACAAAGAATTACAAGGACATATACAGAAGTCCACCATAGCTGATGTTGAATTGAGCCCTTTATAAGGATCGAAATTCATTATGACATGGACGATAAAAAGGCAGAGGAGAGCAGTTGTGTAATTGTCAATAGAGATGTTAATGTAAATGGTTTATGACACTGAGTAATGAGAAACAAACAATACACCATTAATGAACTCCTTCTAGATAACTGCAGCAAGCAATGATAGCTAGTATAAAAATCTTGAGGAAGTTTCTGAGATTGGAGTGGGCTTTATGTAATTAAGGAAGGTTACACTTGTCAATTAAAAGAGGGGTGTTTTGGTATGAACATGCACAGTGACAGGAGTTAAAGAAATAGATGGTGTAAATCTCTTGTAACAAAAATAATGACATAAATGGAATCTAAACTTTATGAAGAGCTCCAAAAACAGGAACTAGGCTCCAAATCCAGCCAGCCAGCAATTCCTATCTCTTTAGACTTCCTTACTCATCGGGATCTAGATAATCACCCATCAGAATCAAATGCAAACAATTACTTGTCCACGCTTTCTTTTCAACACAAAACAGTCGTATAGTTTGATAAATGATGAAAATGAGGTTTCACCCTGTCAACGAGAGAGGATTAGCGAGGGAACTCGAGAGGTGGGTGGTGATTTTCTTGTCTCGCATAGGATAAGGGGAAAACAAAAGTTGTGGCTGCAAATTGCCTGTCAATTTCCTCCTGTTCTCTGTCCCCCCACACCCCATTATCAGCTCCTATTCATTCTCTCTCTCTCCACAAAGCCTGGGACTTTATGGCTGCAACTGGACCAAAAAGGCTAAAGATTATAACCCAAATTCAATTCCATTAGAAATGAGTTAATTATAACCCAGATTTAATTCCATTAGAAATGAGTTATCGGTTATTCTACTCTCCAATTAATTTGGAAGAATACATAATAAATGCAATATGAAACCACTTAAATAAGAAAAGAACAGTCAAGTTTGCAACCACAAGAAGTATAAAAGGAGAGAGAGAGAGAGAGAGAAGAGAGAAAAAAGGAAAGATAACTGCTAAATCTGCCAGGCAGTCACCAATCCTCAGAATCACACGGCCCTTTTCTTGTTCAAGTCTTAACTCTTCACAGTCTGAAGACCAATAAGTATAAGCAAAAGGTATCATCTTGATTTGAATTCATTTCGGAGTTGCTAAAGCTAGAAGTTAGCCAAGAATAAAGGTATGGTTTTTTAGCTGGCACAAGGACGACTAGGAAGTGGGTGCTGCTTGTCTTTATCTTGGAGTTATGTCTGCTGGTGGGTGTAGCATAATTTGGTTCAGAAGAGATTTGAGGATTGAGGATAATCCAGCACTTGCAGCTGGTGTTAGAGCTGGGGCTATTGTTGCGGTGTTCATATGGGCACCCGAAGAAGAAGGTCACTATTACCCTGGAAGAGTTTCAAGGTGGTGGCTCAAGCAAAGTTTGGCTCATCTCGACTCTTCTTTGAGGAGCGTTGGTACTTCTCTTGTCACCAAGAGATCAACTGACACAGTATCTACTCTTCTTGAGGTTGTCAAATCCACTGGTGCTACTAAGCTCTTCTTCAATCATCTATACGGTCGGCATATTTTTCTTCTTCTTTTGGTCCTTTTTCTTTTTGGCCTTTTGGATCTTGTTGTGTATATTAGATTCAACATATCCTTAATTTGTTTCTGTTGTGCGTGGTTTGTTGAACGTGTGGATTGACCTCGAGATATGAAATTCTCTTAGCTTATGTTTTTGGGTTTTGTGTAAGTTGATCTTTTTCCCTTTTAAGCTATCCTTATTTTAATCTTTTCTTCAAGTGGCCCTTGGACAAAGATTTGGATTCTGCTTTTGAAACTATCATGATTATTTCTTCTCTGTTTTGCAGAAGTTTCTGAAAATTGATTTATCTTCTCATTTTTGTTTGACTAGTAGCTGATTGTTGGTTCTTACGGTCGGCACCGATTACTTTTGTTATTGTAGGGACATCAGTTGAGAATAAATTAGTATTTGTATCTTCCACCTTGTTACTGCTTTTGGGATTACTCAATCTCTATTATGGCAATAGTGTCAGGATAAAAGGCCTTATTTTAACTGTTGAAACTCCACAGCTAATTGCAGAAATGCATCTTTTATCTCAACAACTACTTGTAATTTAATAATCTCCAGATCCACTGTCACTGGTTAGAGATCACCGGGCAAAGGAGGTCTTGACTGCTCATGGGGTAACCGTAAGATCCTTCAATGCAGATTTGCTTTATGAGCCATGGGATGTCACTGATGTCCAAGGCCGTCCTTTCTCAACCTTTTCTGAATTCTGGGAGAGATGTCTTAGCATGCCTTATGATCCAGAGGCTCCACTTCTCCCACCCAAGAGGATTATTTCAGGTTTTCCTTCTTTCAAGTTGGTTTTGCATTTTTCTTTAGTCTATTCGATCCTTTCCAATGTGTGTATGTACTAAGGATAGAGACATTTCTAAATCCCACAACATAGGTGCAACCGTATTCGTTGTCATTCACTCTCGCAAAACTAAATACAAGAACTTGGAATTTCTCAAGCATAAAGTGCACCCTTGAGACAAATGGGACAGATTTTACCTTCAGGCTTTGGAACATGTTATATCATGGTAAAGCAGATTGCAGAACATGTATTCGAAGCTAAATAGTTAGAATGCCCCTAAATGGGGATTCTCCTACTCTGGTCTGTATTTGTGGCTAGTGAAATTTTATCCCAAGTAAGCTCTGATGGCCTGTGTCTACAAATGAGTGAACACTCTCTGCTTTAAGTTGGATTTACTCCCTGTTTTCACATTATGGTTATATTGTGACTTTTTCCTCTGCATAATTGTTATTTTCTCATTTCTGCTCTCCAAAAATGTTTAAATTCTTTCAGGCAATGTGTCTAAATGCCATTCAGACACGTTAATATTTGAAGATGAATTGGAGAAGGGAAGCAATGCACTTCTTGCTCGAGCATGGTCACCTGGGTGGAGCAATGCTGATAGGGCTTTGACGACATTTATTAATGGACCTCTCATCGAGTACTCTAAGAACCGAAGGAAGGCTGATAGTGCTACAACTTCTTTTCTCTCTCCTCATTTACATTTTGGCGAGGTGAGTGTTAGAAAAGTGTTCCATCTTGTTCGTATCAAGCAAGTTCTGTGGGCCAATGAAGGGAATAAGGCTGGTGAAGAAAGCGTGAACCTGTTTCTGAAGTCAATTGGTCTCAGGGAGTACTCAAGATACATGAGCTTTAACCATCCTTATAGTCATGAAAGGCCTCTTCTTGGTCACCTTAAGTTCTTTCCTTGGGTTGTAGATGAAGGTTACTTTAAGGCATGGAGACAAGGTAGAACTGGATATCCATTAGTTGATGCTGGAATGCGAGAGTTGTGGGCCACTGGTTGGCTTCATGATCGGATAAGGGTTGTAGTTTCTAGCTTCTTCGTGAAGGTTCTACAGCTTCCTTGGCGATGGGGTATGAAGTATTTCTGGGATACCCTCCTTGATGCAGATTTAGAGAGTGATGCTCTTGGCTGGCAGTATATATCTGGCACTCTTCCTGATGGGAGAGAGTTTGATCGCATTGATCATCCACAGGTAAAGAGAATGAGGTTCAGTTTTTCTAAGCAGTACAATTTTGCAGCTTGAAATTGTGATTGTCCTTATTCACTGGCATGGTTTGGGGTTATGTATGATGGTTGTAGGAATCAGGTACAACCATCCTACTTTTAATGGTTATTGAGTTTAAAGCCATTCAGGTTAAGAAATTTGCTAGACTAAGGAAATTTTAAAACAAATATTCTAATTCCATAATCTTGGTGCCATAAGTCTGACTATTTTTGGTTACTTGTCAAGGGTGTTCCTTCTTATCGTGCTTGGGCCATGCACAACTCACGGCTGTTAATTGACCTTTAGCTACTAAGCTATTAGACATGCATCTATTAGACATGCATCAACAGCAAAGCTATCTTAAAACTCCCGAAGGAGTTAATCGAGTTAGTTGTATTTTGTCACACTTATGAATGGATTAGTGTTGTGCTTGACAGTTGAGTTATTGTGCTGTCAAATGTTTTCTTCATGTTTTGACCCCTGGACATGATCACCATTTACCACCTAGAAATCTTCATGGAAAAACTTGGAACATGGTATACAGATTCTGTAATTATAGCACTCTCCATGTCTATTTCATTGTTATGTTATCTTATAACCCATGGAAGTTTCTACATTTAGAGCATTAAAAATATGTAGAAGCTTTGAAGATGCAATTTTACTGTCATATCATGTTATCTGATGCGCTTTTCGTAGGATAAATGCCCTGGTAAGACGTATAATTCAGTTGCCATTTTTAACAGCTTGAAGGTTACAAATTTGACCCCAATGGAGAATACGTACGACGATGGCTTCCGGAACTTGCCCGTTTACCAACTGAATGGATACACCATCCATGGAATGCACCTGAATCTGTCCTCCAGGCCGCTGGAATTGAACTGGGATCAAATTATCCTCTCCCCATTGTAGGAATAGATTCAGCAAAGGCCAGGTTGGAAAGAGCACTTTCAGAAATGTGGCAACAAGAAGCAGCTTCAAGAGCTGCAATTGAGAATGGCACAGAGGAAGGGCTTGGAGATTCTTTTGATTCAGCACCAACTTCCTTCCCTCAAGACATACAAATGGAGGAAAGCCATGAATCTATGATAAACAACCCTCATACTACAAATAGGCGTTACGAGGATCAGATGGTCCCAAGCATGACCTCTTCTTTGGTACGACTTGAAGCGGAAGAGACTTCTCTTGATTTCCGAAATTTGGCACAAGATAGCAGAACAGAAGTACCAAGAAACATAAATGTACATCAAGAACCAGGAAGAGAAGCTTCAAATCAGGAAGTCACCCCAAATGTTCAGAGGCCCAACAATGTGCCACGTTTTAATATTATCAGGGATGTAGGAGATGCTGAAGACTCAACAGCAGAATCATCAAGCAGCAGTAGGAGAGAGAGGGATGGAGTTGTAGTTCCAGTTTGGGCTCCTTCAACTTCTGGTTATACAGAGCAGTACGTTAGTGATGAAAATAGAATTGGCAATAGTTCGTCTTACTTGCAGAGGCATCCGCAAACTCATCAGATAGTAAATTGGAGGCGATTACCTCAAACTGGGTAAGAACCACATTACAGATATGAGAATTCAAGAGACTATCCAATACCTTTCTTGCACATGGTTTGCGGTTAACTTCTTTTGCAACAGAATTAGTATAGGTTACATTTTGACTTGTGATTAAAGACTGATCATCTAAGGAAATCACATTTCACCCACAAATTTGGGCTATTAAAAAGACTGAACATTATGACCTTCCCCTTACTTGACTAGCCAAAAAGTCTGAAAATGGGCAGTACTGCTTCTATGAGCATGAGGAGTTGGATTATTGTTTCTCACATAATACTTTCTTTCTTGTTACAGGTAAAATATATAAATCCGTGGCAATACCAGAAGATGGGTGGTTGATGACACGCGAAGCTCAATCCTCAGAGTTTGTGGATAGATAAAATGGGGTCCCGTGTATATAAGTTTCCATCACACTTTTTCTCACAGATGTAATATGATACATGGTTTGACCTTCAATACCTGCTACCGTTCTTCATGTGCTATGTCCATTTTCCTGTACTTGTACCATATAAGTAGCTTTGCTGTATAGCGACTGTGGAAGAGGAAGGTAACAGTAGGATATGTGGACCACTGATAAAGCTATGATTGTGCTTTTTATTTTTTATTTTTTGGTTTATTGATTAGGTGGATGATTCCCGGTCAGTCCTGCTTGCCCTTGCCTCTTGATTCTTTATTTTGTTTCTATTGCCCTGGTCCTTTCTGTTGCCCTCTGTTTGAGTTCAACTTCTTTGGGAAGTGGAATTCCACTTGTCCAATAAATTGGTGTAAAACAAGCCACTTCAATGTGAAGTTCACAATTACCAGTGAATCATGATGCAAAATGGCTTTAACATAGAAAGCTAATATCAAGAAGAAAATTAAATGATTATGAATAATTATACATGCCAGGTGGAAGGGGAAAAACAGGAGCAGAGAAGTTAGAAAGGAAAATGGCTGGTAAATTTTGTGTATGTGCTAAAGATGAGATGGGACGGATCCAAAGTATGCAAGGCACAATGGAGGCACTTGCCATATCTCATCCATGGAAATGATTGTTTTGATTTTAGCAGACATCAACTGGATGTTCCATCAAAATAAGAGCTAATTTGTCTATGCTTCACCAAGTGACTACAGATGCTTGTGTGCAACTATGCTACTGTTGTGGATGGCTTCGTTGGGAAATCTTATACCAAAAAAGGAAAGGTTCAGAATTGATATTCTCTTTTATTTTTGGTTTATTGTTTCCTATTCCGTAAATAGTTTAGAGATATAGGACTTCTATAATTATTTTCCTATTCTTATTCTGTTGGAAGTTTAGAGGTATAGGACTTCTATTATTATAATAAGACTGATCCTTATTTAAAGGAACAACACAGTTAGGAAGTCGATAGATACAAGACTTCTATACCTGTAATATGATTGATCCTTATTTAAAAGGACAGAAGCTAAATAAAAAGTAGTTCAGAGTTAATCAAAACCAAGAGATTGGAGTTCTCTCCTATCAAACTCTAAGGTGTCAGTCTCCCTTGAATGAGTCTGAAACTTTATTCAAAATGGGTGGACAAAAGAATCGCAACAAAGGGAAGAGAGTAGAATTTGATTTTCCGCTCAATCGCCCGATAACTCGATCCTATTTTCAGAGCTATAACAGCTACTTTCCTTAGACTATTCAGGCTTGGGCACACAAAGGATGTTGTATACTAGCATTGCTGCTAGTGCTCCTATTGTAAGGACAACAATAAACACCCAAAGATTCTCAAAAACACTAGACACTAAAGTGGGTCCTAAACTTCTTGCAAGGTTTATTGAAGCTCTACTAATTGGCATGTAGCACATACAATTCGTGAAAAAAAATACTTAATATCAAATATGTTGATGGTGTAACAATATACAATTTCAAAAAGGGCTAAATTTAGAGTTTTATACCCAACAATCATGAAGTTAACCAACAGGGTTCTCCCTATTGCGACTCCACATAGGTCTTTACTCTAGTTTTCAGATAACAGTATTTATTGCAGTTGTGCTCCAATAGCTGCTGACTGTGCAGCAACTTAGTCAAGGCTTCACATTTTAATTCCATACCTTAATTTTTTGGTTTTCATTTGTTCTATTTTTTTGCTGCATGTTATTAATATCTGTTGCATATTGTTAGTTGCAGCAAAATAGGGAAGTCAGTTATTAACTACTTAGTGGGAAGCTAAATCGTTGCTTTTTAAATATTGCTTGATGTATTTAAACAAGTATTTTGATTGAATAAAAATGTAAGACATTCCAGACTATATTTTTCTTTTGTTTTTGTTGTTGAGTTATAGTAAAATTTATTTGCTATTCTTTTTAATTACAACAAATCAGTATCAGAGCACTATTCTTAAGGGACTTGTGAGTGATCTGAGTGAACCCCACACTTTGCTGAAATCTATGGATTCAAAAACTTCATTTACTGCCACTGCACCTTTAATGTTCAACGGTGAAAATTATCAAGTATAGGCAACAAGAATGGAAGTTTTTCTTGATGCAAATGATCTTTGGAAAGATGTTGAGGACGACTACGAGGCCCCTCCATTGCCTAACAATCCAACTGTTGCACAAATCAAGAGTCACGAGGAAAAGAAGCGAAGGAAATCGAAAGTTAAGGCATGTTTATTTGTTGTTGTCTCAGCATCAATCTTCACCAAAATTATGACCATTGAATCAGCTAAAGCAATCTATGACTTTCTCAAGGAAGAGTACAATGGCAATGAGATAATTAGAGGGAGTTTAAGATGTAAAGAATGAAGCAGTTAGAGACAATCCAGGAGTACTTTGACATACTTTTGAGCATCGTCAACAAGGTAAGGTTGCTTGGTATTGAACTTTCTAATTCTAGCATAGTTCATAAAGTTCTTGTAACAATTCTTGAAAATTTTGAGGCTTCAATTTCCTCATTGAAGAATACAAAAGATTTGTAAAGTATTGCCTTGGCAGAATTGTTAACTGCTTTGCAGGCTCAAGAGCAAAGGAGGCCCATGAGGCAAGAAGGTTCAATAGAAGGAGCTTTGTAAGCTAAACTTCAAATTAATCATAGCAGCAAAGGAAAGAAAATAAGAGAAAAAAAGAAGAATGTTAATGACAGTGCTGCTAATGATAACAACACCAGAAGCAAAAAACATTACCCCTCTTGTTAGCATTTTGGCAAGAAGTTCATGAGAAGACCAAATGTGAGATGCAACAAATGTAATTGCATAGGTCATCATCAAAAAATTTGTAAAAGCTATATTCCTCAAAAGAATAAAGCTCAATTGGTAGACCAACAAGAGGAGGAGCAATCATTTGCAAACACATGTTTGTTGGCTATAGTTCAAGTGAAACTTAGCTCATTGATAGTGGTTGCACTAACTATATAGCCTATGATCAATACTTATTTAAGAAGCTTGATAAATCTGAAGTGTCAAAGGTTAGAATTGGTAATAGGAAGTGTATAGCTGTCCAAGGAAAAGGCATAGTACCTATTGAAAGTTGCATGGGGACAAAGCTAATGAATAATGTGATATTTGTGCCTGAAATTGACCAAAATCTGTTGATTGTGGGACAATTACTGGAGAAAGGCTTTAAGGTGATCTTTGAAGATAACAAATGCTTGATCAAGGATGCTAGAGATCAGGAGGTATTCAGAATAAGGATGAAAGGTAAGAGTTTTTCTTTGGATCCAATGGAGGAGGAGCAGGCAGCCTATCCTATTTCTACAAATAATATTAAAACTTGGTAAAAAAATGCTAGGTGACTTTCACCATGCTGCAGTATTAACTTCGCAGGGAAAGGACTTGTTTAAGGCTTGCCTCAGTTGGAATCTGAATTACCATGCTACAAAATTTTTCATATGGCAAACAAACAAGACTTTCTTTTAAACAATCTTCTTCGAGAGCAACTGAGAGGCTGCGTCTAATCCACACGAATTTGGCTAGACCTCAAAGGACTCCTTCATTTAAAGGGGGTAAATATTATATAGGATTTATTGATGATTTCATCAGAATGTGTCAGATCTATTTTCTCAGGTTTAAGTTAGAAGTTGCAGGAGTTTTTTGGAAGTTTAAGCAATAGATTGAGAATCAAAGTGGTTGCAAAATCCAAGTTATGAGGTCTAACAATGGCAAAGAGTACAGTTCAGAAAAATTCAACCTATTTTGTGAGGAGGTAGGTATTGAGCACCAACTTATAGCTTTATACAGTCTACATCAAAATGGAGTTAGTGAAAGAAAGAACAGGACAATCATGGAGATGGTCAGATGTATGCTTCATGAGAAGTACTTACCTAAGGAATACTAGCCAGAAGCTGCAAATACATTAGTATTTTTGCTGAATAGACTACCCACTAAAGTAATAGATGGAAAAACTCCATATGAGGCCTGATATGGATTTAGACCTTCATTGAAAAATCTTAAAAGTGTTTGGTTGCTTGTGTTTCACCTATATGCCACAAATTAAGATGGATAAGTTAGACAAGAAGGCTAAACTTGGCATCTTTGTTGGCTATAGCACAATTTCAAAGGTTTACAAAGTTTTCTAGCCTAAAAATACGAAAGTTATGAGAAGCAGGGATGCGTATTTCATTGAAAATGAAAAGTGAAGGAACCATATTGCTTTTTGAAATTTACCAAAGATGCAATGTAGTAATTCTTGAGCCTGCAGGTTTTTAGGAAGCTAAAAAAGATCCCAAATGGAGGGCTGCAATGCAGGAGGAGCTCAGAATGATAGAAAAGAATCAGACTTGGGAGCTTATGGAGAAACTTGAGAACAAGAAGGTAATTGTTGACAAGTGGGTGTTTAGAACAAAGCTAAATGTAGACGGCTAAATTAACAAATTCAAAGCAAGGCTTGTGGTGAAA
This sequence comes from Erythroxylum guanchezii, assembly GCA_025629825.1. Classification (NCBI taxonomy): domain Eukaryota; kingdom Viridiplantae; phylum Streptophyta; class Magnoliopsida; order Malpighiales; family Erythroxylaceae; genus Erythroxylum; species Erythroxylum guanchezii. Next base: position 8,678,366 of record JAOTAX010000006.1, on the reverse strand, counting down.
GGGTATGCTCAAATTTTTGGAGGAGCCATATGAGGTGAAAATCTTATGTATGGTTCTGTAGAGTGACAGTAAGGGTGACTTATCTGTCAACTTTTCTACTATCACCCCCAAAAAAACAAACTCTGCCTTACATAAAGTTGCCAGAGTACGATTAATCTCTGGATTTGAAATCACTGTTTATATACCTGGTATTGGCCATAACCTGTTGCAACAGCTCCTGGTGCAGCAGCAAGCACCAGTTTGACTTGGGGGTGGTGATTTAGTGGCCGTAGGTGGCAAAGTTGCTTTGTTACCTATTCCACTAGGAACCGTTGATTTTTTCGTACATCACTGTTATGGGTTCTGCTGTAGGATCGTGTCACGGGTCGGTGGACAGGGTAATCTTCTCCAATGTTGTCTAAGTTCCTAAAACTAGTGTTGCGGCCTTTCCTTGAACGACCTATGGTGAATTGAAGAATAATAGGATTGTATTAAAGAAATCTCGTTAGAGGGAGCTGTGACCTCTTATGATTTGTAATGAAATTCTGCTTATTTTATTCATAACATGTTCTCCTTATAAAGAGGTTATAACTCCTTAATTGGAGCCTTTACTTAAGGCCTTAATTCAGAACATTACAATCAGAATAATATCTTAATTAATAACAGCTATAAAATTATTGCTGCCATTTGTGATGCTATTGCCATCTGTGATATTGTTGCCATTTGTGTTCTGTTGACCACGCCTTGCATAACTTTTTCCAATGAATGCGTCTCTAACATTACTCCCTTCCTGGAGAAAGAGCTTGTCCTCAAGCTCAAAATCTAGATAAGAAGCCTGGAAATTAGAAACTGTTTCCCAGGTAGCATCAAATGGAGGCATTCCACTCCATTGAACTAAAACCTCCCATATGCCACGGTCGAGACGAGAACGAAGGATACTATAGGGAGTAGGAATTATGTGACCATTCTTTGTCGTTGGGAGAGATGGAATAGTTGCAGGAGGTAGACCTTTAAACTCTTTTAACAGTGAGATGTGGAACACATTGTGGATCTTACAACTCGGGGGTAATTCTAATTGATAAGCAACTGGACCAATCTTACGAATTACCTTGAAAGGACCATAAAATCGAGGACCTAATTTATGTTTGAGCTTGCCTGCAAGGGAATGTTGGCGATGAGGATGTAACTTCAGCCATACCATTGTACCAAGTTCAAATTCTAGAGGACGATGGCTTTGATCATAAATTGCTTTCATCCGTTGCTGAGCTTGTTAGAGACGAAGACGGATGTCACTCAGCATATGATCTCTATCAATCAAGGCTTGATCCATAGTATCTACTCGAGTTGTTCCAACTTCATAAGAGAGCAAGTGAGGTGGGTTGCGACCATATACAACTTTAAATGGAGAAGTAAGAAGAGATGTATGGAAGGATGTGTTGTAACAGTATTCTACCCATAGAAGCCATTGAACCCCCTTTTTTGGTGTATGACCTACAATTCAACGTAGGTACATTTCAATAGTGCGATTCACAACCTCAGTTTGTCCATCCGACTGAGGGTGATAGGCTGAGGAAAAGGCGATCTTAGTGCCCCTTAAGCGAAAAAGCTCTTTCCAAAAATTGCTTGTAAAAACCACATCTCTATCACATACCACCGATTCTGGAAGGCCATGTAAACGCACAATCTATTCAAAAAAAATAGTAGCTACTGTAAGTGTCGTGTATGGGTGTGCCATAGGAATAAAATGAGCATATTTCGAAAATCGGTTCACCACAACAAACAACACAGACTTGCCACAAGATTTGGGCAATCCATCAATGAAATCCATGGAAATATCAGCCCAAACTTGTGATGGAATGGAAAGCGGCTGAAGTAACCCAGCTGGACTCAAATGTTACGTTTTATTACGTTAATCCCGTATCAATTTTGTATTTAATCAATATAGAATTCAAGTCCTATACCTTGCAATTAAATCAAACCGTAACATTCGTCCCCCCCATAAGGACCAATGTCCTCATTGGTCATAGCTATGTTGGTCATGGCTAACACTTTCAGGTCACTACTCCATGGGTCACCACTCTGAGATCCCTGTTGGTCACGGCCATGTCGGTCATGTCCATGGGTCACCACTCCAAGACCAGCTCTAATACCAAGGTGTTATGGGTTCTGCTGTAGGATCGTGTCACGGGTCGGTGGATAGGGTAATCTTCTCCAATGCTGTCTAAGTTCCTAAAACTGGTGTTGTGGCCTTTCATTGAACGACCTATGGTGAATTGAAGAACAATAGGATTGTATTAAAGAAAGCTCGTTAGAGGGAGCTGTGACCTCTTGTGATTTGTAGTGAAATTCTACTTATTTTATTCATAACAGGTTCTCCTTATAAAGAGGTTACATGATTACGTAGGAGGAATATCTCCTTAATTGGAGCCTTTACTTAAGGCCTTAATTCAGAACATTACAATCATAATAATATCTTAGGGCCCGTTTGTTTTCATTTTTTTTTTTGCCGTTTTTGGTTGTGGTTTTTATTAAAAAGGAAACTTCTATTAAATCCCGTTTGGTTAGATTTGTTGTGTTACGGCGTTTTAAAAATTAAAAAAACTGCAATGAATTTACGGAAACTAGAAAATTATGTTTCCCTAATTTTTGACAACAGGTTTTGTTCTACTCTAAAACAGTTTTTTCTCCTTGCCGCGTCACGTCTTCGTCTTCAAGGTTTACTGTGATTTTTTTGTGACTCCAGGTTTGTCCTCTGTTTGGTTTCTCTTCGTTTTCC
>JAOTAX010000006.1:8650953-8673681 GCA_025629825.1 Erythroxylum guanchezii | reverse complement strand
CATGTCATTGAAAGAGGGCGTAACCGATTGAACCTGCTATAGCAGGTTAAAAGGACTCATCCTGACCTTAATTGAAATCATAGGGACCTTTTCTGCCGAAATTACAACCACAGGGAAACTTATGCCGTAAATTAAAACCACGGGGACTTTTGCCGCCAAAAAACCTCTCTAGTCCTTAGTGATTTTCTCCATTCTTATTTACTTGTTTTCTTTTTGTTCTATGGCAGACATAGATCCATCCCTTTCTCTTTTTGCCATCTTATCTTTCTCTAATACAATTTTTGTTTTGATCTATTTACCTTTGGGATTTGCTTTCTTCTCTATAAGAACTCTTGACTTCTTATGCTCTTTAAATGAGGCCCTTTTATATACTATCAGCTTCATGGTGCTCCTATAAACAATATTAAATGCAAAAGTTTTCTCATGCCTTGCTACCTCCTATTAAGAAGAAAGTTATCTTATACAAGGTTACAAGAGTAGCCAACCCCAATAATAAGATTAAATATATCTTCTTCATCTCATTAATGGAGAGGTTATAGTTTCATTTTATACGAAAGTTTTTAAATAAATAACAACTTAATGGAAGTTTACACTGATTAATTTATTTTTGGACAAAAGACTTATTTTTCCAGTAATTTATAAATAGAATATAACTAATTCGAGACAAATAGGTCTTGTTAGTGTCTTCATTAATAATTTTGAACTATTTTTATTCAAAATCGATGATATAGATAATAAAAAAATACTGAAATTTAGATTATGAAACATCATAGAGACCTTTCTTTCTTAGAAAATGACACCTTAGCATCGAGATCAACAAGAAAGATTAAAAAAAATCCTAATTTAAGTGAACTTTCTGAATTTATCTCTTGCATACTAGTGTACAAAAGGTCTCAATGATCATACAAAAGGTCTCAATGACCTTACAAAAGGTTGAATTATGTCATATTATGTCTTGATGACGAAATAAATAGATTTATGCTAGATGCCATTAAAGTAGCTAAGTTTGATGTAGATAATAACTTTTTCTATACTTATGTGTAAGTCCACTATCAGTTAAAACCCTCCTCTCAATCTAAGTAAAAATGATAGAAACCTACCTAAATCTTTTTAAGAGGGGTGAATATGCTGAACTAATTCAAGAGACTACCAGTATAGAGGAAAACCCTCCTCCCTTCACCCTTCTTGAATAAGCCCAAGCTCATTCAACATTATTTATGCCTCTAATTATTGACAATGCACAAATCCCTTGCCCTTTAAATGTTGCTAGCATTTTCACTGCAATATGATTTACCTCCTACACCTCATACACTTCCCACAAACCCCCTTTAGATGTTATATGAGCTTTTTACACCTCTTGTAGTTGTAGTTGCCTCTGAAAAGGTTCCTCCCCCTTTGACCTCCTTTGAGTCCTTACTAATATTTTTTGGTGTGACTGATCCTCCTTAAGATATTGATATTGTTACTTTTACTAGTTCTTTCTAAATGTAGATTATGATAAAAACAAACTTGGTTATGCCTACAAATCTAAAAAAGAAAAGCATAAGTGGCTAGAGAAGCAAAAAAGGAAGGTAAATCCTACTCTCCATCCTTGCAAATATTTTTAGCATCAAATGTTAGAGTCTAAATCACCCCTTAAAGCAATTAGTTGAAAAAAGATTATACTTCTACTTAAACCTTTTATACTTAGTTTGTTGAAAACTAAAGTCAAATTCCCTTTTATTCAATATACTTTCCCTAATATTTTCTTTTTCTTAAATGCAACTTATAACTTTAACACTAGATTTTGTCTCTTGGAATCCCTCTATTTTTCCTTAATCTTTTTTTTCTTATATGTACTAATTCATACACTTCAATTATACTTGCATCAACTCTAGTTTTACCTTTTTGTACACTTTCATCCATGTCTTAAATAACTTCTCTATAAGAAAAATTCTCTAAACTGGCTTACTCTCCCTTAATTTTATTATGTTGACTACTTGAATACTCTTTATGGATATTAATTCCTGCCATTTTTTAAATGAGTCTTTAGAGGTTTAAAAAATAGGATCAAAGCGTGATAGACCTTCAATAATAAGTTTTTAACTTATCTTTAGTAGATTTGCATTTTTTGGGAAGATTATATGCTTAAAGTAATAAGCAAAATGGTAGATTACTAATCAAAAGAAAACTTGATATAACCCTATTAGTCCTAATTAGCTCCAAAAATTATCTCTTTTATATAGAAGTGAAAAGGGTCAAGCCCAATTCGAGCCTAAGTTATCTATATTTCGAGTTCAGCTTAAATTTTTTATATCCCCAAGTTTGATCGAGTTTAATATATTTAACTTGAGCTTAACCTGATTGATCAAGTAAAATTGTTTTATCATTTCATTTCAATCAATTGAGCATAGGCTGAGCTAGGCTAGATTTTTTAGTCTCCAGCCCAAGTCAAAGCTCAAATTTGAGTTTAACCCAAGACTTAGTTAACTTAGACTAATTGAGTCAAGCTAGACTAGACATAAATTGATTTGTCATTCCTAATTTTATTTTTTATTTTTGATATTTTTGGGGCTTCAAATCATTTTCTTATTATTGTTAACATTTTGTACCTTTAACTTTTCTATAAAAATTTGTTTAGATTTAATAATTTCCTAACTTATCTTAAGGCTTTTATAATATTATTAAGAGGAGAGGAATGAAAAGATAATAAGATATTCTCTATATATAGAAACTTAAATTTGTTAAACAAAAGCTTAATAAATTCATCTACCAAGTAGATGATATAAAGAAAATGTTTTTCGCTATTCAAAATGAGTTTTACTATAACCCTAAGCAAGATGGTTTAAGAATAAGAAAGAATTATTACTTGAAATCATGTGCTTCTACACTTTGTTGATATTATTCTCTCATCCAACAAAAAGAAAGGTTAAAATGGTCAACGAAAGGAAAACTATAACACAATTTTTTTCACTTCTTTATTTTTCAGATAAAGAAGTCTGACAAAAACTTTAGTTTATGCAATCCTCATAGATGCAACTGTCACCTCTATCATATAATTCGTTTTAATCTTTTTATATGCATTAATTACATTCTTCAAGGACTTCATTAAAGTGGTCAGGCCCTTTTATTCTCAATTAACTCAATTTTTTGTAAAAGGAACTTTGACCTTCACTAGGGAGGATATCAAAGCTACTTTCGTTAAGGTATGCTTGGTTGAGGGTTTTATAATGGAATGGGATGGAACGTAATACAGTTCCATCGTTTGGAAGGAGGTTTTATAATAGAATGAAATAGAATGAGATGGAAGCGGATGGTTTCATGTTACGTTCAATTCTATCCTAAACAATGAAAATGAGAAGTTTCTGATTCGGGGGGTTTAGAATGGAACGTAAACTAATAAATATGTGCTACCTAATATATCCTCAATAATTTTTTATAATATCAATTATTTCTTACCCTACCCTAATAACAACCAACACAACACAATAATATTTTTATATGATTAAAAATAAAATGTATATAATTAATAATAAGATTAAAATTTTTATTAATAAAAATAGAAAAAATATATAAAAACTTTTTTTAATTGTTTGTCACAATACCGTGACATGTTTGGTAAGTCACAAATATATTTCTATATAAATAAAAATATAAATAAATTATTTTTAAATATAAATCAAATAGAATAGAATAATATTTAATATAATAAATTTTATTAAATAATTAATAATAATATTTTTGTATAATTAATAATAAATTGTATATAATTAATAATAAAATAATAACATTTTTATTAATGAAAAATAGAAAATATATTAAAAAATTATTGTTCAAGTCATAACCGTGAATTTAATTATTTGTCATAGTTGACATGTTTTTTGTAAGTCACAGGTTTTTACTGTTTTAAAACCATAACATTCGAATGTTTTTACATTTTTGGTTCTAGGTTATGTGGGAACGTTATATAAAGGTATAATAGTCATTTATTATATATCATATTCCATTCCATCCATCTTTCAAACAATATTTCATTACATTACATTATGAATCATTCCATCCCTCCCAAACAACTTTTCACTATATTACATTACATTTCATTATGAACTATTTCGTTCCATTCCATTCTATTCTATTAATTAACATCCAACCAAACAAACTCTTAGTCTCTCTACTAATAAATCTTTCGACCAAGTTGGACGAAATGGCTTATTTTTTGAAAAAGTTTGGCCTATTATTGGTGATAAATTGATTTATGATATTTTAAGTTTCTTCTTTAAGGAAATTATCCTAATTGAACTTTACCTTTTTTTCCAAACAGGCTCTTAGTCTCTCTTATAATAAATCTTTCGACCAAGTTGGATGAAATGGCTTATTTTTTTAAAAAGTTTGGCCTATTATTAGTGATAAATTGATTTATGATATTTTACGTTTCTTCTCTAAGGAAATTATCCTAATTGAACTTTACCTTTTTTCCATCACTCCTAAAGTCCCAAATCCTAACTCTTTTTAATAATTTTAGGCTTATTTCTTGCTACAACATCATTTACAAAGTCATCTCAAGTATGTTAGTAGTTAAACTTAAGGATATTCTACCTTATATCAGTTCTCCTGCTTAAATAGATTTTTTTGTTCCAGAAATACCGGAGACAATATACTAAGTGGCTAAGAACTTATGATGGATTATCATAAGGTAATTGGCTATAAAGGATGTCTTTTGAAAGTTAGTCTGCAAGCTTTTGATTCTTTAGATTGACATTTTCTTATATATGGTCATAGTTTTCCCTTCTTCTTTTTTTACCGGTGAGAAAGGTTTCAGATGTGGAGATCCTTTATTCTCTTATCTATTTGTTTTAGTAATGAAGTACTTACCCTTTTTATTAAGAAATCTATTTATACCTCTCCTGATTAAAATTTAACTAAAAATGCCCTAATTTTATGATATTAAGCATGTTTTTCTTATAGATGATGTTATACTCTATGATCAAGCTAACCAAAATTATTTGAAGATCTTTATTAATAGTTCAAATCTATTTATAAGTAATCTAGATTACTCAAGCACATTTTTAAATCTAGAAGTTTCTTCTCAATAAAAAAAAGGATATTTCTACTATTCTCTTCATTGCCTAGGGTTTTAAGAAGGATTTTTTACCCGTCAAATACCTATTTAAGAGTATAGTAGATATAAGGAGAGTATAGTAGATATAAGGAGAATACCTAGGTGTTCTCCTTATATCTACTATACTCTTAAATAGGAACTGTCATCCTTTATTGCCCTTAGTTAAAACCAAAATCAAATATTATATTACTAAGTTTCTCTCTTATGTTGGTAGGTTTCAAATGATCAATTATGTTTCAAATTGTCCTCAAGTTTAATGGTTTTATCATCTTCTGCTTCCATTAAGATAAAAGGCTATATGAAGAATTTTTTATGGTAAAAAATTATTTGTAAAATAAGAAAGCAAAAATTATTGGTAGACAACATATCAACCAAAATCAAAAGGGGAAGTGGGGGTTTTATCTATCAAGAACTTCATCAAAGTTCTCCTTTATAGAAGAATATGATAGCCTTGTAATGATAAACAAAATTTATTAGTTAGATGTACTCGTAAGAAATATCTAAATGGAAAGAGTATTTAGGCTCTCAATTATACTTCCAAAGGTTATTTAACTTGAAAAAAAATATCTTAGGAATACTCTTAGAGGGAACATTATTCACATTATTAGTAATGATCAGAATTCTTATTTTTGGTATAATAAATAACATTCTCTTGATTCTTTAGAGTCCTATAAGTGTATAAGATCTATAATTGAAAGAGCACCTGATCATGCTAATGTAAATTTCATTATTGATCACTCTAGTTAGAATTAACCTTCCTATAATTTCAAAGTCTTGATAAATATTCGAGACAATATGCCTCCATTAATTCTTAACATAAATAATAATAACAAGATCATTTGGAAACTTCACCACTCTCACCAATTTACCAATTACTTTAGCTTTCTATTTACTAAAGCCTCCAAGTCCTATTATGAAGTGACACTTTATTGGTCTAGTTCAATGGTTATGTTTCTAAACTCAGTTTTTGCCTATAACTTGCTATTAAGCTTAAGCATAACTGAAAAATGAAAGACAAATTATCCTTCTATCCTTCTTTTTAATCACTCATGTCTACCTTTTAATTCATCAAAACAAAATACATAATCACCTTTTCTTTGAATATGATTATGTTTTTTTCCATCTAAAATCACCTTTTAAACCATTGTAGTCTCTTTAACTTTCAATAATATATATGGTGTGTCAGGACTACTGAAATTAGTATTTAATATATGTATTTATGGTTTTTAACATAAATGTAATGAAAGAATCATTAAAAGTATGCACATGACAAATATTATCTTACGTAACATAATTATTAATTAGATCAAAGAACCCTTTTTTTAGAGATATGCGCCTAATCCTAATGTTAATATGAAATTGAAATTTATGATGTTAAGATGTTTCTCCAGGTCACCTTCTTGTATGTGATCCTACCTTTTGATCTTTTGGTATTTATGATGACCACCACTAGTCTTCTTCCTTGAATCATCACCTCCTCTAATTGTTTCATTAATGAATTCTACTTTGGCAACCTCATTTCTCTATCTATATATTTCTGCACAAATATATTTTAGAGATTCTTATAAACTTCTCCACTCCTACTTTGTTAATCTATGCTTTATTTTATGGGTTTAAATGGTACGTTTAATAGTTCATCTTGTAAATATTGATCCTTATATTTTTTAGGCCTAAACGATTACGTTTAGTAGTCCATCATGTGAATATTGATCTTTGTTTAACTCTTCTTGGTAATGAAATGATTGTTTTGAAAAAACCACAATGTCTGTTTATAAGAAATTCACCTTCCTTTTAAATTTCTATTAGCCAAAACATGATCAATTAGGGCATTGCCTGAGAAATTTTTACACAATAAGTCCTACAGATGCATTTAATCAATTGGATAAAGCTAGATTGAGCTGTCAAATACCATAATTGTCCTGGTCTTTTGGATTCTTTATGGATTTCAAAAGCTTTAACAACAAGACTTGTCTTGTTTTGAAAAATATATCAGAAATTTAATTATTAAATTTAGGTTGTAGGAATTGCAAAAAATTATAGTTGGAGTGTAATATGTAACGGTACCTTAGTTACGTATCCCAGATCGAAAATGAAAGGATAAGAAACGAAGAAATATGGAAATACCTGATTTCGGTCTCCGTAACTTCAAATGAGATTTTCAAAGCCGAAACAAGCATGAATCTACCGCCATCTTTATAAGAACTACTCTTCAGGACACATGTAAGGTCTTTCTACAATTTTCTCAAAACGTAAGCTCTCTTAACGGATTAGAGAATCCTTATGCTTTTTGATTATGTGAGCAATTGCAAGAGACCTTAACCTTTATATATAGCTTCTATATTGAGCTTTCTCATCACAAAGTTGATATGGGTCCGGTCCACACTAATTGGGATCCATTTTTCACCCGGACTTCAACCTATTGATTTAGATCATTTGTTGGGCCACTCTATTATCTTTATCTGGATCAAATTATGTAACTTAACTGATAAGTTATTAAAAACCACAAAATGCAATTAATAGTTGTCCAACTTTATGAGAAAGGACAAAATTGTCCAACATTCTCCCCTTTAGACAAGCATTAATTGCAATCTTGAATCTAGTTTAAAAACTCGGTTAAGTCACGCTACTGTGTTAGTCGAGTAGGTTTTAAAACAAAACATTTGATCCAAAGATAACTAAAGTCCATCATTTTGTCCTGCAAGGATTTCGATTTCAAAAAGTATGAAATGCATGTGTCATGTGCGACACAGATCTAGTACAATCATATATATATATATATAATACCTCACTAACATGAATGGGAAAATGGAGTGTGGAAAACTAAAATGATACCTGTATGATCTAAATTATATCATCTTCGTTTGTAGGTCTTGATTTCTCCAACTTTATGTTAAACCGCATATACTAAACTGCATTAAAGAAAATCTTTATGTTCTCCAACTGAATGCTAAACTGAATTAGATAATCTTTATGGGATTAAAAACTTATATCCCCCTATGTCATGTCAAACTTAATGGATATCCGTTTAAAACTGTATGCATCTAAATAACATAGGTACAAGGTTAATTTGTATATTTGCCCAATAACCTTTAAATGCTTAAAATCGACACAAATCTTAAGACTTTTATACATATTATTACAATGTATGATAACACGTATTATTGAAAATAAACGTTAATCATCTCTATTGATGAACCATCATACTATCATAACACATCAAAATGTACAAATCTACATAGAGCAAACATAACAATCCCCTAACTAACAGTGTCTAAGGACGTCAAAACACCCATATTATATACTTTTGTCACAAACACAAGTGGGCGAAGTCCTTTAGTTAAAGGATCGACTAACTTTTTCTCAGTCTTTAAATACTCCAAACCTTAATGTCACCTTTTTGTATCAACACCTTTATGACCACATAATTGATTTTTAAATGCTAAGACGATGTAATATTCTTTGTTGTTATTAAACAACATAGCAAGAAGATTACCACAGTACAACTAAATGGATCTAGCCACTGAATCAACCACAGGCAACTCAGAAATCAAGTTTCTGAGCTAAACCGTCCATGAAGCAGCCCTATAACATGCACTCTGCATGCATAGTCGAGGAAGTTACCATGTCTGCTTGACACACTTCTATGACATTATACCATCTACAAACTCAAAAATGTAACCTTAAGTGTACTTTCGATCATCCAGACATATAGCTAAAATCTGAATCTGAATTCCCTACGAGGTTTAGTCTGTTGACTTTTCTATATGTCAACTTATAATCCTTAATTCTCTTTAGTATCTCAACACTCGCTTGACTACATTTCAATGATCTACACCTGGGTTAACCAGATATTGACTAAACAGCTAAATGGTGAATGCAATGTCCTGCCTAGTATATAGCCGAGCATACATCAGGCTATTAACCGTAGTAGAATACATAACATTCCTTATAACCTCTCTCTTTACTTTATTCTTTGGATACTGTGCCAAAGATTATCTCTCACTATGAGAGATAGGTGATACGATAGGTTTACTGTTATCCGTATTAAACTTTTGTAACACATACTCAATGTATGCATTCTATGAGAGGTCTGATGAGTGTTGAGACTTGTCCTGGTGAATCTGAATACTTAGGGCAGAAGATGCTGCATCAAGGTCTTTCATGTCAAAGTTCTTAATCAAAAGTTGTTCAACCTCATACAACATGGTCAAGTAATTTGACATGAGCAATATATCATCCACATACAATAAAAGGAAGATAACTTTGCTCCCCTTGACTTCATAGTACAAGCATCTTTTAATTTTATTTTCCATGATGTCGAAAGAGGTCATAACCTCATCAACTGTAAGGTATTACTTTTAGGAGGTTTAATATAAACTATATATTGATCTGCTTAACGTGTAAGCCATGTCAATTCTATCTAGATCCTGAAATCCTTCAGGTTATACCATATAGACCACTTCATAAAGGTCTTTACTCAGGAAAGCAGTTTTGACAACCATCTGATGTAATTCTATATCATCAGGACTTACAATTACCTTAATCACTTAAAATGTATCATAAAAGGATACGAGAGAAAAGGTAACATAAATTAAACCTTTCTCTCTAAGTGAACCATTAGGTAACTGAGCGAGCCCATAAACCATTGAACTTTATCCTAAAATCCTTTAGGTCTTAAAATTTCATTTACAACTGGTGGGTTTGCAGTTCTGATGCAAATCAACTAGCTCCCAAACCTTACTATGCTTCATGACTTGCATCTCATCAGTCATTGCATCCTACCATAAATCTGCATTGGGTCCAGAAACAACTTCTGTAAAAGTAACCGGATCCGTAACATGTCTAATAGCATAGTCATGTTCACCTAATAGATTATGAAATCAGATGGGATAATTGGTCGTCTCACTCTAGTAGATTTACTTAACCGTATTAGATCTTGTACCCCCAGGAACCTCTGTGTGCACAGGTATAAGTTCCTGTTCCTATACAAGCAAGGTACAAAGACTTAGATCCACTAGATCTAACTGTACAACTAGCGGGTACATGATAACTGTAGTATCTTCCCTGCTATCATCCAAAGGTCAAAGGGCCCACCATTATCATAAACATCATATTCCAGAAACTTAGTTGTTTGTGATTCTATTATTCCAGTCCCTCCTTCTCTACAGTAAAAGCTGTAGCTTTAAAATGGTCAAGATATCTTACTAAATAGCAATGAGCAAAACGAGCATGCAATTTATCTTTATAAAGATTATACTAACTCAATAGGGGAGCCCTATACACGAATGTATGCAAGGCTAAGTTTCCAAACTTCTCAATAATTAGGTAGAATAGCCCTATTCTGCATCGACTTCTTCATGTCCTTTATGGTGCAGTTATGCCTTTCGGAAACACATCATTTTGCTTAGAACAACTCAGCATAGTGAATTAAGTCACTATTCCAACTGATTCCAAATATCTGGCAAATAGAACTTTTAAAATCCTGAAACACCATGTTTGCCATAATATTCTCCTCCATGATCAAATCTGACTATCTTGATGAATTTTCCTAATTGGTTCTCAACTTTAAGTTTTTAAGCAAGAACACATAATTGTAAAGGGAATAACCATCAACAAATGTCATAATACATTTAGAATTACACGATGTAACTTTATAAGGTCTACCGATATCTTTATGTATTAGATTCAGCAAGTCAAAAGCATAAGTTGACCTTAATATGTTTATTAGTCAACTTATCCTGCAACAATCAGCATATGTTCCCAGATCATCATAATATAGAATTGAGAAATGCTTTCCTTGATCAATCCCTCAACCCTAGCTCAGGAAATATGGCTTAAACTTTTATGCCACACCCTGTATGACTTCTCATTCATCAAGGTCCTTCATTTCATGAAATGTTTAGCAAGATACGAAGAAGCTTATATCTAATTCAGGATAAGACACATTCTATACAAACCATATGACAAGAAAGTTGTACCATTATATTTTGTATTAAACAAAAACTGTACAACAAAAGCATTAAATACAAAACACTAACCCTCTTTGTCCAAAATTGATCAAAAGATTACATTTAAAATGTGTTGTGTAAAACCCAAATGAACCTTACAACAAGGTTCAATACATACATTCCCCATAGATATTACTTCTACTTCTTCATTGTTATCAACCATTAGTTCCTCCTTCCCTTTACTTTGACTTTATCCTGGATATGAACCACTGCATTGTGGAAGCACCTTAATCAGATGTTCCACTATATATCCACCAAATATTTAATGCGACTATCGCAAATCAAATTCATAAATTAATAAGCCAAGGAGTTACCTGAAGGTCTCAGTCTTTTCTTTTAAACCTCACACTACTAATTTCTTTATACCCCTAGGACATTTACCATCACTGGATTGACCAACATCAGCATGTAGAGAAGATTTGAACTTTCTATCTTTGAACTTAGCAGGCTTCATCTTTATCTTCCCTTTAGTTGCTTTGAGTGCTGTAGGAGTAGCAAACTTGAGTTTCTCCTCCTCAGCAACACAATGCGCTATCAAAGCATTGAAGTCCCATTCCTCATCCAACGAGTAATATGTCATCACCAGATTACTAAACTCTAGAGGGAGTGTATTCAGAGTCTGGTGAGCAATCAAGACATCAAAAAGAGGAATATTCAACATCTTCAATCTACTATGAAGCTGAATCATTCTCGATATGTACTCGATCATTCCCCTTTCTTCCATATACTTTATGGAGAATAATTCTTTCATCAAGGCACTTGTCTTAGCATTAGGTGAGACCGTAGATCTTTGGGAGACATCATCAAGAAACTCCTTCGCTATGTCTATGTCCGAAAGTCCACTTAGTAGATGGTTGGGTATGGATCTCCTAATGGTCATCATATATAATCTGTTAGACCGATCCCAGGCTTCATAGGCTGCTTTATGAGCTCTCGAGCTCGTGGATGTAGGTGGAGATGGCCTATCCATCTGTATGGTCATATCAACCACAACTATCTCTATAGCATTCAATACCTCCTATGTCCATTTCTTCGTATTGAAACCGGTCAGGGTTTTAATGGTGACATTGATTTTGTTGACTGAAAAGGTGACTTCAAAATGACAATGTTTAAATCATCACAAATGTAGGACAACAGCGATACTCAAAGCCATTAAATAGTATCTTTACTAAAAATCCGGTCACATATATTATAAAACACCTATGAGCTAAATACATAATATTTGCAACTAGACCTCCACATAAAAGCGATCAGAGTACAAACTATCAACTCTCATGACACTACCACCTGTGGGCGAATAGATCATTCAAGCAATGACTTTTCTCTATCCAATGCCTTTATGCACATCTTAAAAACTCATGTAAGGCCAACACTTATGGGCAGAATAACCAAACATGAGACAAGAGACATCCCCTAACGTGTAAGCATAACAATTCAAAATATTGACTCGAAAGGCCTCTGTGGTGACTGCATTCTCATCAGCACTCAAAAAATCCACAAACACAAGGGATATATCTTTATGTTATCCTCACATTCTTTATGGGCATATGGTATGTGACAATGTAATATCAATAAATGCAAGAATCTGAATGCACAGTCTTATTGTCACACGCTCGTGCTGAAGACATCATCTAAAAACTTCATTTGAGACTTTCGTAAAAGAAAAATCTCAGTAGAGTGACTATCGCGCATCACCGGACACTGAACTGACCACCCAAGACACGAAAACCTCATGTATCTCCCTTATAGCAAGTTCGTTGCACGAAAATTCACTAAAAAATGACTTCATAATGTCTTAATTCCTTTTCCAAGCAACTATCATGCAATCCCAAACACTGACCATGAGACCCGAGGTATGAAAACTTCAAGTATTTCCCTCATGTGATGTCCGAAGTATGAAAATTCACTCAAAATCGGATTCAGAATACCTTAAATCCTTTTCTGGAGTTAAACTTTAATTTATTACTAATGTAATAAATCCAAAAAATGGAAAAACTCATTTTATGAATTTTCTAGACCCAAAAATTTACCCCAAACACCCCGGGGCACCCTTACAACAATCTAAAATTTTTGTGTTTTTAAAAATACTGTAGTTGTCTGTACGGCTAACGTCTGCATTGCGTTAGCGTGCTGTAGCGCTGACGTCATCCGTTGACATCAGCCGCGAGTGGAGGCTGCTGCGAGTGCAGTACATGCGTCGCCCAGCGACACGCTTCAATAGTGAATGGCTCTTGCGTAGCATGCACGCTTATCTAATGGCGCTTGCAACCAGGCATGACACGGTCCACCCATGTGTCGGCCGGTGTTTGGCGTAGCACTGGCCAGACGTACCACCCCACGGGGTGGCACACGTGTACAACGGTTTTCGTTGCCTCTATCAGAAAATGACAAGTTCCGGGGTGATTTTTGGTGCTTCCGAGCTTGTTTTCACCTCATTTCTCAAGGCTAAACATATGTATACTACTTTCATACAATAAAAAGCAAGAAAAATCGAGAAACAAAAGTTAAATCTCTGAAAACCTTAAGGAGAGAAAACTAAAAAATCTTCATTTTTAACCACTCGATCATGTCACTGCTCTAATATCAGGTGTAATATGCAATGGTACCTTAGATATGTATCTCGGATCGAATGTGAAAGGATAAGAGACGAAGAAATGCGGAAATACCTGATTTCGGTCTCCGTAACTTCAAATAAGCATTTCGAAGTCGAAATGAGCGTGAATCCACCGTCGTCTTTACGGGAACTACTCTCCAGGACGCGAGTAAGGTTTTTTAATAGTTTTCTCAAAACGTAAGGTCTTTTAATGGGTCAGAGAATCATTATACTTACGATTGATTATCTTAGCAACTGCGAGAGATCTTAACCTTTATATGTAGCTTTTATATCGGGCTTCCCAATCACAAGGCCGAAATAGGTCCGGTTCACACTGATTGGAATTCATTTTTCACCTAAATATCGATCCATTTATTTAGATCATTTATTAAGTTATTTTATTATTTTTATCTGAATCAAATTACGTAATTTAACCGATAAGTTATTAAAAAATCAAAAAATGCTATTAATAATTGCCTAACGTTATAAAAAAGTACAAAATTATTCAACGTGGGGGTCGCTTGGAGTTCTTACGTTGATTACAAGACACCGTGATTATAGGAGGGAAATGTACACGTACTATTTGAGCTAAAGTTACAAGTAGCAATCCTTAAAACAGGTGGAAACGAGGGGAATTATGGGCGAATATTTAAGTCGAAGGAAGAGTGGACTTTTGAACCAGGATATGAAGCATAAGATAAGCCGAAGGACTAATCCTGTAAACCATTTGTATTCAACCTTATGAATGTTGTTTGGCTTTATACAAAACGTCTTCTATATGTTCAACCTTAGAATATGTAGGACCACTAGAATGAATTGAGATTCACCAATTGAATAAGTGAGCCACATCAAATCCCTATTCTTCGGTTAAGAGAAGAAATCATCACGCAAAAGAACAGGAAAATAAAAATATTTTGTTTCTATAAATTAATATTGCGTATGCCTTCATCCTGTAATTAAGTGCATTGGCCAATATTTTCCCTTAAACATTTCGAAGGCCGATTGGCCTTCTGAACCACCATATCAAACCGTTGGCGAAATATGGTAAAATGGCAAGGATTGTGTTGTCATTATACAAAGCTGAAAAATGAAAAGATTGGTCATTTGTAAATGCTTCTGAGATCTGAATCGGAAAGGGATCTAACTTTGGAATCTTAATTCCAACATTAACTGTTTGCCAATTGACTTGATCAAATCGCCTCCCATGCTTGCATTATTGTTCTTAATTTGTGCAATCTAACCTTACACGGTTACACCGCCGTGGCAGTGATGTGATGTTCTAAAGAATGAGATTAGGGATTGACCAGCGCAAAAGTCATCTGTTTCTTTCAATAATGCATTCATTGAAAAGTGGAAACATGGATGTATAATCTGGTAACGTAATATTTTATCTAACAATTAAATTGTATAAAGCAAAATTGTACTTGAATTTGTGGAGAAGTAAAGACACAGTCTTCGCCGCAGAGTCAACATTAGTTCTTGAAGACGATTATTATATATAGAAACATAACCCCACTTTCTTTCTCTCTCTAAACGACGCCTCAACCCAGTTTACAAAATAATCCATTAGGCCAGGCGTCCGCTTTCTTGCTACATTATTTTCAATAAAATTTGAAGGATTGTATTCACTATCTTTTTGTCATTATTTGTACATTGCTTGTGCAAACTACCGAGGATAGGACCAGCCCTCACCAAACATAAGCTAGAGGGGCAATCCAAAAACCATTTCCAACCCTTAATTCAATCCTTTTGGGGTAATTCAGAAATACCCAATTCCTATTTTTTGTACTTCTTGTTTTTCTACTCTTTTAACTCTGTGGCGTTTAGGGTTGTTTTTGTGAATAACGTTTTAATTTGTGGTCTTTGTTATGTTTCATTTCTTAGTTCTGTGATCAAGTTTGCAATTTGATGGTGCAGATTCTGGAACTGGAGAGGCGGGCTTTGTTTGGAATTGAGATAGGAAGTGGATATTGGAGGTGGATGGTGGGAATTTAATTGGAGGTGGAGATCGTGTAAATAATTTGATACTATGGATAAATTTTGCTGTTTTAATTCTCCCTACTCCCAGGTAAATGTCCTAATTTCTTCTATTTCAACTTGATGTTCCTGGTCTGTCCATGTTTAATTTTACTGGGTTACAAGCTCACTTCGTCATTGGGCTATTAAATGATTCAGAAACATGGGACTACTCACAAGTGAGGATCTCTTATGTGTAGGCTTTGAGAAGTTTATTCTGATTTCCCCCTTTCTTATGGGAGTTCTGCAGAATTCTGCTCATTTTGGAATTCAATTGTGTCATTTTAGCTGGTTACAGATAGCATCACCTATATGGTTGTTGGGTGATTCTAGGTATATGGGGTATCGCTACTCACACTCAGCGTTACCTGTTGAAGGGTTGGACTGGCAATTTTCTTTTGATCTTTCAAAAGTGACAGTTTAGGCCTTTGGTGGTTGATTTGACTGCTTTGGAAAGTTGATCTAGCTCGTCTATTAGGTTCTGGAATTTTAAATCCCCTTGTTTCAACTCGTGTTCCTAGGAGATCAGGAATATGCAAATTTGCTCTATCAAAATTGAAAGACTTGTACCAGGTTGTATGAATTGAGGCGTGGGTTTAAATTTCATTTTTTATATCCTGTACTTCCCTGTCTATAATCATAATAAATAAACATGGTTTTGTAGTTTGATTCATTTTGCTTTGTTAGTGTATCTGTGCTTCACTTATGTGGTAATTTTTGTTCTTTGATGGTATTGCTGCTGCATCTTCTTGGTACCTTTTAAGGAATTGGAGCTTACATGTCTTGCCTGTTTTAAAGAATGTCATAATGAGATTAAGTTTTGGTTTTCCCAACATGTAGCTTGTAGGGGGGCGTTCATCATCTACCACTGGCAGGGGTAAAAGCCACGAGGGTTATGCCAAGTATGGATACAGCTTAGTAAAAGGGAAAGCTAATCATCCAATGGAGGATTATCACGTTGCGAAGTTTATGCAGGTTCAAGGACATGAATTAGGACTCTTTGCTATTTATGATGGTCATTTGGGAGATGAGGTACCTGCATATCTACAAAAGCATCTATTTACCAATATCTTAAATGAGGTCAGAGATCTTCAAACTTCTCAATACAGCTTAACTTTTTCTTTTTGTCTAGTTAGTACTGATTTGTATATAATCTAACAGTTTATTGGTACCATTTTAGGAAGAGTTTTGGGTTGATCCTGGCAGATCTATCTCAAAAGCCTATGAAAGGACAGACCAGGCTATCCTCTCTCATAGTTCTGATCTGGGGCGGGGTGGGTCAACAGCCGTGACTGCAATTTCAATAAATGGAAGAAGATTGTGGGTAGCTAATGTAGGAGATTCAAGAGCAGTGCTTTCAAGAGGCGGCAAAGCAATACAAATGACAACGGATCATGAGCCAAATACTGAACGGGGCAGCATAGAAACCAGAGGAGGGTTTGTGTCAAACATGCCAGGTTTGTCTGCTTGTTGCTTTACTAATGCTAGCATGTACTCTTGTGAAATTGGAACTTCCAAGGCATTTGGTAATCTAACTTCACTTGTGTCATTAAGAATTGTTTTGCCTTGCTTATTTCCTTCAGTTCCTATTTCTTTGTTCCTCTTGCAAATTGATAATTTAACTCGGTATATTTGTGATATTTAGGTAGAGCTATTTAGGTCAATGGCTAAGGTGGTGAAGTTATTTTATGTTGTTTATGACACAAACCAGTTTGCCCTCATATTCCTAGAAAGCAAAGTACATCACATCTGCAGGGACAAGTTTCAGCTTCTGCAACCAATCATGTGTAAACTTAGCTCAACAAGCAACAAACCCTTTTGCCATTTCATGGTGGATGAAATGTCATGTAGTTCACATGCTCAGGTTGAGAATGTCATTTTTCACATAGATGTGAGGTTATCACCTAAATTAAATATCTCAGGGCTTTGAAATTAGTATCAATCAATGTTTGGAATTGGTCAATATTTGGGTTACATAGACTTGAGAACCATTTATATATGCCAATGCATGATATGTTCCTTCTAGTTTAAGTTTTCAAATATATCAATATTTCAGCAATCTATTAATTCCATTCAGGCTTCATTTGTGATGACAGTCTCCAACGCTTGGTGATTTCTTAAATGTGTTGGTTCGTGCATTGTCTCATTTGCCTTTTGTAGATAAGCTATTTCATTATGGAGAATATGATTAAGCTAAGCTATATTTCATTGTGCAGAAAACATACGACTATCTAAAGCAAGACTAACCTAGGCTTTACTAAAAATAAAATGTCTGTTTATCGTATTATTATATCTGCTAAGTTTATTCGTAGAATATTGAAGTTTTGTTTTGGGTAAATTAGAATATTGAAGTTTTTCTTGTATTGTTTTCACGATGGTGAGATTCTACATGCGTGTTCCAGGAGAATTTGATGTTTTACTTGCTTTTTGCTGTTATGATACATGGTTGGGGATTGGGCTAATTAAATTTAAGAAGTATTTATTGTCATGCCAAATTTTATTTAGGTGATGTGCCCAGAGTGAATGGCCAGTTGGCAGTATCTCGTGCTTTTGGTGACAAGACCCTTAAGTCACATTTGCGATCAGATCCAGACATTCAACCTACTGACATAGATGAAAATACGGATGTTTTAATTCTCGCAAGTGATGGTCTATGGAAGGTGATTTATCTCAAATTTGGCTATCTTTATCTTGTGAGGCATCTGGTTGTCGGTTTTGCCAACTGTATTGTAAGGGCAAAAAAGAAAATTGATGATTTATCCTTATATTGGGCTGCTTTTCTTTCTCTTAAACAACACAGGTAATGTCAAACCAGGAGGCGGTTGATATAGCAAGAAGGATCAAAGACCCTATGAAAGCAGCTAAGCAGCTAACCACTGAAGCATTAAGAAAAGACAGCAAAGACGACATATCTTGTGTTGTCGTTAGATTTAGAGCATAAGACCTTTAAAACACGGTCCTTCTATTGATGTCAGTATATACACCTCCTGGAAGTGTCTTCCTACACAGGTTACTGATTTGTGCATTACAAACAAATCATTCATACTGGTGGCATATGCTGCAATCAGGTCTGCAGTCGTTGGGTCCTGCCAAAGGAATTCCAAGAATGGCAGTGAGAGTTTTGTACATTTATTTTGATTCATTAGGCTTTGTGCTTGATATTGTTTGATTTCTTTGTGGGAGTGAGTTAGAAATCTGACATATATTGTCTTCTATTATGCCATTGTTTGTGTTTACCAAGATTCAAGAAGTAATCAGTATGTAGTGAGTATATGGAAGTTCGATCCTTGACATTTCGTTTAAAGCCCAACTTTGAATAAAAAGGTTTTCGATGGCCCCTTTATATTTCAGTGTAAGGATTCTATTATGTTCTCTACCAAAAAAGCAGATTATAAGTAGGAAATAGTCGAATTCCTCTTTTCTTTGTATTTTACAGCATTTTGATCAAGCATATGTTAGAGTGTCTCATATTGCCTAGACATGAAAATATTAAAGAGTTTATAAGTAGTAAGGGTTAACTTTTCAAACAACTAGTTCTAATTATTTGGACAATAGTTGACCCAAGTTCAATTCTTAATAGTGGACTCTACACTCTGTCCATATTAAAAATTTAATATGGTATCAGAGCAAGTTTGGTCCGCATTATTAATTTCTCAGTTGTCCGTCTGGATATCCAGTTCTAGCGGCCTGGCCAGGTTACCACTGCGTATATTTCAAGTGACAACTGGATGTCCAGTCCTAGTTGCACTTGAGGGGAAGTGTTAGAGTGTCTCATATTACTTAGACATGAACATGTTAAAAGGTTTATAAGTGGTAAGGGTTAACTATCCAAACAACTAGTTCTAGTTATTTGGACAATAGTTGACCCAAGCTTAATTCTTAATAGTGGACTCTACACTCTGCTCATATTAAAAATTCAATAGCATAAGTAACACAAATATAAGTACATTGAATCTAACTGTAAAACAAGTATAATATTTGATTTTAATTTGACAAATGGTTGTTACAATAAATGATAAATATTTTGTATAGGAAAACTATAGTATATAAAATATTAATTATTAGAATTAGATACCTTATAGGTAATATTTTAAAAATCAGACCGGAAGTTAAATTAGTAAGATAAAAGATTTAAAGTTTAAAATATTAAACTAGTATTACGCTGTCATAAAATTGGTTAAAGATTAAATAAAATTAAAGAATTTGAAATATAATTGAAAAAGATTATCCTTACTTATTGAAAAATTTAAAGTTTAATTGAAAAAAGTGATTGTTAAATAAAAATTAATTGATTTATTTTAATTTATAAGCACTTGTTAAAATGAGAGAAGGCCATGATGTGAGTACTTCTCAATATATACTTATTTTTAATGTTTTATACAAAGTTTTATTGTTAAATTATTGGTAGGAAGAGACGTCATTACTCAAATTTACTATTTTAGACGGTAAAATATTTAGCAATATTTCTCCTAAGACTCTCCCAAATAGCAATTGATGCTATAGGTAACAATTTTAATTAGTACTTTGTCAAATCCCTTGATGAAAATGGGAATAACTTCAGCCTAATGGTGTCTTCAGTGACTATTGATCTTGAAAGCATCATAAATCTATAAAGAAATTGGTGATAGACACATTGAGGTCCTCATTCGATAATCTATCAAATTACATATTTTGTTGCAACATTTCAATCGCATTAGGCTTAATCTCAAAATAATTAGCATCACTCTTTAACCTTGCAATAAATCATACCTCCGTAAGAGATTGCTTTACATACTTCATCATCATCATCATCAAGTGTTGTCCCTTCATGGTCTCAAGTTGTATGTTTCATGTGTTTTGGACTTCTTGTTTATTATGTTCTATTCAATTCCAATAAAGTGTTATTTCTTGATTCGGATCTTATATAAGAAAAATGGAGTACTAGCTTATGTTTATATACCAAGTATAACTTTGAAAGCAAAGTGAAACAAACACGCAAGGAAATATGTTAAGAAATTTATAAAGAATTCTTTTTTAAAAGAAAAGAAATAGACACAACTAGAAAAGAATTATTAAATCGTCTAAAAACCAATTGCCTTTCTGACAATGACATTAAAAATTTGATGGGTTATTTTCTACTACTCAAATTTTCTCTATTATGAAAAAATGGATATATGATTTTATATTTCACAAAACACAAAACGATAATAAAATAAATTACTAAGGTAAGTGCACTTATTGTTTTCTATAATATAGTTTTAGTGAGTGTGAATGTCAATTTTATGAGGATTGTAATTACTAATATTAACCATCTTTTTATTATATAATCCAATGAAACAATGATTATTTAAAATAAAATAACAAAAAAATAGTCAAAGCAATAGATAAAAAATAACAACTAATAGATAGATAAGATCAATATGAAAAATTCTTAATCATTCTTTCCTATGCTGAGATTTATCATGATTAATGTTTAATCTTTTTTTCTTAGATTGGTATGAATTCCAAAACTACAAATATATTCTTTCTCAAGATATATAGCCCATGTCCTTAAGTTGATTTGTCAAATATTCTCTCTAATCAAAACCCTTCAAGAATGTATTAATTTATTATATAAATTCATGCGATAGCATTCACTTTAATCTAAAAGAGTTATATAGTAATAGTTTTAGGGTCATGGCCAACTCTCATTATTCATTATTTGATCTTATATATGTATGTGTTTGTATGTGTGAGTGATCTTCTTCAATCTCTAATTATGAAAACTAAAGTTGAATATTCTGTGTATGTTATTTTAATCTAATGCAATAAGGAAATGTGAATAATTATTAAGAACATTATAATCTTGCATTAAATTAAAGAATCAATTCAAAGAGTTCATTCCTTCTAGATCTAATATCCTAATTAGTTCATACGAAAACAAAAAAACTTCCGTATTAAACAAGAAAGAGAACAAGAAATTAGAATAAGTACTCGTGGATTTTGACTCTTGATGTTATTGATGATCTGGATGGACTTCTTACTTTCTCCATGGTTATTTTCTTTTTAATATGTTTTTAAATAACCTTTGGTTATCCTCTTTTCCTCCAACTTTAGGCTAGTTTTGACTAGCCTTTGATCCTTCTAGATGACTCTCTTTATTCTTCTTCATCTCTTTCCTTTTTATCTCAAGAAACTCTAAAATTTGTAAACACGGGATTACTATGGGTCCATATTGATCCCATGTTACTTTACATTTGTCAAAAACTCTAAATTACGTAAACTTTACTTCCAATATGGGTTAATGACATGGTACCATGTTGACCCTATATTGGGTTTATTCCTCTTCTATTTACCATTTAAGACTCCTTCCATAAAACATAAGTCTAAAGTTAGAGAACACGACATTGCGTAGGTGTTATTATAGTGGAAATGACACCATGTACAAGTTATGTTCTTCTTGTAGCTAAATTTTTGAAGTAGCCAAATTTACTAATAAGCAATATGTAGATGAATAAGATCATATGTTTGTATTGTTTTCTAAACATTGGATCATGTTCAACATATGTTTCCAAAATTGCTTTAAAACTTCTCCAAATTGTACAAATTCGTTTCAATAAAGTGCTAAAGTAAGGTCTATAAGCAAAATATAAACTAGATTAAGTACCAAATCATATAAAAACCCTTAAAACAAAAGCTAAATACTCTTAAAATCATGATAAAAATATTGTGCAATTAGCACTTATCACTAACTTATTACCTACAACTAAGGCATATATATTATTAATAAGTAATACAATGGTAAGAAGAGATTGGTCCTTTGAGAAAATGACAAGGATCTAGAAAACCCTAAAACTACTAATTAACTTAAAACATTAGAAAATGAAGATTGTGATGGTGTTGAAAAATAAAATAAAAATAAAAAGTAAATAAGAGAATAACCAAGATAATTGAAAGTTAAACTGTAACATCCCACCCTCAATTGAAAGGGTAGAATGGTAAATTGGCATAGGATGGGATAGATTGGAATTTCATATGACTGCTCATGCTTAATA
>JAOTAX010000006.1:8608976-8623304 GCA_025629825.1 Erythroxylum guanchezii | reverse complement strand
AATAATAATAATAATAATAACTTCTTAAAAATTACTTATAACACTAATTAAAATTCTAATTAATAAATAAAGTTAATTATCATAATAATAATAATAATAATAATAATAATAATAATAGATAACAATAATAATAATAAGAATAACTTAGTAATAATAAAAAGAATAATAATAATAATTAATAAATAAAATTAATAATAATAAGAATCACTTAATCATATTTAATAATAAAAACAATATATAAAACTAAGAATAATAAAAATAACTTAGAAATAATAATAATAATAATAATAATAATAATAATAATAATTAGAATAATAACAATAACTTAGCTGAATCCTTCATAGGAAAGGAAGGATTCGACTAAGTTAATCTCCAAAGTTTCTAATTAAAGCTTAAGCTTTGGAGAAAAACGGCGCCTATGAGTGGGCATTAGTATTAGTAGCATTAATTAGATAGGCGTTAATTTTGTAAAGAAAACGATGCCGTTTGAAAACTGGACAGAGTTGGACAGGCTTAAATTGGACAGGTGATCTGAGCTCCCATATAAGAGGGCAAGTTAAGTTAACGGAGGATTCCGGCTCAGATTTTAGCGTGAAGTGACTGAAAGAAATAAGTTTAAACAAAAATGGTATTGGGGGATGAGTAAGATACATAAAAGCTTGCTGTCATTGGTGAGAGCCATGGGAAAGTTTTTTGTAATGACGAGAACGGTGAAGATAAAGTGCTTCGTTTATCAACCTTTGACGTCTTCTGTTTCAAAAATAATGACTTGCGTTAAGGCAAAATAGTTTGTTCTTAATTCGGAATAAATGGGTGAAACCAACCTTGAGAACAAATGTTAGTATAGTTTCTTGCGTTCTCTGGACTATTATTTTCTTCAGTCCTCGAAATGTCATTGAGAGTTAAGGCTTTACTGAATACTTTTGCGTGTTCTAGGAAATAGTAGTAGAGTAAAGCGACACGCAATCGTCTGTGCCGCTTAACCTATTTTAAGCTTTGTAATAAATAAATAAAACATGTTGAAATTTGTAAATGAAAATTTGTAACACATACTAGAAAAAGGTTAAAAAGAACATAGGATTTCATAAGCAGATGCTATAAGATTAATGCTTAGCGTATACTGTGTAAAGAGACTGCAGACTGATATCACCATCATAATTATTAGCACTGTCTTATCATTTTTACGTAGAGAGGGACAGGGGCTGTGGTACAAATATCCATTAACAAACAACAGCAGTTGTGATGTATGCCAAGAGAGATTCCATTGAGAAGGGAACATAAATTGGGAGAATTCAAAGGCAGTGTTTATTTTGGCTCTTCTTTACTTTTAACATTAGATCTGGGTAAATCCAGCCTCATCTTCTTTCTCGATGATCTGAATATCCATGTCCACCTCATCATTTAGCGCTTCCTCTACCTGCCAGCCTCAATCAATAATTCATTATTTGTATGTAGGCCACCTATTGAACACTCAATTTCAGATAATTCCAATTATTTTATTCTCCACTCCTGTGCTAGATGTTTAAATGGCATTTGTTCCCTAAATTTTCTTTGCAAGGTTTTGGAATCGTAGGAAAAGGTAAGTTTAGGATCATATAAATATCGGTTTCCAGAAAGTTCAGTCTTTATACCGATTTGTCCTTTCCAGTTTTCAGACACTGGTGCAGAGTAGAAGTTCGAATACTATTTTATTAAAGCGTAGAAACATTTCATATCCTGAAACGACTGTAATGTTAATAACAAACAGATATGTAATATACATACATACATCACTATTACCATC
This sequence comes from Erythroxylum guanchezii, assembly GCA_025629825.1. Lineage (NCBI taxonomy): Eukaryota > Viridiplantae > Streptophyta > Magnoliopsida > Malpighiales > Erythroxylaceae > Erythroxylum > Erythroxylum guanchezii. Next base: position 8,621,521 of record JAOTAX010000006.1, on the reverse strand, counting down.
ACAAACAATCACGCGTTTATTAACATGTGATCCGAATGGTAGGTTACGGATACCATTATCTTATATATTTTCCAGTTGCCAGTCTTGAAGGGCCCTCAAGACCTTGCCCACGAGTTCCAGTGTACTAACTCTCAGCGACGCTGTGCTGCCATTAAATCCTTTGAATCTTTATAGGCGATCTACAATCCCCTTGCCTCTTTGTTCAGAAGAAAAGATAACTCCAAGTCAGTGAATAAGAATCCACCCTCCCAAAATTTACTACTTTCAACTATTTTACATCAATTCTATTGTGGTATACATTGGGAAAGCACCCCAAGCGCTTCAGTTTATTCTGTCTAATCTCAAATCTCCTTGAAAATCTTTTCTTTTCGAGTACTGTCATTAACAGAGAATGACGAGGTGCTTCAGCTTAACGGAGGCCAAAAACTGGTGTTACAGACGCACTCTCTCCAACCTTGGTCTCCGATCAACGATCACAGACCTCAAAGACGGCACTGTTATGCACTGTTGGGTCCCCAAAACCAGAAGAGACACTAAACCAAACCTCCTCCTCATTCACGGGCTGGGTGCCAACGCATTGTGGCAATGGGGAGACTTCATAAGTCATCTTGTCCCCTACTTTAACATCTATATTCCAGACCTCGTCTTCTTTGGGGACTCGTACACTACCCGGCCAGAGAGAACAGACTCGTTCCAGGCTCAGTGCATCATGCGTTTGATGGAGGCTAACTTGGTGCAGAAGCTGAGTTTGGTGGGGATGAGCTATGGTGGGTTTGTGGGATATAGTATGGCGGTTCAGTTCAGGGATGTGGTGGAGAGGATGGTGATATGTAGCTCTGGAGTGTGCATGGAAGAGAAGGACTTGAGAGAAGGTGTGTTTAGAGTATCTGATTTGGAAGAGGCTGCTAAGATTTTGGTGCCACAGACTCCAGATAAGCTTAAGGAGTTGGTGGGTTACACATTTTACAAGCCACCTCCTATGGGACTCGTGCCTTCTTGCTTTCTAGCTGATTTTATTGACGTAAGAGCAATCAGATTCTGAATCCAACCCTGTTTCTGTTTTTACTTGACTAAGTTCCTTAGGAATTAGTCTGTGTTTAAAGACATTGGGAGTTTTGGTCAAAATTGAGCAGGCTATGTGTAGAGAGTATCTGGAGGAGAAGATAGATATGATCAGAGCCATTCCCAAGGACAGAAAGCTTTCAGACTTACCCCAGGTGTCCCAGGTTAAAATTGAACCCTTCTTAGTTTGGTTTTGTTCAAAAATTTGATTATCTAACTCTCTAGTCTATATATATATATATCATGTAGCCAACTTTGATCATGTGGGGAGAACATGATCAAGTGTTTCCTCTGGAACTGGGACATCGATTAAAGAAGTGAGTAGTGGGAACACTGGTTTGAGAATAGACTGCTAGTACGAAAATGGTGGTACTGATTTTGGGTTTTAACAAAACAGGCATCTGGGCGATAACGCTTATCTGGCAGTGATAAAGAGTGCCGGGCACGCAATTAACTCAGAGAAGCCCAAGGAGTTCGCAGAGCTTTTGAAATCGTTTCTGGTTGACTTTCAGCTTCCAAATCATCAATGTCTCCAGTAAAGTATCTGCCAATCCCAATGCTTGATCAAGTGTACCATTCTACTTAATGCTCAACATAAAAGCTGTTAAAAGTTGAGGGATAAGGTTAACTGTAGAAATTGCATGATTTTCTAAATAACACACGCAGTGTTGTTTATTGTCTTCCTCAACTCCTTCCTAATGTTTGATTTAGAACTGCAATTTTTAATCGTTACCCCACCATGCCTATCTGCCGTTTTAGAATATACATTGCATTGTGTTGCAGTTTGGTCCTCAATTTTGCACAATTAGTTTTTTATTAAATAAAAAAAGAAAGGATAAAGATCTCCTAACGCCTGAGAAATCTACCAGTCAAGGGTCAGACTTTTGCACCTAACCCAGGAATGTAAGAGTTATGAGCCACAAAGGTTTTATCACAAAACAGCAAATGCTGATTAGACGATTTGACAACAGCCACAAAAATGAGATTCCACTTCACCCATAGAACAGACTTAAACGTACAAGAACGTCTTCATATTCAACACTTTCATCAAATTCTTCTCGAAGACGTTAAATTTGGCATAGTAATAAGTAACAACGTATCATGAATTTAGAACAATTGACTTAGCTTATTTTATTACTAGAGAATCAACTTAAACAATTATAATTCAACCTAACCTCTCCAACGAAGCATATCGATAGTCTGCCCACGCTTCATGTCATTTGTACACATCAGTGTTTCAGCTAAATGGACAAAAAAAGGTAAAATTATAGGACAAGGGAATGAACTAATTTTGTTGATGAAAGACAAAAAGAAATGACCATTAAGGAAGCAATCAAGAAAGAGGGAGGAGGTCTCAAATTCACTGAGACCTTGCCCAAACAGAATCAAGAAGTTCAAACTAAAAAGAGAAAAACTCAAGTTGTTTTAGTCCAAAAACCAAATTAGAGAAAGGACAAGTGGCATACTATAAAACCAAACTCAAAGCAACCAGCATATGAGAATTCACATGGCCAAGTCTAAAGGGAAATGAATCTATATATCTAAGAAGACAACCACAATCATTCAAAAGTAGCAAACTTCAAAAAGCAACTGTCTGAAATCATCTATTGGTCATTTAGATACAAGCCAATGGTCCACCACCCCACAGAGATCCACCAAAAGGTAACGCTACCTGGTTCCCCTTTCTTACCAAAACCAGCACAGAAAACCACTCTTTTCTATCCCAGCTAATTCTGAAAAATCAATCAATACAAGTAGCAACAGAATTAAAATGATGTCCGAAATAACTTAGGCTAAAGCTAGGCCAAGTAAATGACAATAATTTGAGGAAAGTAACTATCTGAACTTTCTTAGCGAATAACCAAGATCATGACAGTTGGATAATGAGATGTTTGTGGTCACATAATTTGAATTCACAGAACAAACCTTTAATGTTTCATATCACATTTGGAAATGGAGAAATAAATGCAACAAAATTTAACAGTAAGACAAGCCAAATTGCACTTTTACCTAAAAGATTTTTCCAATTCATTGTGGGACATTGCAGTGCATGAGAAAGAATTGGTAGATTTCTTCCAGCCATTTGGCTTGGTCTTTTCTATATCTGATGGCTCATGGCTTTGGTTAAGCTCATTAGTTACCATAAAATTTTTTCAAAATATGCCCCTTAGATACTATATCAATGAGCAATGTTGTAACAGATGAGAGACTATAATAAATCGGTTGAAAGAAAATGCTTCTTAACCTACACCAATGGACTACACAATTAGTAGTTTTCAACTGTTACTGATAACAATAAGACTAAAATTGTGGTCAATAAAGTAACTAAGAAGTTCTAGCCTAGACTTCAACCTGTTAAATGCATTCCTGTTAGTAAATGCATAAAATGAGTTACTTAACATGGAAAATATAAACTATTATCATTCATATAGTTTAAAAAACTCTTTTTTTTTTTACATATAAAATTTGTCATTAGTTACAATTACAACTAAAATCCCATTGTAAACATTACTTTTTGCTTTAACCTAAAACTTCAGCAAATAGAACAACTACTGGATGTATACAATTGCACGCATATGCATATGCATGTTGCAAAGATTCAGAAGTTGCTTACCTCTACTTGATGGTCATCTCCTTTAGGTTGTTCACCTGCCAAGTTGAAAGTATCAAAAGTGGAAATCAACGATTATGATGACTAATTTCATAAAGAAGTTGAAACATATTAGATGGAAGAATATTAGCCTCTTTTGAGCTTAAAAAAGTGAAATTTAATCAGCAAATGACAGTCCTTTCATCATAATGAAAATAGTCTGCCCATTAAATCACAATATTCATCAGGGCCCAAAGGCTCTTGCTTCCACAGAACAATCCCACAATAAAATGTATGAATGAAAAGAAACAAGAAGCATATACCACAGATAAGGCAATTCCTGCAACAAATATTTCATCAAATAGCAAGACCTTTGACAATTAATATAATAAATATGTGCTATATGTGGATTATTTGAGCCTAACCAAATCCATCAGCATTCATTTTGTCACAAAATTCAGATTTCAATTACACAACAATTATTTATCTCATAATCAAAACAAGATTGGCTCACAAAACATCAAACAAACTCCCTACACAGTCCTCGTAATTACTATCAAGAAAGAGGAAATCCGAAAATATATCATATCTATTGGATAGAAAAAGATTGGAAAAGGAGAGAGAGATTTCTCCTTTAGATCAACAGGCTCTGAACCATAAGCCTAACAGTAACTCCCCAACACTTTTTAACTTCACTAAGAAACACTTATAAGATTCAAGGGACCCACTTTCCCAAGGAAAGAGAGTTATTCTAACTTACCTCCTTCCTCTGGCAGATCAGAGGTCCACAGAGTGAGGTTATCCCTTAGAAGTTGCATGATAAGGGTGCTGTCTTTGTAGGATTCTTCGTTGAGGCTATCAAGTTCTGCTATAGCTTCATCAAATGCTTGCTTAGCCAAGTGACAGGCCCTGAACAACACAGATAATGTAAGATTAGAGGAAAAAATTCACAGCCACAAGGAAGCAGTACATGATTTTCCAATATGTTGTAAAACATGGAGAAATTAACATATTCCACCACATCATCATTATTATTATTACCACTTTTTAAGAGGGAATGGGGTGTTAAAATCTTTTAGAAAAAGCGTGTTAACCTTTCAGGGGAATTCAATATTTCGTAGAAGAAAACAGAAAAGTTCAAGGCTAAGCCAAGTCTGATTGGATGAGTTGGTGGCAGATCTGAGGAAGCAGTAGAAGTGGCAGCCTGCAATGCAACAAAAAGCATCCTTCATTGAGTGATACATTCTGTTAAACTTAAAGATTAAACTCAGGAAGTTGAAAAGGAAAAAGTGGAGAACAAATTAATCTCAAACAGAATGGAAAAACAGCAAACACCTCATAAGCCTTGAGGGACTGGTCTGCAGCTTCTTTACGATCATCACCACTTTTAAACTCAGCTAGATAGCGGTAGTAGTCTCCTTTCCTACCCCCAACAGAAAACAAACGTTTCATTATCATAGAAAATAAACTATTGGATGTTTGAAATTTTCTAAACAAGAAGCACGCGGCATGTATAAATAACACTATATCAGTAAACAGAACTTTTCAAGCCCTAGAAAGACAAAATACCACATGTCATTCAAAAGACAAGATCGTAATCTGGTTGCCAAACATAAATACCCCAATATGATATTGTTGCAAAGCGTTACTTAGGCCTTTGGATGCACTATTCCACAGAAAAAAACAGCAAATAAACTCGAATTATATTACAATTACCTAAGATAAAAAAAATTTCTTCATCTTCAAAAGCCTTATCCCCTTTTCCATGTATAGTATAGTACTCCTCTCAGTTAAATCAACTCAACAGCTAAATGAAAAGGGAATTATAATGATCAATAAATCTCACATCTTATAGTAAAAAACAGTTGATTCTCCCGATGAGGAAGATGGGAGAAGATGCTGATCAATGACTGACAATATGTCATTGCATATCTTTGAAAGCTCATCTTCAACCCTTTGCCTGTATTCCTTTATCTTCTTCACGTTTTGTTCATGGCCCTTTGCCTCCTCCTTCTGTTCAATGGAAGACAATATTCTCCATGATGCCCTTCTAGCACCAATGACATTCTTGTAACCCACTGAGACCAAATTCCTCTCTTCAATAGTCAACTCCACATCTAATTTGGCAACTTTCTTCATCGTCTCCACCATCTCTGCAACAAAAAATTTGGAGATGGAGAGAAATCAAAAAATAAAGAAATGAAATATAATAGCGCAGTGAGGATAGGGATCGAAAAACAAATTAACAAATGAAATATAATGGTACTGTGGTTATTATGATAGCTAGTCTCATGTTTGTGAACAAGAAATGCCATTTTAATTGCAGTTTAAAACAAGCATGACACTTCCCAAAGAACAAAATCCACTATACATTGATGCAAGTTGCTAAGTAGGGTCCAGAAAAGTTTCCCAAGAACACAAGTAACTTATTGCAATTGCGAAGGAACCGAAAGGAAACAAAATGCCAAGTACACCGTGTCGTCTACATTAAATGATACTACTGTTATCCAAAGAACTTGAGACTTTAGTACCAGTTCAACATATTCAAACACTTAGAAGTGATCAACTGGCTCAATAAAAAACATATTAAGCTATTTGAGGACGTGATCCTTGAGATGAAGAAATAAGCACGCCCTAATTGATGAGAACCAAAAATGAAAAAAAGAAAAACAGAAAAGGATGTAACAAACAGTGAAAACATTCGAGTAAGGGAAAGCCAAATCAGAAATGAACCCATCACTGTACTTCACCCAAGCTGCTACATAATGCTCAAAATTTACAACACTGACCATAGATAACGAGGCCCAGTTCGGCATCAATGGAAGAAAATAAACCCAGATTCATAAATGACGATAAAAAGACATATTATATACCTACTAATCCAAACCCAGAAATTCAATTGAAAAAAACACTACCCACAAACGCTTTGCACACCCATTTCAAATCAAATGTTAGAAAAGATAAAAATTTTAGATTTTGCACACAAATCGCTAGAATCTAACAAGAACAGAGTGAGAAACAGCAATACCATCGTATCTCTCAGCCTGCTCTGCAAGTCTAGCCAAGTACACCAGTTGCTCTCTCTCCTTCTCCATCTTGCCTGCCTCTCTCTCTCTCTCTCTCTCTGGGGGTGTGTGCGTCTGAGGAATGCGGTTTTTGATAGCTGCAGAACTGAAACGCGATATTCTGGCCGTACGATGTGATTTTATGATGGTTGCATAGTACGATCGACGGTCAAAATCTGCGTTCTGACTTCTGGAGCCTGATGAAATTGTGACCGTTAGATGGGAAGTTAGTGGGGGCACAGGGCAGGCAATGGAACGACGTTGACCGGTAACACCAGTAACGGCTGTCTGCTGACTTGGGTTAATGTTCAGATCAGTGATGATAATGATGAGGTGGGGCCAGTTAACTTAGTGGCATTTTGTCGGATGCTTTGGACTTTCATAAAGAACTTTGCTGAAAAATGCTGAGACTTGGAATCCTTTTTTACGTGGAGCAATGGTATGTTAGAATTGATCACTCCCTTTGGTTCACACGAACAGATGTGCTTGTACTTGTCTGGATTCAATTTGGGTTGATTGTTCTTTCAAGTTGCAGGGAAAGTTCTTTTTTTTTTCCCTCTCCATGAAATAGAATAGTACTCAAAAAAATAGAAACTGAAATAATGAAAAAAAATATAGGTTGCTATTTGTCTTCGCACCTACGAGGATATGGGAATACAAAAAGTCAACAGTTTTATGTTTTGTGATTATTCTAATTAAAATAGCATCATCATTATAACGATTTCAATTAAAATACAAGGAAAGGAGGATGCCGTTTCTATCAGATTTGGAGTCAGCAGCACTTAGCACAAAGCATACTTTATAGAACATTTACATTCCTAAAAACTCCCATTATAGGAAACAGTCAACAAGGCTCATTTCATCAAGCTGTTAAGAAGAGATTACTGAGTCATTTATCACCAGACATTGACAATCCCATAGGCTCCCCCAGTGACATAATTGCAATCTAAATAAGTGCGGATAAAATGGAAACTGGACAGGTTACTATAGCACAATATTGCCTTTTGAATCCTTGGAAAGTGTTTTAAATTGACTTCTTATAACAAAACCATCAGTAAAACTAACTACAATTTTGTTCTGAAACTGAATTCTACTTATTGATTATTGTGTTCTAAAACATATGGACAAAATGACATTGGAATAAAGCATTATAATCAATCAAGCATGAAAATATCATTCTCAGAAAGAAATGACTGGCCGGAGACAAATCTTCAATCCAACATCCTTCTCCTAACAGGAATAGTGTCAGCGGCATTCACTCACCGGTGCACCCCTACTGGAGCTTGCATCTCCAATGGAGACAGTAGCAAGAGACTTGGAAGCCCATGCTCTAGGATTAATAGATCCTTCCTGCAAATGCCTTTTCCTGTATGGCTCCTTAAAGGAAAGGCATAGCTGAATCACTCGATTCAAGTAGGCCTGTGCATGATCCAACAAGCTCCATGATCTGATGATTTGGATGCGCCTTCTCCAAACATACTGGCCTAACCCACATATTGTTGGGAAAAATAAGTAAAGCAATCTCAAAAGCACAAAAGCAGTAGCCAGTGCCAGACATGTCTCCTGTCTAATCCAGTTCTCAGGAGATCTTGCCCATGGGAATGGACAGTTTTCCTGCTCAATCTGTTCATGTTTTTCATAGTTTGATGGATGTGAAAGCTTATCCAGAGTTGCACTGTTAACGCCTACAGTCAACCGCACTCATAAGGTACCAGATTGATCATCTTCCAGTAACAATGACTAATACAAACAGGTCAAAGCTTGAAGCATGCAGATATATGTTAAACATAATGAAACAACTAACAAAGCTTGCTTACATTTGAATACATTATCTAAGATAAAGCTGCAAAGCACTTCATTAAATTAAAACTTATGGTCAAATTCAGAAGCAGTGAGAAGAATTCTGTAGCCTAGCATGCTTCTCCTTTGAAAATTACCTAAAGCATTATCATGGATTGCGGAGAAAAGAATAAGGTTGCCCATTACAGCTCAAGCTACGGGGAGCAGAAGGACAGAATAAAAGTTCTACCTGTAACATCACTGTAGAATGCAATCAGGGAACCGAGAGTGCGAGAGCCATGATAGTGAACACGCATTGTAGAATTCAAAAGGAAAAGAGTAGGGAATCCATGCACCCTGTACTTGGAGAGAATGCTGCAGAAATTAATTATTGTTATACTCTTTAGGCAAAACATGTTTGGAAAAAAATACAAAAAATTCACTTGGATCAATTTAAACTTAAGAACCTCGGTCTGACTGATGATTCTTCGATTGCAAGGTGCAAAATAGATGGATACAAAGTAGAAAGGAGGGAGAAGCTTGGTTTAAAGTTCCTAGAGAAAGGGCACCAAGAGGCATAGAACAGCACGGCTACATATTCACGACTATTCTTGTGAACCACATTCAGCGCCTTCAGCAATGAGACCTCATCTCCCTTCACCCATGAATTCCACCAGTAAGCATACCGATAAGAATAAGCCTTGAAAGTTAACAGCTCAGCATTCTATCACAAACTAAATACTAGTTATAAATAAATAATTCATCATAAAGCCAATATTCTATCCCTATATGAAGAGTTCGAAAATGGAGAAAAATATTCAAGCAAGTTACAAAATTGATTAACAATACATCATCCTTTTTAGTTGTGTAAGTTGTAGCATAAGGAGTAAGTTGGCAAATGGATGAAGCCTAAAGTGTGTGCAGGTGAGAATACATGCACATAAATGGATACCCAATAACAAAATAGGTAACTGATCACCACGAATCACGTCTGGACCAATTGTCCTCATTCGTACCAAGCAAAAAGACCACAATTGATTCAAGCCAAAACGAAAACACTGAGTACCATTTACCACTAGATAGTTGTCAATTGGCGTCAATAATCTTGAAAACACCAAATCTCAAAGCTTGCAATTTATACAAACTTAAAACAGAATCTTGAGAAAGAAGAAGAAGAAAAGCAAAACACTTTACTGACCTCTGTAACAGCGACGACACGAAAAGAATCGGAATCAGCATAAGGGGAACAAAAGCTTGGATCTAGAAAGCCAAAGAGCGAATCCGAAAGGGACTGTAGACGACACGTCTGGTGGGCTGGGGAGGCGGCGGAGTACGACAGCTTTCCACAAATCACCGTAAATAGTAACCACATCTGGATCCGCCCATATCTAGCCCACCTCCCCATCTCGAACAAAACACTAAGCAAAATACGAGACCAGACAAAGACTAGCTACCGAGTAATCAGGTGGGTTGATAAAGGAAATAAAACCACCATCTTCTTCAGAGCGGAGTTATGGAAAATGGGTAAAAAGAAGAAAGGAAAAGTTGATTTGGGGCTTGAAATGGGAAATAGTGCGGTATAAAAGAGATGAAGGAAAACAGACAGGGGAAGGTGGTTTACCGTATCGAATATGGCGAAAGAATACGGTGGAGCCACCCGACACGAGGTGCTCTCTTCTCTTTAACGCTGGCTGTACTACCTGTGCGCGTCTATTATATTAATTATTACTAAAAGCATATAATATAAGATTATTTAGTATTCACAGCTGCATGTAATTTACATCTTGCTCTTAGTATCTCTTTATGATCTATTATTCTTTATTATTTTTCTCCTCCTTCAGCATCCCAAGGGGTATAGACTTTATCTACCGATGGAATGGCAGCCATCTTATATAAGCATTTCATCTCAATGTCATTCGTTAGAACTGTTGCTACTTTTAGCATTTTGTGTAGTATAGAAGTTCCAATCCGGTTCTCTCTAAGGACTAATAGGAACTTTTAAATGAAGTCAAACCGAATCCTTAATATATGTTAATATTAAGTGTTAATGAACATTATATTAGAATAAGTGTTAATAAAGAGGGCGGTTAGATTCCAAAATTCAGCTGGTTATCTGCCTTTAATGACCACAATTGATCTCCAACTCTTGCGACAGCGACAACCACATGGACATGCTTGTTGGGAAAACATTGACATCTTTCTACTATGAAACAAAATCATAGATAAAAAAAATACTAGATCTAGGATGGATGGGCAACCTCCTTAAGAAGTGGACGGATAATAGTTGATGTTTCGCATGCTTAATTCCCTAAGTGCCCTTCACCAAGTTCACTTCCATTCCTAGGCTGCAACAAATATTATATGAGAGTTGTATAATTTCTTAATATTGTTGATAAATGAATACATGTGAAATTTACAATAGGCCTACGGATCTATACGAGAAGAAAAGTTAAACTACACATAAGTCTAAGTAAGGTTCTATTATAAAGCTAATTGGCAATAGGTAAAATAGCCACTAAGCTTATATGATAGTTTTCTTTCTCCTCTTTTTCTAATATAAGATACTCATATATAAGTATTATCAACACTATACTCATGCTCAAATCTTTGATCTCTCGTGTTTTTTGTTCCACTTCATGGCGCCTTGGAAAAACTTAAAAACTAAGGACGTCAGTTTCTCTTAAATTTTACCACTCATTGCATTTTAAACATGTATACAGTAAGATAGTTGGTGTATTGATTTACCGCAACAATAGATATGGTAAATGTACAATTTTGCTTCTCCTTCTTTTCTCGTAATGTTATTTATATATTAATGTTTTTGTTTCTAACAAATTTGTTTAAATATTTTTTGGACATGATATTTAATATTTGTTGATGAAATAAGCAGTATCAAATATGATCACATCACTAAATTCAGTATATTGCAAAAATAATGAGTAATTTTTTGGGTTCGTGTCGATATAAAATTTTGGTTTCTGCATAAATAATTGTTAACTTTTTAGTTTGGTCTTCACCAACCAATGATGAATCCCAAAAATAAAATATGTGTCGAGATACAAAGAGACATCAATAATGGAAGAAGATTAGTGCAACATCATAAGCTGTTCCCTCTTATACCACACTTTTTCCTTCCACCTTAACTATACTACCTTAAGCTCTATTTCACCACCAATTGACAATTTTGACACATCAATTATACTACCACACTTAAACTCTATTTTGCCACCAATTAGCAATCTTGAGACCTCAACTAGACCTCCCACTCGAGCTCTATTTTACCATCAATAGGTAATCCTAACATGTGAACCATTTTTGCCCTCTTGAGCTCCAATTCACTAGTAATGGGTGATAAAACCTTAACTAGATCACCCCACTTTAGCAACATTTCTCCACCAATAAGCAATTGAGTGGTGTGAGTATATTTTTGTATGTACACTTATAACTATTTAACATATATTGATGTCTGTTATATCAACCAATATTATACTTTGTATAATGCAATGGTATTTTTTAATAATGTAGTGGTATTTGTGGTATAACATAAGGATTATATTGTTATTTGTTGTTTGACAGCTAATATAAAAATTACGTTACAATACTCTCTTGTACGTTGTTATTGCCCATAAGTTGAGTTTACCCAAAGATACATTTGTTAGTGTGGAAAATGAATTCTGGAACCAATTGACAAATATTTCATTTTAGTATAAACCATTATAAGGTGCTTAATTTAACTCCTTATATATCAATTGGCTAATAATGGGTCAGAACGGAGTTAAGTTGTTTATGATCCAAGCTTGATCTAAAAATTTTAATATTAGCTCAAGCCCGACAATAGGCCCTATCGATTGTCGAGCCCTATCAAATTCGAAGTTTGTGGCTTAAGCCTATCAACTTTAGACCTAAAGCTTGCGACCTGAGTTTTAGCTCGTTCAAGCTTGCCTAAACCTGAGTTTGAGCTTGATCAGGCTTACAACTTGAGTTTGAGCTCTATCGGGCTTACCTAAACCTAAAGCTCAATCGATTGAACCAAATTTGAAAATTAAAAA
>JAOTAX010000006.1:8587439-8608876 GCA_025629825.1 Erythroxylum guanchezii | reverse complement strand
AATTGTTGGGCCTTGTTTAAGGAGTAAGCTCATGCTTTATAAGATTTCAATGAATTAACCCTAAAGGGTAAGACGTATATGTTTCATGATTTTCCGAAGAGTGTTGAAAAATAAATATTGAGTAATGACGAAGAACACGTTTTATGGTATTCTGAAGAGATGGATTCCGGAATCAAGCGGGACCCAACATTTGTGATATCAGAGTAAGGGTTGGGTTCCGAAAATCGGGGCCCAACAGATTTTTAGTTCAAAAGAAAGCTCTTATCTTCCTCTACCTTTTTCTCTTCTTGCACAACCTCAAAATCTCTCTAGAAAGCTTTAAACAATGAAACCCTAGCTCAACTCTCTCTTTTCCCCTTAACCACCGAAACCTCTCTTCTTTCTCTTTTTGATTTGTTATTTCTTTTTCCCCTTCTTTAGGAAGAAGACCACACTTTTTCTTTCCATTTTACCCTTAATGATTGATAAAAGTCCACCTTGCCCTTCCTTTAATGCCTTATGGTTTTTAACCCTAAGTAAGCTACCCAAAACACCCTTTTATGCATTCTTCCTACTTTTAATTTAAGTACCCCATGAAATAAAATCTACCAACATAGACATAAAAAAAGGGTGTTTATGTCTTAACATAGCTGATAAATGAATGCATTTATCACCAAGTTCACTTCCATTCCTACACTGCAACAAACATTACACGAGAGTTGTATAATTTCTTAACATAGCTGATAAATGAATACATGTAAAATTTGCAATGGGCCTACGGGCCCATAGGAGAAGGAAAGTTAGACCACACACAAGTCTAAGTGAGGTTCCATTCTAAAACTAATTGGCAATAGGTGGAGTAGCCCACTAGGCTTATATGTTAGTCTTCTTTTCCCTCTTGTTCTAATGTAGGATATTCACATATGGGCATTACCAACACTATACTCTTACTCAAATCTTTGATCTCTCATGTTTTTTGTTCCACTTCATGGCGCCTTGGAAAAACTTAAAAACTAAGGACGTAAGTTTCTCTTAAATTTTACAACTCATTGCATTTTAAACATGTATACAGGAAGATAGATGGTGTATTGATTTACCGCAACAATAGATATGGTAAATGTACAATTTTGCTTGTCCTTCTTTTCTCGTAATGTTATTTATATATTAATGTTTTGTGTTTCTAAAAAATTTGTTTAAATATTTTTTGGACATGATATTTAATATTTGTTGATGAGATAAGCAATATCAAATATGATCACATCACTAAATTCAGTATATTGCAAAAATAACGAGTAATTTTTTGGGTTCGTGTCTGTATAAAATTTTGGTTTCTGCATAAATAATTGTTGACTTTTTAGTTTGGTCTTCACCAACCAATGATGAATCCCAAAAATAAAATATGTGTCGAGATACAAAGAGACATCAATAATGGAAGAAGATTAGTGCAACATCATAAGTTGTTCCCTCTTATTCCACTCTTTTTCCTTACACCTTAACTGTACTACCTTAAGCTCTATTTCGCCACCAATTGACAATTTTGACACATCAATTATACTACCGCACTTAAACTCTATTTTGCCACCAATTAGCAATCTGGAGACCTCAACTAGACCTCCCACTCGAGCTCTATTTTGCCATCAATAGGTAATCCTAACACGTGAACAATTTTTGTCCTCTTAAGCTCCAATTCACTAGTAATGGGTGATAAAACCTCAACTAGATCACCCCACTTTAGCAACATTTCTCCACCAATAAGCAATTGAGTAGTGTGAGTATATTTTTGTATGTATACTTATAACTATTTAACATATATTGATGTCTGTTATATCAGCCAATATTATACTTTGTATAATGCAATGGTATTTTTTAATAATATAGTGGTATTTGTGGTATAACATAAGGATTATATTGTTATTTGTTGTTTGACAATTAATATAAAAATTACGTTACAATACTCTCTTGTACGTTGTTATTGCCCATAAGTTGAGTTTCCCCAAAGATATATTTGTTAGTGTGGAAAATGAATTTTGGAACCAATTGACAAATATTTCATTTTAGTATAAACCATCATAAGGTGCTTAATTTGACTCCTTATATATCAATTGGCTAATAATGGGTCAGAACAGACTTAAGTAGTCTATGATCCAAGCTTGATCTAAAAAATTTAATATTAGCTCGAGCCTGACAAGAGGCCCTATCGATTGTCGAGCCCTATCAAATTCAAAGTTTGTGGCTTAAGCCTATCAACTTTAGACCTAAAGCTTGCGACCTGAGTTTTAGCTCGATGAAGCTTGCTTAAACCTGAGTTTGAGCTTGATCAGGCTTACAACTTGAGTTTGAGCTCTATCAGGCTTGCCTAAACCTAAAGCTCGATCGATTGAACCAAATTTGAAAAAAAAACGTACTTTAGGTTTGAAATCTTTGCTCTTCTCTTTTGTGTCTTTGATGCTTGCTTTTTTTCTTCATGAATAACTATATAATTAATTTAATTCTTAAAAAAACACACAACTTGAGTTTGAGCTCTATCGGGCTTACCTAAACCTAAAGCTCAATCGATTGAACCAAATTTGAAAATTAAAAAAAAAA
Source organism: Erythroxylum guanchezii (assembly GCA_025629825.1). NCBI lineage: Eukaryota > Viridiplantae > Streptophyta > Magnoliopsida > Malpighiales > Erythroxylaceae > Erythroxylum > Erythroxylum guanchezii. The sequence continues at coordinate 8,606,311 of JAOTAX010000006.1, read as the reverse complement.
CATACGTTAGGTTTGAAATCTTTGCTCCTCTCTTTTGCGTCTTTGATGCTTGCTTTTTTGTCTTCATGAATAACTATATAATTAATTTAATTCTTAAAAAAACACACAAATAAGATTAATCATTCTAAACTAAAATCTTGTTTTATATGTTGTAGAATTCATATAGATGCAAGAAACAAATACTACTTAAATTAGACGCTAGTTATCAAACTGATAAATAAAGTTCCCAAATCCTAAATCTAGTGAAAAAATGAACCAATAGAAAAATATCAAATAATGGATAAGTGATTCCCAGAAAAAGCTCAATTTTTGGGAGTCAAGCAACAATACTTTCAATAAGGACAAATTGCAAATGTTTTTATACAAAATAAAAATTGTAAACTTACACAAAACTATAAAGAGACCCAAAACACAATAGAATGTGGTATTACAATGGTTGTACAAGAAATATGTAAAACAGACAAGATAATGAAAATGAACTAATATGCAAGCTTTTAACTAGAAAAAAAGTATTCAAAATTACAAAATTCAACCACAAATCTTACCAATCTTTGCACACTCGGTTATTATGTCTTCCAATATATCTTCATATTGACCATCATTATTAAGCTCATTAATAGTAAGTAATTAAGCTAGACATATGTCAAAAGTAGCAAAAAGAAGGCCATGGTGGATAATAATCAGGATGTTGAATTAGAGACAGGAAATGTGGGACCCCGGTTTTGGAGCCCAACATTCGGAATCATAATACTCTATAGGGTTCTTTCCTTGAACCCTCATTAGCCGTCATCCCCCAATGGTGGCATGCCTTCAATCATATTGCACCTGTCTTGGGACAATTAGCATAACTTTCACTAGAGATGTCGGATCAAGGTCATTCTTAGGCAGTTTGAAAAAGGACTTCAAGATCTACAACTTTTATGCAGACCTTAAAGATAGATTCTATCTTCTAGAGGGTCAAAATTAGACCAGACGATAGGGCAGACGATTTAGTCTACAGTGGACCAAACGATAGGGTAGATGAATTGGGAAAATGGGCATAACGTTCTCTAGAGATATCAGATTAAGGTGTTCTTTGGATGGTTTGAAAGAGGATTTCAAGATCTACAACTTTTATGCAGACTTCGAAGACAAATGCTATCATCTGAAGGGTCAAAAATGGACCAGAAAAAAGGATCATATGAATAGTGTACAAAAGAAGTTTCGATCAACTATAGAAGAAGTAGAAGGTCAACTATAGAAGAAGCAGAAGGTCAACTATAGAAGATACATCTTCACCAGACGATATGATGTCATCACCAAACGATATGACATCATCACTAGACAATACAACTATACTCTTTAACATCTTCCCTTATAAGGACCATAACTTTCGACTCAGATGTCCAAAAATTTAATACGATAGACTGTTGGAAAGATAAAGAAAGACCTACAACTTTCTAGAAGATAACTTTGCCTAATTCAACCTAGATTAATCCAGCTTTTCCCCTAAAATCAGAACATGAATTTTCCCCTTATGAAAACTTGAAAAAAACAATGAACAAACTTGAGAGAGTCATGAGCATAAATGCAATCATATTCCATTTGCATCAAAAGATAAGAGTTTTACAAAGCTTTAGTGGGCATTTCAAGCCCCAAATACATTAATATCTCAAAATCCAAAAATATCGAAGATACATGAACAATGATTTGCTCAAAATGCAACCAAAGCCTTGTTTTACAAGATTAGATTAAAAATACAAAAAAACATAGTAAAGTGGAGTGATGCCTTGGCTCTTGACTTCTTGATCTCTTGTTCATTACTTGAATATAGGGAAGAGGATGGACGTGAGCTTGAAGCTCGTAGGTAATAATTTTATAATAGGTAATAAGCAAAACCATTGAAATAATCATTCTCATTGTAAAAACTCACATTAATGCAAAAACATGTATGCATCACTCTTGTCAACATATCATGAGCACATAAGCATATCAACATGGTTTGGTAGACCCATAAATATGACGCACTACACATTTCCACATAATGGTCCTGTGTAGTCGTAAGCTTAAGGAAGTCCATAAAGGAGTTCCGTATCACTAGCGGGCAGGCGGGAGAAGCCTTTATCTTGATCAACGTGCACGTGACATTCTTAAAGGGACTATACCAAACCCACATAACATGTAATTCATGAATTGAAAACAGTTTACCCTTATGGAACATTTTTGGAAACTTGATTTGATAAACTTGCTATTCTTTCAAAAATCATTTTCGTCGTTTCTTTCATAATTCATAACACAATACATATACTAAACATGTAACACATTTTTAAAGCATTCAAAGAGCGATAATTGCACATTTAAAAGTAGTTGAAATCATTTGTTTCCATTTCTTGAAAGAGACATTTATGACTTTTTACTTAATTATAAAAATGTAACCCACCTTGAATTCCTTGCTTAATAAATTGGCTTAAGGATGTCTTTCCTCTTGCTCCTCTTGCCTCTCTTGATCTCCTTCTTGATTTCCTTCAACAATGACAAAATTCTCACTCAATAGGGTTTTCAATTGAAAATACCACAAAACACAAAAACTAACATTGGTTCTAGAATACCTAAACCTATGCATTTCCTAAGCTTCATGAACCAAAATCCTTCCAAAAATCCAAAAGATTAACAATGATCTTACCTTGAACCTTCACCCAATGAAGAGATTTTTAGTTCAAAAGAAAGCTCTTATCTTCCTCTACCTTTTTCTCTTCTTGCACAAATAGAAAGCTTTAAATAATGAAACCCTAGCTCAACTCTCTCTTTTCCTCTTAACCACCGAAACCTCTCTTCTTTCTCTTTTTGATTTGTTATTTCTTTTTCCCCTTCTTCAGGAAGAAGACAACACTTCTTTCTTCCCATTTTACCCTTAATGATTGATAAAAGTCTACCTTGCCCTTCCTTTAATGCCTTATGGTTTTTAACCTTAAGTAAGCTACCCAAAACACCCTTTTATGCATTCTTCCTACTTTTAATTTAACTACCCCATGAAATAAATTCTACCAACATAGACATAAAAAAAATTGAACTCCCAAAAATTCACCTATTCAAACCTTATAATTATTTAAAACATGCTTAGCTAAAGAAGAAAAAAATTCGGGGGCCAACAGGAAACCAGTTGGGCAATAAGACAAATGGAGAGTTAGTTATGCACAAGGGACATGTGGCATCCAATCTTGAAATCGAGGGGGTCAGAAGGACTCGTAAAGTGAGAGTATCAAATTCTCAATGGAAGGACTTTGTGCAGTAGGCTGATAGTGGTCATTGAAGCTGAATAGTGGAGATTGATCTGATTTCTATCTATCATTCTTTATAATACATTCCTATTATTGCTTGAGTATAGTACTGTCATATTGGAGACTTTTGGGACTTAATTTTTGTTGAACATTATCGATAGAGGAATTGATTTTCTGTAACCCATTTCTTTCACTTACCTGCATTGTTTCAATGGTGCTTTCATCGACCATGGCTGAGAACACACGTTTGAAGGAGATGAATGCCGAGATCAAGAAATTATATGAGCTTATTGACCACAAAACTGTAGAACAACACACGCTCACGATGCAAATGGCTGAGGAAACTAAACTTCAGATTGAGACATTCCGTTTGACCCTGGAATCTTTCATGTAGAATTAGCAACGTTCTCTTACCTATGGCCTAGGCTCAACCTCGGTTCTACAGCAGAATGCTCGTCACTCTTCTCATCTCAGGAAATGGAATTTTGATTTCCCTTGTTTTGATAGTAGTAATGCTCTTTAGTGGATCTTTAGTGCCGATCAATTTTTTTATTACTATAATACCCTAATCTGGAAAGAATTGCGGTAGCTGCTATGCACATGGATAAGGGCACAATTCTCTGGTTCCAGATGATACAGAAGAATCAGCCATTTCTATCATGGCATGACTTGAAACAAGCAGTAGAAATTGAATTTGGCCTTTCCTTATTTGATTGTCCTCGAGCCTCCTTGTTTGAGCTACACCAAACCAGTTCTGTTAATGACTATTATTTGGAATTCACTGCCTTAGCTAGTCGAGTCCACATTAAACCCCCTGAGGCTGTGTTAGATTGTTTTATCAGTGGCCTCAAAATCGATATTAGGCGAGATGTGGTTTCTCAATGCCCCTTTACTCTTCTGCATGTTGTTGCTCTTGCCAAATTATATGAAGATAAATGCACCACTACTTTTAGGCCTGTCTTTTCCCTAAACACCTACCCATCTCAAACCAATTTTCGTTCTCAACCACTACCTCTGAACACTAACCCCTCACCTAGAACCTTACCTAAACCATCTCTTCGACCCTTATTACCTATCCCTGCAATTAAACCTCCCTTCACTAATTCCAAGCACCAGATAAAAAGACTGTCACCAACAGAACTTCAACTAATGAGGGACAAAGGTCTTTTTTATTGGTGTGATGAGAAGTTTTCTTTCAATCACAAGTGTCCTAGTAGGCATTTTAAGCTACTGCAGTATGAGGATGGACGATTTTACTGAATCTAATATGCCACAAATTGAATTTTACAATATGGTCGAAAATTCTTCCACTAAGCTGCGAGTGTCACCTACCACTGTTGATCATCATTTGTCCATGAATGCCATGAAGGGAATCCATGGATTATGTACTATCCGTTTCAAAACACAGATTCAAGGTCTTGACATCCAAGTTCTTGTTGATGGCAGGACCTCAGACAATTTTTTGCAGCCATATATTGCTAAGTTCCTCAAATTACCTATTGAACTAGCTCCAATGTTCAAAGTGATTATGGGGAATGGTAATCATATGCAAGCTGAGGGATACATTAGGAACCTTGCTATAGATGTTCAAGGCCACACTATCTATCTCCCTGTGTATTTGTTACCAATTTCAGGTGCTGATTTAACTCTTGGTGCTGCTTGGTTAGCCATATTAGGGATTCATTTGGCTGATTACCAATTCCTTCAGATCAAGTTTTTTCAGCAAGGCAGGTTTATTACTCTTCAAGGTGATCCAGTTATGCTTCCAGCAGAGGCTCAAATTCACCACATCAGAAGAATGAACCACACTTATGCTATAGCTGAGGCCTACACCATGCACATTGCTGTAATGGATACAACAATCTCTTCAATTCCTGATTTTCCTTAGGATTTGGAACCTGAATTGGCATTATTATTGCATACTTATCAGGAAGTTTTTCAAAATCCTACAGGGTTGCCTCCACCATGAATACATAATCACTCCATTCCATTGATTGAAGGATCACGATCTATTAAGGTAAAGTTGTATAGGTATCCACATCACTATAAAGAACATTTCGAAATTATGGTCCAAAAAATGCTCGATAATGATATCATCCAACCAACCGCAGCCTGTTTTCATCTCCTATTTTGTTGGTTAAGAAGAAAGATGGTATATGGAGATTTTGCACAGACTATCGGGCTTTGAATGCTATTACCATCAAGGATTCTTTTCCAATTCCTACAGTGGATGAGCTATTTGGTGCTACCTATTTTTCTAAGCTTAATCTTAGGTCCGGTTACCACCAAATTCTAATTAATCCTGAGGACAGACACATGACAACATTTTGAACACACCATGGGCATTATAGGTGGTTAGTTATGCCTTTTGGCTTAATAAATGCCCCTGCTACTTTTTAAGCATTAATGAATGATGTGTTTAAGAGCTTCTTACGGAAATTTGTGCTCGTATTTTTTGATGACATACTGGTTTATAGCCCTTCTTGGCATACTCACTTACAACACCTTGAGGATGTCTTACAGGTCTTGAAGAAGGAATCACTTTTTGCCAAACTATTTAAGTGTTCATTTGGCACCAATATGATTGAATATTTGGGCCACGTACTCACTAAGGCTGGCGTCCACATGGAGAAGGGCAAGATCAGTGCTGTCATAGATTGGCCAATTCCTCAAAATGTTAAACAATTGCAGGGCTTCCTTGGTCTTATTGGTTATTACCGTAGATTTATCTAAGGGCATGCCATCTTGGTAGTACCCTTGACTGACCTACTCAAAACAGACTTTTTCACTTTGAGTTCCAAGGCAACATAAGCTTTTACGAGTCTCAAACAGCCTATCACTACAGAGTGTTAGCACTTCCCAATTTCCAGCAACCCTTCAGTCTAAAAACTGATGCTTCTGGTATTGGTGTCGGTGTAGTGCTTAGACAATGTGGTTACCCAATAGCTTATTTTTCAAAGAAATTGTTGCTTTGTATGCAGAGACAATCAACTTATACCAGGGAGCTATTTGTAATTAAAGAAGGCTTAGCAAAATTCAGGCACTACCTGCTGGGTAAGAAGTTCATAATTAAGATCAACCAAAAGAGCCTCAAGTCATTAATGGCTTAGTCACTGAACACGCCAGAGCAACAACAATGGCTGCACAAATTCATTGATTATGACTTTGAAATTCAGTATAAGCTTGGAGCTGAAAACATTCCTGCTGATGCTCTTTCAAGGAGTTTTTTTGCTGTATGGTCTGAACCCAAAGTTGAATGGTTACAGCAACTTAAGAAAGTTGTGAATGATGGTCATGAGTTGCAACAACTCATAACTTAATATGATTCACACCAACAACAAGATGCCAACTTCTCTGTTAAAAATGGATTTTTGTACTGGAAAACCCAAATTGTTATCCCTAAACATAGTCCTTTGATGCAGTAGATATTGCAGGAATTCCATAGTTCCTCAATTGGGGTCCATTCTGGAATTGCTAAGAACGATGAGCAGATTTGTTCCTAATTTTACTGGCCCAAAATGCAACAACAGATCAAGGATTATGTTCTCAACTGTGTAATTTGTCAATAAGCAAAAGCTGAGAATAAACTTCCTACGAGTTTGCTCCAACCTTTGCTAGTTCCAAACCAGATTTGGGAGGAGATATGCATGGATTTCATAACAACCTTACCTCTAGTGAATTCTTACACGGTAATCATGGTTGTTATTGATCGTTTGTCCAAGTTTGCACACTTCATTCCTCTCAAGACCGATTACTCTAGTAAACAGGTAGCTGAAGCCTTTATTAATCATATCATCAAACTTCATGGTTTTCCTATCCATTGTTTATGACCGTGATAAAGTTTTCATCAGTCACTTTTGGCAATAACTTTTTAAATTACAGGGCACTTCCTTAGCCATGAGTTCCTTTTACCATCCCCAAACAGATGGCCAAAGTGAGGTACTTAACAAAACACTGGAGATGTACTTGAGATGCTTTTGTTTCCACAATCCTAAGAGCTGGCTACAGATGCTACCATGGGCACAATACTGGTACAATACATCCCATCACCACAATATTCGCATGCCTCCCTTCAAGGCTCTTTTTGGGTATGATCCTCCTAGACTTATAGGTATGAGCTTCATACTCATAATCCTCCTTCCTTACAAGAGATGTTACAAGAGAGGGATAAACTGCTCGATCAATTGAAACACAACTTGCTTAGAGCCTAGCAGTATATGAAACAACATGTTGACTATAAGCGAAGACAATGGGAATTGGATGTTGGAGACTATGTTCTGGTTAAACTTCAACCGTATCAGCAACACCCCCTGGCTTTGAGGAAGAATCAGAAACTTGGCATGTAATTTTTTGGACCTTTCAAAATTATTGCCAAGTTCAGTCCTGTTGCGTACAAACTTGAATTACCATCTACTACCTGTATACATCCTGTCTTTCACATATCCTTGTTGAAGAAATTTAGAGGTGACAATAAGGAGCAATACCTACCACTTCCATTGACAACTTCCCAGCACGATCCAATTTTGAATCCTCATGCTATCTTGGCTACTCGAGACATACTGCAAGAGCAGTCTCAGGTTCCATAAATCTTGGTGCAGTGGGAAGGCAGTACAGATACTTATATTACTTCGAAAAATGCTCAGAAAATTCTCCAGGATTTTCCCAATTTCAACCTTGAGGACAAGTTTGTTTTCGATGGGGAGAATATTATAGGAAGTAACAAAAAGAAGGCCACGGTGGAGAATAATCAATATGTTGAATTAGAGACAGGAAACCAGCTGGACAACAAGACAGGTAGAGAGTTAGTTATGCACAAGGGACATGTGGCATCCAACCCTGAAATCAAGGGGGTCAGAAGGAGCAGCAGAGTGAGAGTATCAAATTCTCAATGGAAGGACTTTGTGTAGTAGGCTGATAGTGGTCGTTGAAGCTCAACAGTGGAGATTGATCTAATTTCTATCTATCATTCTTTGTAATACATTCCTATTATTGCTTGAGTATAGTACTATCATATTGGAGACTTTTGGGACTTAATTCTTGTTGAACATTATCGATAGAGGAATTGATTTTCTGTAACCCAGTTGCTTCACTTACCTGCATTGTTTCAACATACAACTTTGGTATGGACTTACTGTAAAATAAGCCTTCACATAAGAAAAAACTTGCATAAAAACTACTCCATATATGGAAATTCTTTCATAGGACAATAGAAAATGATCACTACAATAAGAAGTCAAAATGAAGGCGATTTGGGACAACATGGAGACCATGTTTGCACCCAAGTTTAAGACGCCAAAATGGTTTCAAGACTCAAAAACTTGTCAGTTTTTGATGGGTCTTAGATGTTTCAGTGTCAGTTTTTGTTATGAATAAAAGCAACGTACACGATGATTAAAAGGAAGAAAGAAGACGACGTCGAAACAAGAAGCAGGAGAGAAAGAATAAGTAGAAAATGACATTGAAAGATTGACCTTTGCTAAAAGAAGTAACACGTATTGTATTTGTAACGGATATAACAAACAATCTAGAATAAAACACGTGTAGTGATCTTAAAAGCTCAAGTACTATTTATTAGGAGTTGTAACTGAAACAAACTATAGATGTATCTTACTGTATACATCTTAAATGCTCAACTGAAACAAACAATGAAAAATATAGAAGTAAATTGGCTATTCTTCTCTCACTACGTTCTTATTTATTCTTTTACATTTTGAAATATATCATAACAGTTGGTATTAGAGTGGACAGTCCTTGAAAATGAAACAATGACAGAAATCATAAGAGGGGTGGAAGTGTGACAATTGGAAGAGGGACTGAAAAACCTATTGGAGGCACAAGTGAGAAACGAGAAGGAGATCAATGACATTAAATTCATGCTTCAGTAGCTCATACAGAAAATAGGCAAAGAAAATGTTGAAGCAACATCACAAAACTCTAGAGATTCAAATAACTATACCATTCCTACACGATTCAGCAAGTTGGACTTTCCAACATTCAAGGGTGTGGAGTTGAGAAGTTGGATCTACCGTTGTGAACAGTTCTTCACCATCAATGGTATATCAAATGAACGAAAGGTCCAAGTGGTGTCACTACGCATGGAAGGAATAGCACTGGAATGGTACCAGTTGGTAAGGAGAAACCAAAAGGAAGGGGAGATTCTAATATGGGAAGGGTTATAGCAACTTTGAGACAGAGGTTTAATGAAGAGGTTCCCAATCGAAGATTTGAAGGAGCTTAAACAAGAAGGGATGGTGATGAAGTACTGTGCATATTTGAAAAGAACTCAAACAAATTAACACTCCCAGAATTTATCTCATCAGTTTTTTTTCCTAAAAGACCTTAAACTTGAGTTGGAGTTTATGGTCAAGATGATGGATCCCCAAACTCTTCAGCAAGCATACACACCAGGATGGAAATAAGAAGCTATAGTGGCTGTTAATGTACCGGTGTGCTTCAAAGAATGGGAAAAAGCTATAGGACAATTAGGGGGAGGTGTAAGCTTAACGTACAAGGGGGTGAGTCTAAACATCCCTCTAATAAAAAACAACCCAGAAGCAGGTCTACTTTATAATCCAATATATCAAGGGAACGTGAATAATTGTAGCTATAATATAAACTTGCGACGCACAAAAACATTAAACAACAAAGAATTTGATGAGAAGAGCGTAAAAGGAGTGTGTTTTTAGTGCGAAGAGAAATACATTCATAGGCATAAATGCAAGAAAAGGCAATTTTGAGTATACATGGTAAAGGAGCAAGAAATGACTGAGAACAAAGAAACTCGTAAGGAACCAAATAAAGAGAGACCAGCGAGCTCCAGGGTATCTTTGTAGGCAATGTGGGGGTTAAAAGATCAAGGGGACTTTAGGAAGATAAGGTTGTGGGTAGTAATCAACAGAGATCCTTGTACATTCTCATCGATAGTGGCAGCATACACTATTTTTTAAATGAAAAACTGATAGGAATGGAGCTATAGAAGTGTCGGATATACCATTTCAGAATATTACGGTAGGAGGAGGGTTGAAATTGAAGTGTCATCAAGCATGCAGAAACTTTACTTGGATGATGCAAGGGATGTGATTTACCACCGATGCACTTATTATCAAATTAGGAGGATGCAATATGGTGTTAGGAGTTCAATGGCTAGCAAAATTGGATTATGTACTCTGTAACTTTAAGGAACGCACCATGGAGTTCTAATAGGAAGGCTGAATAGCAAAACTGATAGGCAACCTTGAAGAACTACTGTAAGGATTAAAAGGCTCCAGTTGATACTCCAAACTAGATCTTAGATTTGGATACCACCCAATCAAGATAAAGGAGGAAGACATTCCAAAGACTGCTTTCAGGATGCATGACGAGCACTTTGAATTCTTGGTGATGTCCTTCGGGCTCACAAATGCTCAAGAGATCGTCGAAGAAGACTAATAGGAATTTTAGCAATTATAGCTTAAATATGCAGTTCATGAGGCTTTAGAAAGTGAAATAGCGACTTCACTCAACACTTGGAACATCTGCGGAAGGTCTTATTTAATTAAGGCAGCAATAACTCTTTCGCAATAGGAAAAAATGTATTTTCTGGGCCAAACAGATGGAGTACCTAGGACATTCCATTTCCAAAGTGGGGTATCGACGGATGAAAAGAAGATGCATATGATAAAATATTGACCACCGTTGCAAACTTTAAAAGAGCTCTGAGTCTTCCTTGGATTGACAGGTTATTATTGACGCTTTATAAAGCACCAGAGAACAATATCTAGACCCCCTAAACATAATACTAAAGAAACAAAACATGGGAAAGTGGGAATGGTAAGAAGAATAACAACGAGCAATCGAGAAATTGAAGGATTTGTTGGTAATAACTCCAGTGCTTGGTTTACCTGACTTTTCAAAAACTCACAATGGAAGCAGAAGCTTGTGAAAAAGGGATGGGAGCAGTACTTTAACAGGATGGACACTCCATAGCATTCCTCAGTGAAGCCTTGGCTCCCAAGCACCAAGCACTTTCAATTTACGAAAAAGAGTTCCTAGCCATCATTAAAGATGTGAAGCAATGACATCATTATCTAAATGGGAGATTTTTCAAAGTTCTAACAAATCATAAACACCTGAAATTCTTACTGGAGAAAAGAATTTTGACATTGTTTCAATAAAATTAGTTCCTAAATTAATGAGTTATTACTTTGAAGTTGCATACCGAAGTGGTAAGGAGAACGTCATAGCTGACATAGTCTCTAGAGTCATGAGCCCTGAATTGCTAGCAATGTCATTGTCATACAAACTACCTTAATGGAAGAAACCCAAAAGGGATGGAGGAATGGCGTGGCCATCGGAGATTTAATCAGGAAGCTAGAAAATCAAGAAGTTTGGTCAGTAGGTGTGATAAGGAGCTCCTGCAAGGAGGTCATGCCGACATTACCGCAACGATCAAAAGAATTCAGAATTTGTTCCGAGGCTTTCGGACTACAGACAGCTTCCCAACGCAGTAAAGGAATACCCTTACCCGCAGCAGAGTGCCAAATAAAGTCCCGACAACGCTTGTCAAGGGAATCACAAACCCCCGTAGGAAACCAGCACGTCTGCATGGTATACAATGGGGTGGTGGCAAGAGTGGATTGCGCTAGAGTGACACGCCCAGCTTTATTCAGAAGCTTGGCCTTCCAACCTTGCAAACGATTATGGATCCGATCAACAACGGCCTTGAAGTCGCCCTTGCGATTAGTACCAGTGGTAGGGACCCCCTGATAGTTACCCAAATCAGCAGTAAAGGAAAGCTTGAAATGGAGGCGCAAGCGGTCTTTGTGCCGGCGATGGACGTGGGGCGACAAGAAGGCCTTAGATTTCTGATCATTGATAAGCATCCCAGAGCAGGAACAGAACTGGTGAACCGTCTCCAGGACCACCCGACAACCTCGCAAAGAAGCGTGAGAAAAGAGAAGCACATCATCAGCAAATAATAAGTGAGAGATGAGGGGCCCGTTACCTGAAACTCTGAGGGCCTTCCAATCCTGCGTCTGAACACGGCTAGAGATGAGCAAGGAGAGTTTTTCCATGCAAAGGACGAATAAGTAAGGCGACAAAGGATCCCCCTGTCGTAAGCCGCGCCTAGGGGCAAACGCCGGAAGACAGGAACCATTCCAAAGGACAGAGAGTCGGGTAGTAGTAACACGACATGATGAGGGAGACGATGGGTGTCGGAAAGCCAAAGTCCAGAAGGGTCTGCCGAAGGAAACGCCAATCAATCCGATCATAAGCTTTATTCAGGTCAATTTTCATGGCTAGGTAACCTTCCCGTTTCTTGGATTTACGGATAGAATGAAGAACCTCTTTGGCCAGAACAATGTGCTCCGCAGCGGTCCGGCCCGGGATGAAAGCGCCCTGCATAGGGAGGATGAGGTCTGCTAGAAAAGGACGAAGGCGTTGAACAAGAACCTTGGAGAGGATCTTATAGCTAACGTTGCAAAGGCTTATGGGGCGAAAGTGCGACATGGAAGTAGGATGGCCATCCTTAGGGATAAGGGCTATCAGCGTATCATTGATATCAGGAGGGCAGCTGCCAGAAGTGAAAGCGTCCGCCACCATGGAGAACACTCTCTCGCCGACGAGTGGCCAAAACTTTTTGTAAAAAATAGGTTGGAAGCCGTCAGGGCCAGGAGCCTTGTAAGGTTTCATAGATTGGAGAGCGGAGAAGACTTCTTCCCTGGTAATAGGGGCCAACAGGGAGAGGGCATCCAGCGGAGACAGGGTAGCGTGATCAGACAGCGGAGGGAAAGGCGTGGTGATGTCCACCGTAGTACAGAAGAGCTCTTGGAAATAACGGAGAGCCTCGGTCTGTAACGTGGTAGGAGTGGTAAGCCAATTTCCATCCGGGCCAAGCAACCGCGCCACCCGGTTCCGTTGGCGACGATGGATAGTCATGACGTGGAAATACTTGGTATTACGATCACCATACTGAAGCCATTGGACACGAGACTTCTGGAACCAGAATATTTCTTCTTGTCGAAGAATGACGTTGTAGTCAGAAATAAGTTCTTGTTCCAGAGTAAGCAGAGAGGCAGAGGGGTTGAGGGCTAGGAGCCGTTGAATGCCATCGAGCCTGGAAAGAGTCCGACGCTTACGTTGAAATATATTACCGAACGTGGCCTTATTGAACACAAGCGCCGCATCTTGAACATGGAGAAGAGCGTCAGAAAGAGAGCAGTGGGGCTTGGACCATTCTTCTTCCAACATAGGAAAGAACCCTGGATGCATGGTCCAAGCATCTTGGAAACGAAAAGGGCGAGAAGACATCGGTGGAATAAACCCAAAAAGTTGAAGGACAATCGGATTATGATCAGAGAGAGTGCGGGGAAGATGGTGGACCGAAGCATCAGGGAACATAAGACGCCAGGCAACATTACAGAGAGCCCTATCAAGACGGACAAAGGTAGAGACAACCCCGTTATGCCTCTGTCTGTAGGTGAAGGGGGACCCCTTGAACCCTAAGTCCAGAAGGGAGCACGCATCCAGGTTCTGTTGAAAATGGCAAGCCCTCCGCAGGGAATAAAAGCCCCCCCGTTTCTCCATGGAAGATGCATAGTCGTTAAAGTCCCCGAGCAGCACCCAAGGCCTCGTAGTGATGGCACTGAGGCGGGAAAGCTCTCGCCAGAAACATTCGCGCCCAGAAGGGTGGGGACTGGCATAGACCGCAGTCAGAAACCAAACATGATGAAGAGAGTCCCGAACGAGACAGTGGATGAATTGCTTATGAGAGACTAAAATTTCAAGTTGGATATCCGAAGCATTCCACAGGCACCAAATGCCCCCCGAGAAACCTGTAGCTTCCGCACGGACGACATTCGCAAAACCTAAAGATCTGGAGATCCTGTCAGCCCGCGGACCAGAGATACGAGGTTCCATGAGGAGTAAGATATCCACCTTATGACGGACACGAAGATCTTTCACGCAGGCAACAAAGTTCGCCTGGGCCACCCCCCGGCAATTCCAGGATAAGATATTGAGGCTATTAATCATAAAGAGATGAGAAAAAAAGAACGAAGAACAACATTAGCAGACAAGGCTGCTGGTGACCATATCGACATCCACCTCGTCCACAGGGGAAAGAGCTGGAGTAGGACCAAGATCGGTCTGAGCCAGGGCCACAGACGCTGCTGAGCCCGAGGGGCATAGATCATCGCTGCCCGGATCAGGGGGGTCAGGACTCGGCAAAACCTGAACACTAAGCATGGGTGACCCATCATGGAGGATAGCAGTGGAGTGAGGGGGGGGGGGGGGAAATGGAAGCCTGAAATGCTTGGCGAAAATGAGAAGCAACCTGGTGGACAAGGGAGGGATCAACGGTCGGGGACGAAGTGGGGATAGGGCCTACGTCCCCAACAGGGATGGGGGAGACCAGAGAGGGGACAAGGCCAGAAGCCCGCGGAGAGGAGTTACCATGGCTATTGAGGGTGGCAGCCCCAAGAGTATGGGTTGGGCCTGCCAGAGGGAGCATAGGGGTCAGCGGAAGAGCGGTGGGTTGACCAGGGCCCAATGGGTTGGGGGGGCAAGAAGGCTTCTCAGAGCGTCTAGAAGGTTTCCCAAGCTTTTTACCGCTGCTACTACTACCCATGCCAAATTGAAATGCTGCTTTGGGCGCCGTCACCTGTTCCAAGTTCGTCCCACTGGGTAGGGCGTCATTCTCAAGCGGAGATTCAGTAAGCACAGCGTAACGGTTAAGCGGCTGACGCTGACTAGCAGAAAACAGGACAGTCTGCTTAGGCCTCGGAGGGCGAGAGGGCCGTTTCGCAACAACCATCCAGGAGCCAACCCCCGTACTGACGTTGTGCCCATCTGTATCAACAGTCACGTCAGGAGGAGGACGCTTATCATCGTCCATCGGGACCGCCCGTTCGACAGCCTGCGCCGATGGTCCCGACACGGAGGGTTGGGAGCATTTGCCTTCAGTATGACCAAATCTTCCACAGGTGAAACAGATAGTATGAAGGCCTTCGTATTCCACGTAGTGTGTGTATCCATCAATGACGAGCTGACCCACAAGAGGTTTGTCCAAGTCAATTTCCACACAAACCCGAGCGAATCGACCGCGATTAGCCAAAGTAGTGTTTTTATCAACCTTGACCGGTCGTCCAAGGCCGGTGGCAAGCGCGAGAAGCAGGTCTTCATCATAGTACTGGATAGAGACATTAGGCAACCGAGCCCAAACAAGAGTAGAAGCAACCACCGCAGTCACGGGCGAGAAGCCCGGGAACCACAGACGAACAGTCAAGTAATGGTCAAAAATCATCCAAGGGCCCTTATCCATGGCAAACTCAAAATCAGAATGATGATCAAATTTAACCAAGAAATACTCGTGGCCGATGTCCAGAACATCAAAGCCACTAGCCGGTTTCCACAATTGCTCAATTTTTGCGTACAGGAGTCTATAGGAGATGGAGCGACCCAACAGCTTAACAACAACGGATTGCCGCCATGGGGCTTCAAGGGATTCCAAGTACGCTGGGTCCACATGAAAAATCGGAAATTGTTTGTTTCCGCCCTTGTACTCCCGAGTAACAATCCCGGCGTCAATGAGATTGACCGGGACTCTCTCCTTCGCTTCATAAGCAGCGGCTTTAACCCGTTCCCTGTTAAGGACCTTATCTTTCCAGGACATCGTTTTCGAAGGACCAATGCCAGGACGATGGGGGGTTGGCGAGGGGATCATGGACTGATCGGCCGTGCCAGGTGGAGGATCTGGTGGTTTGGTGCGTTTGTGAGGGCGAAGAGCGGGATTGAGTGACATTCCTCTCACAGCACAGTCCGAAACTCTGGGTTGAAGTGATGCGCAGTAAGTATCTCCGACAAGCCTCGGTTCTTACTTGCTCGGCCACCTCCACTGCGTCCTTGGGTTGGAAGGCCATCTGCAAGGCTGCTCCTTATCTGAGAGATGGGTTCCGGTGGCGAGTCGGCAATGGGGCTCATATCTCACTTTGGACTGATCGTTGGGTCGGCGACTGTTCCCTCCGCAATCAGGTTACTCAGATTGATGCACGCGACGACGGTCTGTTGGTGGAGGACATACTAAATGCACGACACCAATGGGATCTCTCTCGTTTACGGACCCACTTGGGACCTGCAGTGTTCCAGGCTATCGTGGCGGTCCCGGTCTCCAGATCCCGAGTGCCCATGGATTCAGTTATATGGGGGGAGTCGCCAGCTGGACTTTATACAGTTCAATCCGGATATGAGTTCATTACTCGCATGCCTCAGCCCCCTGATTCCACCATGCACTGGACAAAGCTCTGGAAATTGCCTATTCCTCAGAAGTTTCGTTTCTTTCTCTGGAAAATCCGCTGGTCCCGACTTCCTACGAATGTCTTACGGTACACCCGGGGTATGGCTTCATCTCCCATCTGCCAGCGTTGTGGCCAGGGGTGGGAAACTATTACCCATGCTTTGAGGGATTGTCTCTGGGCGAAAGCGGTGTGGTTCTCCCTCTTGCGGAACTCTTAGCAATTCATCATGGGTTGGTTTTGGCGTGGCAACGCGGCTTTCGTCAAGTGGTTGTGGAATCAGACTCTCAGGATGCCATCTCTCTGGTCACGGGCTCGTGCCCACCTTCCCATCCTTACCTGTATGTCATTGAGGATATCAGGCATTTGGTGCAGCGGGAGTGGATTTGCTCTGTTGTTCATGCCCTCCGGGAGGGGAATCAATGCGTTGATCTCTTAGCCAAACATGGTGCTGCGCATATGCACCGCTGGTCTATCTGGGAGGATCCTTGCCCACGCCTTTGCCGGAGCCTTGCTCTTGACGTCTCTTCCGTGGCTGTCTTACGTATTTAGGGTTTGTTTCTCTTCCTCTTCACCAAAAAAAAAAAGAATTTGTTCCACTGGAAGTAGATAGCCAAAGATTTTAGGAACTACGTAACTAGTTGTATTATGTGCAAATAAAGTAAGTATTTGTCGAAGGCCTGCCTTCTTCGAAAAGGAAGACGTGCATTTATATAGTCATTGACAAATTAAGCAAGTACTTTTATTTCATAGCCCTAAACCATCCTTATATTGCTCAGGATATCGCACATTCATAGACTATGTTGTTAAGCTTCACAGAATGCTGGAAGTTATAGTAAGTGACCACGAACCCCTATTCCTAAGTACTTTTTGTGTTGGATTTTAAAACCAGAATTTAACCAAAAAATAGAATAGAAAAAAGATAATGTAAGAGGAAATTTATTGATGAGTTGCGCTTTACATTGACATTGAAAGCCTTGAAATAACAAACTTAGCTAATATCTAGATAAAGATTAAGCAAACAAATCAAAATTTTAAAAGTTTAAATCCTAACATATAATAACTTTATCTTAATAGTTAAAATTTTATCTTTTAACAAATAACATATCTTATCTTTACTACTTTCCAAATTTTATCTTTAAACAAAGATTTCATTTTAACAACTTTGAATCATTCTCCAATATTCCCTCTTGATTCAAAGTTGTAAGACTTTTTGAATTTCATGATGTACTTCTCATCATCCTTGAATAGGTAGAGCACATCTCTCCACAGTTCTTTACTTTGGAACACTTCTCTCCAATCTTCTCATTAGGGCACTTCTCTCTATTCTTCAACATGAGCACTTCTCTTTATAATGCGTCTTGGTGCACTTCTCACCAATTAGAAGAGGTTATCTTCTTCAATCACTTACACTATATTTGCTCGTTCTTTATTGTTAAACTTGCAATCCTTTTTCATAAAGCATTGAGACTTCCCTTTATGCTAACAATTTTTCTCTTCATGACCAAACTTCTCATAATGGCCAAATTGAGGAGTATTTCCTTTCTTTTTTTGAAGACGAAACCTTTGTTAGATAGGCTCTCTCCACCATCTTTTCACTTTATTGGTCTCTCATTGCCCTTCTTTGCTCTTAAGCTTGTAAAGCGTTAATCACTCATAGGTCCCTCGAGATCTTTGAGAGTTATGATACTATGTTGGATTTTAAAACTAGAATTTAAATAAAAAAATAGAATAGAAAAGAGATAATGTAAGAGGCAATTTATTGATTAGTTGCGTTTTACATTAATGTTGAAAGCCTATGAAATAACAAACTTAGCTAATATCTATATAAAGATTAAGCAAATAAACCAAAATTTAAAAGTTTAAATCCTAATAGATAATAACTTTATCTTGATAGATAAAATTTTATCTTTTAACAAATAACATATCTTATCTTTACTACTTTCCAAATTTTATCTTTAAACAAAGATTTTATTTTAATGACTTTGAATCATTCTCCAACATTCTGGCAAGAGACTTTAAAATTATAAGGCATTTGTTTGAGGTTCTCTATGTTTTACCATCCTCAGACTGATGAATAAACAGAAGTCGTTAATAAGATCTTGAAAACTTATCTCAAATGTTTCTATGATGATGCCCTGCATAAGTGGGCATATTGGTTGTCAACAGCATAATGGTGGTACAACACCACCCATCATGGAGCCATCAACACAATGTTGGTTTATGCCCTTGCAGCCAATTTTGGTTCTACATTTAATTGTATAAATTTTGTTTTATTCAATAAAAGGCATTCTTTATCTTTGTGTATTTTTAATTATTTAATTATTAATCATAAAGATAAAAT
>JAOTAX010000006.1:8572169-8582913 GCA_025629825.1 Erythroxylum guanchezii | reverse complement strand
TGCATTTGTGTTTTTCCTATTTTGTATTGAATTGTATATTCTGCATCTTTTTTCATAAAATTATATTTTGAAATGACACAAGTGTTTTATAATTGTGAAAGGGGCCAAATGGCCATTGAAAATTGTGTTAAGTGAAAATGTTTATAAATGAATGAGGGCTCAATTTGAGTATCGATTTTCGCTTATTATGTTTTTTGATTCAAAAAAAAGTGTACCGATTTCAGACTATATGAGTGCTCTAGCATGCCACCTTCGCAGGGCACGAACTCGGATATCACCATCAATGTCGGGTTCGGGTCATTGCGAGAGTGGGGTGCTACAAAATGAGTGACTTAGATGAGGAGATCCTGATTATAAAGTTGAATGGTAACATAGAAATGGTAAAGGATATAGTTAAAGTAACCTACACTTGGAAACTTAAACCAAAGACCTCAAAGATGTGGAGACCAAATGGAAGAGTGTTCAAAATGGGAGGCTTTCAAGTATTACTAGGTGAGAAAGTAGTGGAGAAAGGTTGTGCACAAAAACCTCTCAAAAAGTTAGTGAGGAACGAACCAGAGTGGAGAAAGGTTGTGCACAAAAACCAGGGAGGAGATAAACCAAAGAGATCATTTTGAACAAGTTGGTGGCACATAAGTCCTAAGACACTTTACAAAGGAAACCAACTAACCCCAAAGTCAGGAAGAGAAGGAATTAGATATGTCACAGTCACCATTAGAAAATAACAATTAATTAGAGCAAGTTGATGTAGCCACATTGGAGGAGGAATTCAAAAACCCAAAAAATAAAAGGAGATCAAACATGAAGAAGAGGGTGACCTCTTCAGCCAGTGAAGTATGAAGGTTTTAGCCTAGAATGTAAGGAGTTTAAATTCATCCACAAAGCAATAAGAAGTTATCAAGTTCATATTGAAGAATAAACCAATTACTGTTGGTAATTTGGAATCTAGGATCAAGAAGGAAAAATGCACCTTCCTTAACCTTTTACATAATAAGTGGAAGATTATAGATAATTAAAGATACCACCATAATGGGACTATTTTACTTCTCTATAGTGCGGAGGAAATTAATGTTTTAAACACATAAATCCTACATCGAGTGATTCACATCAAGAAAAAGTATTTACAAGAACTGTAGGTAGTCAATATAATTATGATACATGGTTTCAATCACAATTTTCAAAGAATCTCCCTGTGGAACAAACTCGGGGATATTGTTGCCAATATGCAGGAACTGTGGTTAACTATTGGTGATTTTAATGCTATAAGGGATCTAAATGAAGCTGATGGCAATGTGTGCACAAAGAATTATAGAGAAGACCTAAAGTTGTGCATTAGAGACAATCATCTCCTAGCCTTACCATATGAAGGAAATTTCTACATATGGAGCAATAAACAACAACAAGAATGGCACTTGAGGAAGAAGCAAGACAGGATTATGGTGAATCTAGAATGGGTACAGAAATTTCCGTAAAGTATGAATTCGTATCCTAATAATTCATTCTCTATTCACTCTCCTTGTATATTCTATATTTGTTGTACTAATGGATCTAGAAAAGTTCCCTTTAGATTCAACAATTACTTAACAGATGTTAAGGGATTTGAGGTAGCAATAACTCAAGGATTGCAGAGGATTTCCATGGAACTAAATAGTACAATAACTAGGAAGTTGAAGGGCGTTAAGGAGGAGTTAAAGAACCTTCATAAGGAAAGGATTGGTGATAGTCACTACTGAACCACTCCAAACTGAAATTATCACAAGCTCATAAGGAGCTTTAATAGGAGCCCACAAATTCAAGACTAAGAGAAAAGGACAAGCAAGTCCAAATAGATTACTCCCAAGCCCTAAATTTCAAATTTCCATAATGAAGCAGAGATCAAGAGTGTTATAATCAATAGATGGAGATAGGAACTTTAATTTCTTTCACAAGAAAGTTGCAGGAAGGAAAGCTACCAATAGGATTATAAGTCTTGTAGAAGGAGACACCATAATTAGTGGTTAGAATAAACTCATGAAAGAAGTAGTTGATTTTTAATTTAACACTTTGGGTTCACCTTTAAATGTCACTTCCTTAGTCTTCCTTATCAAGGAAATAATAAAGAAGCAACTATCAAATAAGGAGAAGAACATATTGACGCAATCTATCAGCAGGGATGAGATCAATAGGTGCCTTAAGGCCTTAAACCCCCTAGAAATCTGCTAGACCAAATAGGATGAATGTCTTTTTCTTCTAAAAAAACATGGAATGTAGTTGGAGAAACTACTATGGAAGCTATTGAAATATTCTTTGGAGAGAGGAAGTTGCTAAAAGAGATCAATAATACATTTATATCCTTGGTGCCTAAAGGTAGAGAACAAAGTCCTATCAAACATTATAGACCTATTGCTTTTTGCAACAAAATTTACAAAATCATTGCTAGGATTATAGCTAAGAGACTCAAGCTAATGTTACCTAACCTTATAGGTCAATAGCAAGGTGCTTATATACTGGGGAGGTTGGCTAGTGACAACATTCATTTATTGCAGGAATTACTAAAAACTTCTCTAGGAAGAGTAGTAAGAATTGTACCTAAAAGTTGACTTCCAAAAGTGGAAAATCATCTGTAGCAACAAGGCTAACAGGTTCACAAGGTGATAAACACCAAGATGGAACGCAAGCTATTCTAAAAATAGACTTGACTAGAACAAAATTCTCAATGTACTGAAGGCTTTTAATTTCCGTGAGGTGTTTATACAGTGGATTGAACTGTGTATCACCAATGTCTCATTTAATATCCTAGTCAAAAGTATTCAAACTCTTTACGAGCCAAAGTCTAACAGATTGAAGTCAGCTCGCCTAAAGCTGAAGGACTTTGAAATATTTCAATTAGAATAATTGGCAAGGTGATCATGAAAACAAGAATTTACATAATTTTCAAGGATAAAGAAGCCTTTTGGGTTAGATAGGTTCAGTTAGATTTCTTAAAAGAAGAAAGTTTTTTAATTGTGAAAACCAAAACCGGCTGCTGCAAGATATGATTCAACTTATGAACCAGATACACAAAATGTGCACCAGAGATAAAACGTTCGATTAGGAATGGGAATTCTTCTCGGTTTTGATATGGAAACTGGTGTGAGGCAAGCCCTATCTACAAGTTACACATACGTAGACTAAGGCAATTTTATTATTATACCAATTTAATGTTAAATACAAAATCCCGAGGGAACGATTGGTCTTGTAACTTCATACGTGTCTTCAGAATAGTAGAAAACTTACCAATTACAGACCAAACTCAAGCAGGGAGGAATACATGGAATGGATGAGGCATCCATCTAAATAATTCACCAGTAAATCTTGCCAAAGAATTTTTAGAAATCCAATGCAAAAGGTAACTTGGTACAAACTTGTATAGTTTGAGCATAATCTTGCAAGGGTTACGATTGTTCTGTGGTTAGTAATCAAGTATAGAACCCAAAAAAAAGGGGAAAAGCCAAAACGTAATACAAAGATTTTGATCCTTAAATGCAGGTTTTGTAGTAAATAGAGAATGTGAATTATCTGTTTTCTGGATTCCATTTTACTTGATCCTCTGAAATCAGATACATAACTTATACAATATCATTGACAGCATAATGAGTAAGATCGTATAGTGTTATAGGTGAATAAAAATTAAGAAGTCATGCAAACTTTACCATATTCATGAATATTTTGAATTGCTTGATCCATGCAATTTGCCGAAAGAAAAATGCAATAATCTTCAAAGACTCAAAGCAAACCATTCACGCTCTAACAATGACGAACACAAGTTGGATAAGATAATTCATTATAACAAGGCTCCCTAATATCTGAACTAGCATGAAAATGGCAAGTGGATGTTGCTTACCTTGTTGACAGTAACTGCAAATAAAGTTGAGGAAAAACTAATTATATTGGATTGTATGAATTTCTAGTTACCAGTAGGCACAAATTCCTCACCGTTTTGAGCTAAACATGACCAAGTTGTTTGTATTGTTTAAACTCCTTATGAAAGCCTTGTAGGCTCGTGATTCTTTAGAATACTGGAAACTAAGCTCTAGCTTTAGTGCTAAGTTTTGACTATATAGCCCTACTTTATCATTTTCCCGGCGGTTCGTAGGGAAGTATACAGGCTCCACCACAGTTGGGGAAACATTTGAAGTTACCTACTAATATTACTCTCAGAGATTTAAGCTGCTAGTTCCTTGCATTGCATGTTACGTGCAAAACACCGCCCTTTTCCCCACATTTCACAGACGCGTTAACAAATGGAAGTTGCAGTTTTACATAAAAATCAAATGTTTCTTTTTGGTTAATATATATTTTATATTTATGTTAAAATTTTTAAATGTTGACCTGAAAAACAAGTTTCAGTTTGGTTAACTTAGAACTTGGTCAATTTGGATTGATTTGAATTACAAATTAAATAAGAATTTTCCATTGCAAGGAGCAATGCTAACAAAGAACAGAAAATTGAAAGACATCCCAGATCAAAGTTCATGTCGTTTGAGCAAACATACTCAGATATTATTTTGAAAAATAAAATATTAAACTTGATCCCAAATTTTAATTTTTAATGAATCAATTTATTAATTAAAATAACTTTTTGCCCGATTAATAAAATAAAACATTCATATCATTATTATTTTGAAAAATAAAATGTTAAACTTGATTTCAAATTTTAATTTCTAATGATTTAATTTAATTAATCAAAATTACATAATTTTATTGAAATAAAACATTCATTCTACCAAGACTAAAAAGAAAACATACTTATTATAAATTCTTACAACAAATTAATTAAAGGTACATGTGTATGATAAAAATTCAAAAGGGAAAGTTGATTTATTCTAAATTATTCTTCTTTATTACTTCTTTGTTCATCCCAAACTCTGACCATCTTCTTTCATCACTCCTTAATGTTTAATATTTATCACACTACTTTGACACCACACGTAAGCCCTACTTCTATCCTTCTTTTTGCGCTTCACTTTTTTTTTCCCTTCTAGTTTTTTCCTAATCTATTCACACTCCAACTCAGACCTTTCTAAAATCAACTGTAGCCTTTGGTGTTTCAAGAAAATCAAGACTCTCGCTTCTTCTAGATTTCTCCTCTCCTTTGGAATTTTGATTGTTCACACCTCCCTTTCCCTATCGGTTAAGTATTCAACCTCTCTCAAAGCTCCCCCATTCCTCAGACATACTCTTGCTGCAAAGATGGCCACATTTATGTCTATTGAAGCACATAATCGTACTCAAAATAGTAATTAGTGGCCACAATTATGTTGTTGTGTTGTGTGATGTTCGCTGGCTCCTACTGATTCATGATTAGTTACATCTATTGCTTCTACCGAGTAATGGTAGTAAAGTTTGTTTCTGGGTTATGGAGGGAGTGCCAGTTTTCAAAAAAGGAAAGAATGAAGACGATGGTAAATAGTAAAAGCGAGGATGATTGAAGAACCAATCGACTCCGACCAGTTCAATGGTAAACTGACCGGTTCATTGATAAATCGGTCGATTTTTACATAAAAAGGTTATTAAACTAAACTGAACCAGATAGAAAATGAGTTCATACTATTTTCGGTCAAATCAATTGGTCTGGTACAATTTTTAAAATATTGGTTTCAACTAATTATTAGTACTATTTATAAATTCAACCCTTCACTTAGGCCAAAATCAACATGGTTGGATTTATTTGATACTCAAATTTGTTTACTTTTTAGACTCTCATGAATGCTTCAAAGGTGTTTAACAACCTTTCAGGGCTATTAGTCAACATAGACAATATCTACTTAATTATATAAAGCTACAACTACTTATTAAGCTAAATAACAACAACAACACCTGGTAGAAATCTCGCTGAGACGCGAGGTATGGGGAGGTCCAGTAATACGCAGCCTGATCCCTGACTAGTGGAGTGCTTGTTTCTAAGGCCTTAACCCTAACTTATTGATCTACATAGTTATGCTTAATTTTAAATTTGAAAACAAAGGATCATCTTTTCAAATACCTAGGCATATTAATAACTACCAAGAGACTAACATTCAGGGATTGTCAATCTATATTTGATAGCATACACATAAGAATAAATCATTAGAGTAATGGATTTCTATCTTTTACTGACAAATTAAAACTTAACAATTATGTTCATAATAACATTTATGTCCATTATTGCATTTATCTAATGATTTTTAATAACTTAATCAAAGTTATAACAACGTTGTATGTTAAAGAAATTTCTTTGGTCTGGTAAAGATTCTAACTCTTTAGGAGCCAAAGTTTAGTGAATTGTAGCTTGTTTTCCTAAAACTAAAAGAGGGCTTTGAAATATTTCAATTAGAATAACAAGCAAGGTAATCATTAGAAAAGGATTTAAATTGTCGGGCTCCGTTCCCAAAGCCCAAGATTTTGGATCTCGTTCCCCGAGCCCAACAATCCGGAGTCAAAAAGCATAGGTGGGTCTCCTTGCAGGGTCACTCTTATGAACCTTCATATCCTTTCAACAATCCTTGAAAACAATGTCCAAGGCTTAAATTTGTTGGGGAAGGGAGGAAAAGTGTGTTAGGAATCCAAAACATTAAGAGTCACCTCAAAAGGAGGTCGGATTGATTTCGTGTTTGGAGGGGTTGAAGAGGACAGTGGGATCAAAAATTTTCAAGAGAAGTCTAAGCTAGATTCGGCCTAAAAAAGGATCAAAAATGGAACATAAAGTATAAAATGAACAATGCATAAAAACTAAAACGAAACAAAGCTGAGTCGGAGCAGAAATGAGACGAAACAAAACTAAGACAAAGACGAAGCAAAAATGAGACGAAGTAAAAACTAAGACGGAAACTAAAACGAAGCAGAAATGAAACGAAGCAAAACTAAAACGAAGCGAAAATGAGACGAAGCGAAAACTAAGACGGAAACTAAGACGAAACAAAACTAAGATAAAGCAGAAATGAGACGAAGCAAAAATGAGACGAAGCAAAAACTAAGACGGAAACTAAGACAAAGCAGAGTCATACTAAAACGAAACAAAAGTCAAACTAAGACGAAGTAGAGTCATACTAAGATGAAACAAAAGTCAAACTAAGATGAAGGGAACTAAGACGAAGCAGAGTCATACTAAGACGAAACAAAAGTTAAACTAAGACGAAGGGAACTAAGACGAAGCAGAGTCATACTAAGACGA
Organism: Erythroxylum guanchezii; assembly: GCA_025629825.1. Taxonomy (NCBI): domain Eukaryota; kingdom Viridiplantae; phylum Streptophyta; class Magnoliopsida; order Malpighiales; family Erythroxylaceae; genus Erythroxylum; species Erythroxylum guanchezii. Next base: position 8,575,742 of record JAOTAX010000006.1, on the reverse strand, counting down.
AACGAAAGTCAAACTAAGACGAAGTAAAGTCATACTAAGACGAAACAAAAGTCAAACTAAGACAAAGCAGAGTCATACTAAGACGAAACAAAAGTCAAACTAACATGAAGGGAACTAAGACGAAGCAGAGTCATACTAAGACGAAACAAAAGTCAAACTAAGACGAAGTAGAGTCACACTAAGACAAAACAAAAGTCAAACTAAGAGGAAGGGAACTAAGACGAAGCAGAGTCAAACTAAGACGAAACAAAAGTCAAGACGAAGGGAACTAAGACGACGCAGAGTCATACTAAGACGAAACAAAAGTCAAACTAAGATGAAGGGAACTAAGACAAAACAACCATTCGTCAAACTCAACCTTAACAAACAACATAATCATACATAACAAACTTCCCATTCTCAACAAAATCAAGATCTGAATAACTTTCTTTACACATCAACCTTAATACAAAAATACAAAAGATGCTCATGTTTGATATGCCTAAAAAACTAACCAAAAAGGATTGAACTAACTTAATTACAAATGTTCTAATGTCTTGAAGTTTCTGAAGCCTTGCAAGGATAACTGATCTTCTCAATTTGCACCTGAGGAGGGAAGGAATGGGGTAAGCTACACAGCTCAGTGGCTAATATACTTATAGTCATCAATAATTAGCTCAAAATCAAGCATATGTATGTATATATATCCAGCAAATCTAGTACTCATACTGAAATCAAGCAATTTACGTATACATCACAGTTACCACAATACACAAACAACTCAGAACATATAACACCCGATATGCTTCATACTGAACAGTTCAATTATGCAATGCACAACAAATGGCTCGAGGGCTCCATGAAACAGAATGAGGAAACCGAAGTTTACTCCATGAACAGAATGAGTCCATTTTGGAGCTCATGTGCCACAAGCGGGCAACCGGGAAAAGGCTTTTGTCAATGTGCACATGACGAACATAATGGTTCCACTCTGGCCCAAACAGAAGCACATACTCATGCTCAGAATTATTTTATCAAAATGCTTTTTATTTTCATGAAGTAGTACCAACATTTACAACAAGTCAATTCCAAACATACATATATATATATATACAAAGGCAAGAACTTGCCTAATTACCCAAAATTATAAATACATTACCCACCTAATTAGCTTACGAAAACCAAGTCAAGATTGACTTCCCCTTTGCTCTTAGGTAGGATTCCCTTGGTCCCCTACAAGAAGCAAGGTTCCAATCAAAACAACATTCCAATTAAAACCCTAACTAAAAAGAAAATCACACAATTTCAACAAATACAGATTGAATGCAAATCTAACCTACCCATAGCCTAACTAGGTTAGAAAACCTAAGATCTAGGGTAGAAACCCTAAACTCCACCTTCTTCCGACAAAACCCCCTTTTTGTTCTCTACCTTAATCCCTTCCTCCTTTCTAACTGCTTCTTCACAACACCTCCTATTCCCTTAATAGAGCTAAAAGAAAGGATGGTTAACCCACCTTAACATGTTTGATTTCCTTTCTTTCTTTCTTTCACCAAAACCTTTCTCTTCTCTCTCTAAATTTTGTTTTCTCATTCTTCTCCCTCTTGAAGTCACGTTTTTCCCCTATGACAAGCAAACAACACATCCTTTTTTCTATTTCTACTCTTAATAAGCCCAAAAAGTCCATCTTACCCTTCCTTATAAGCTTATGCTCTTTTATGCTCAAGTGATCTCCCATAAATGTCCTTGAACATCCTTATTACATCAACACTTTACTTCCATTTATCCATTCAACAAATCCTACAAACCTTGACACCGTTATAGTTCCAAAATTAAATCTATCTAAACTCCAAAATTATTTTGAAATCATACAAACCTAAGAAAAAATTTTCAGGGTCCAACATAAATAATTTTCAAGGATAAAGAAGTCCTTAGGTTTAAATAGGTTTAGTTCTATTTCTTAAAAGGAGAAAGATTTTTAAATGTGAAAACCAAAATAAACTACTCCTAAATAATGACTCAACTTATGAAACTAATAGACAAAATGGGCACAAAAATGAAATGTAAGATTAGGAATAGGATTCTTCTTAATTTTGATAAGAAAATTTGTGTGAGGTAATTCTACAAGCATTATGGGATATATGAACTAACCTTACCATCAGTGGTTGAACCTTCCTAGCCAAGTAGTACATATATAAATTCCATGTCCACAAAGCACATGGCTAAGACATTTATGGCAATCTCATTCTTTCTAGTGCGAGGTCATGCTTTTTCAATATTTGGTACATTTACATTAATATATGTACCATCTAAAGATCATAAGCAATTATGAAATTAGTTAAATCATATCAAGTCATTATCAACCAAAAGTAAATTTTGTACCAAATAAAACTCCATAAGTGAATATTGTTACCTTAAACAACCTCCATCTGTCATTGGTGCTACTCTCAGGAATAAGTTTAGGGACTTTAAATATAACTTTCCATAACTTAAGCACAGCTCTTAATACATTATGAAAATGTCCACTTATCGTCTCTCCTAAATGCTGAAAATCATACTTGATTTTTTGATTTCTCTCGTCAAAAGCAAGGAGATGTAAAAATATTGCTAACATTTTCTCTACATCTATATTTGATTATCTTTTAATCCACCAAAATTTCACAACATTGAGCTTAATATGTAAAAAGTACACATACCCATACGAAGTTGCTCAATGCATGTAATGTCACCATCCACAATCATTCCATTAAGATGTGCTATTTAAACTAATGGATTATACCTGTTAGGCTCTTTTATCATTTTCAATATATGCCTCATTAGTAGATATGATAATAAGCTTAAAAATGTCTTAATAAGTCTCATCTTTCTTCTTCTTAATATGTACCAGTAATATACAAAATTGTTACGAGCCATGACTAACATTAAATAATAATAATAATAACAATCATGAAATATATTTAAAATTAAAGCTTTAACGTTTAAGGAAAATAATATTATATTAATTTGAATATCAATTTTGACAAACTTCAAAGGGTCTCTCAATCAAAAATTAAATTTGAAGGGAAATGGACTAGATCTAAGGAGAAATAATATAGACACATAAATATAACTTACTTATTTCCAAGAACACGCATATGATTCACGTGAGACGTGTTGGATTCTATATTTAAATTAGGTAAAGGTAAATTGAATACAATAGACAAAATGTAAAGCTTAAAGGCTAACTATTGAGGTGCTTAATAGTAGTTAATGTAATAGGCAAAAAAATAAAATTTAAAAACTAACTATTAAGGCGTTTAGCATAGTGAACATAGCAATTAAGGAAAATTGTTGGGACCCGATCTCGGAATCGGACCCCAACCGGATAAGAACGGAAAACGAAAATGAAAACAAAGTGGCGGAACGAATTAAACGGATTTCAAAACCAAACGAAAATGACATACAAAGCGAAAGTATCGAATCACAACGAATCGAATCGGAACGAAATCGAAAATCGAAACGAAGCGAACAAAAGAGAAAAGAAGCGAAATCGAATCGAATACAAAGTCAAATCGAATTGGCTCGGAAACAAACCAAATAAACGATGCAATCGAA
>JAOTAX010000006.1:8551901-8572069 GCA_025629825.1 Erythroxylum guanchezii | reverse complement strand
CACTTAAAGATTGGGGTCCAACAAAAATGGTACAAAAAGTCATAATAATATATTGAGAAAACAGAGACACATTTAAAAAGTTTCAATAGATTTAAAAAGTGGCAAATGACGACATCTTCTTTTAACAAAAAAAGAAACAATAACAGTCACACATGAAATATTCCGACTCATTATCCAGATCATTTATTAAAGCTTTTCCTGAGATTCATTCCCCATAGAAAATTGGAAAGATTTTTTTTATCTATGAACCCATATGAAAGTGAATTCCTCTTAATATGGCTTGTGGTTTCTTCTCTTAATTAACCCAATAGTAATAAACACTATGGTTTCCAGTTTTTCAGTAAAAGTTGAAATTAGGTTCGTATGTAATAATAATAGAGAAAAATAAATAGAATCATCACATAATAACTAAGACAATAATTCAAGTAAATAACAATACACCAAATACAAATCTATCACAAAAAATAAAGAAATTAAAAAGAAGTTTAAAACAATAAAAACTGATCTAAAGAGATATGATGAGAAGAAAATAGAGAGGAAGAGTGAATAGAGAATTTCATTTGAGAAGAAACGTAAAGAAGAAGAGAGAAAAAGAGAAGTTATATTCAACGAATAGGAGAGAAAATTCAATTTTATTCTCGTGATTTTTTATTTGTTATTCCTAATGTCTGATTCTAGGTTATACCCATACCGACTTTAGGAGTAAAAATTCAAGATTATTTAAAATCCATTTTATATTTGAGATTCCTTATAATATCCATTCATAAAAACAAAACAAGCAAAAACTTAAGGAATTAAAGTTTCATACCCATTCCTAAATTATGGCTACCAAACGATTCTTTAGATCAAGAATACAATTCAACCACCAGACTATGCTAGTTGACTAAATTTGGTCTTGAATAGGATATATAAAGCCATTTGATTTACAAACTCATTAGAATGATAAAGTAATGTTAGACATTAGGACATTGGTCAACCCATAACATTGGTTGACCAATGAGACTATTTAGGTAACCAAATAAGCAACTACAAAAACAAAAAACTCACTGAAAAGGAAAAAAAAGTTAGAATTTTAAAGATAATGGCCGACTATACTAAGATATTGATCAATCAACTAACCAAAAAGTTTAATGAGCCGCCTTCGAAACTCAAATTAAAACATCAAGACTTTAACAAAATTCTATGAAAGCACACATCAACCAACTAAATATCAATCAAAGAATGTAATCATATAAAAAGGCCTTATAAAAAATAAATCATATCAACCAAAACTATTTTCCTCTAATTGAACAATATTTATCCTTAATCAAAAGTTTATAGAAATAATAACCCAATTGATGTAAATTCTAACTTAGTGACCTTATTTTGCATATAGTCTCTCATTTTAAGTACTAAAGTTTACACTTTAAAACACCTTTTTCTTAATTCAAACCCAAGTAATCATCACCAAGCATTTATTCTCCAATTGACAAATAAATGCAAGTAATCATATATTTGAAAATTATGAACTAATAATTACTCATGTTAAACATTACTTATGTGATATTTGAGTAAATATTGTTCTTGATTTCTTAATCCATTAGTAGCGTCTTATCCTTCTCATCTTTCTCACTTGGTTAAACAATTTGGGAAGTTTTGATAGTTAATTTAAAGGATAAATTCTCTATATCCTACAAGAACATCTTCAAGACTTTCTTAGAGACAAGAAGGTTAGATTTATCCAGATAAAAGATATAAATTAAAAAAAATGCTCATTTCAATGGCTACTATCTCTACTACATACCATTTGCTCTTTCTTTTTCTAATAGCCTTATAAATCAAGATAATCAATATGTTTTAAGAACCCAAATAAGCTTGAATCCTTTGTTGTTATGTTCCTTATTTTGTTTCAACTCATACTTTCAAAGGTTTTTTTAACATTCTTTGTTTAAGAAAACATAATCTATCAACATGTCCATAAAAATAACATATGTTATATGAGTGATAATGACACATAAATGCATTTCTATGTGTGTATGCATAATGAGGAAACTTCTTTGGAAATTAAAGTTGTTGAATTTTCTCCTATAATAATGAAATATCCTATGATTATATCTGTGATGCCTACCATAAATGAAACTTTGATGTTTGCTTATTTGATGCCTAAAAGGGTGTGACTGGGTTTGCCTATTATTATGGAAGTTATGTGTATTCTTCCCTTGATAATATTGAACTCTACATTAAGGTTGTGAGCCATATATAAAATCATGATGTTGAATTACCTTCACTTTGATTAGTTATATTCTATTTCTTGCCTATCATTGGAATTCTTTTAAGCTCCTACCATATTTTCTAATTTTTCACTCCCTGATAAAGAATCCTTAAGGAATCTACCTCCTTTTTTAATGTTTCATTCTCACGCTTTAATTCATCTAAGTCATGATTGTAATCGATAAGCACATTTTTGGATGCTTTAGTAATATGCAATTAACTTTTCATCTTTTCATTTTAACTCGTGTATACATCCAACTCTTTTTGAACTTTCTTGCATTTGGAAGACATTTCTTCCTTTTCTTACTCATACTTTCTAAACTTTCAACTAATTCATCATAAGTCAAATCAATATCACTATCACACAAGTTAGGCATAGATGTTACCTCATCATCATCCATAATGGTAAAACACATATAAGTTATCTCTTCTTCCAAATGCTAGCTTTCAAATTCACTTGTTTCATCCCAATTTAATGCTTTAAATGCTTTCTTCTTATATTTATTCTCTTTTTTTTCATATTTCTCATTATCATTAAGTTGAGGACATTGTGACTTTATATGGCTAGGTTTTTTATATTCAAATTAGATAATGCTATAGGATTTATATTTTAAATCACTTTTACCTTCCTTCAAGTCCTTTCTTTTAGATAATTTCTTTTTTTTAACTTGTTGAATTTTTTATTAAGTAAGCCAATGTCTTCCTCTTCACTTTCACTAATTAACGCCTCTTCCTCTTTGTTTGATTCTTCTTTTGAATCTTTAAATGCTAAATTCTTTTTCTTATAAGTGGCATTTCTTCTTATGTCTTTTAGATCCTCATTTCATATATGAGGATAGATCCAATAAGTTACTCCAATTATAGAGTTAGTAGATTCTTGGCTTTTTGTATAGCTATCACTTTAGCTTCTCAAATCTTTAAAAGTGACCTAAGCAACTTTTTGAGCAATTTAACATTAGTATATGCCTTTTCAAGACCTTTGAGAGCAGTAATAATATCAAAGAATCTAGTCTACATGCTAAAAATACATTCATCATGCTTCATTTGAACAATTCATAGTGATGTATTAGCATGCTTACTTTGCTCTTCTTAACTTAATTTGTGCCCTCATGAGTAATTTTTAATGTATGTCAAATGTCACGAGTCTTTTCACACATAGAGACGCTATTAAATTCATTTCTTCCTAAAGTAAAAAATAGGATATGTATGGCCTTACTATTCAAAGATACTAAACTCTTATCTTGATGTTTCCATTCTTTCTTTAATTTGGATACCTTTTTATTATCTACAATTTTTGTAGGAATAAAGGGATCATTTGACACTATTTCCCATAAGAATACACTTTTGACTACTAAGAAGAATCTCATCCTATTTTTCCAATAAAGGTAATCATTATCATCAAAGAAAGGAGGTCTATTAATGCTTTGTTCCTCTTAGTTTAATGATGATGATGATGCTTCTAAATAAGTCATTATGATCTTTTCTATATAATTTTGTTAAAAATGTTAGCCTAATAGACTTGTTTTGATACGACTTGGTAATCTTTAATAGCATGCAAGAAGGGGGGTTAATTAGGTGTTTACAAAGTTCAATAATTTTTCTAATCAATGTATTCAAATAACAATAATTAATATAAATAAGTATAAGGAAATTGCTTAATATAATTTAATCAAATAATTGAACAATAATTTAAAAAAGATAGGGAGGAGAGAATGCCAAATGATTTATAGTAGTTATGTAGATAGCCTTTGCTTACTTCCACTCTTATGACTCTTTTTGGAGTTCCATATAATTATTCTTTTAAGGTGAAGAATAACCTTTGTACACTCTTTCTTAGTAAAGAGGAACCCTTTTTACAACCTTTTTCTACGGTGAAAAGGAACCCCAATCCCACTTAAAACACCTTTAAGTACAATATTCAACATTGCAATAAATTATTACAACTAAATACTATCTCACTTTATCACTTGATGATTCCAAAATGACTCACTCACATAAATATGACACAATGATGCTCAAATGATTGAAAAACTCTTTGAAATATGTGTATACCACACCCAAAACCTTCTTGATGCTAAGATCAATGGGACGCAAAATAGTCATTGGAGCCAAGAATTAGCTGTTAAAATGGCTATATACAATGCTCTGGTATATTGGTCAACTAGTATGCATTCACAGCACTAGATTCACTAGTTGTTGGATGATGGTCAACTACTAACCTATACTAGTCAACCAATATATAGACTGGGCAATTAGTACATCAAATAGTAACCTATACTAGTCGACCAATATGACAAACTGGTCAACTAGTGTATCAACCAGTAACCTATACTAGTTGTCCAATATGATAGACTAGTCAACCAGTGTATCAACTAATGTTACAATAAACTCTCAATACTTCAAATTTAACAATTTTAATGTATATTACTTGACCACTAACCCATATAAGTTAACCAATTAACTAAAAACAATGTTTTAGCAACTTTAAATGCTTGATACCAATTTTTTAATCCAAATATAATTAAAACACTTCCAAAAATGGTCCCTTAAGATTATTTGAAAGATCAAGAGGCTTTTATTTAAAATAAAAAGCTTTAGTTCCTTTTAGTAAATGAAAAGACTCTTGTAATGAAGAAACATGAAACAATTATGTATGGTGAGCCTTTTGGCTTATTAAATTAACAAAGTCAGCTTATAAATATGATACAATATATTAACTGACCTTGATGAGCCTTAGTCTTCTTTTGATCTTTTTTTATCTTCATTCCATCAAATGCAAACTTCAACTTCTCTTCATCAACTTTATACACTATCTTCTTAGGATTATGGCTTTTGTTCTAATATTACTTTTCATCAAAATGATTAACACATTAGGATAATTATGTTTTGTTATCATCAAAACATCAATTGGAACTTCCCTTGGTTTAACAAGTTTAATCTCATATTGCTTTGGTTTTAGCTAAAGGTTGTTAGTTAACACTTGTAGATGTTTAGACCTTTTTGTAAGTCTTTTGGTGTCTTTTAAGTCTTAATGCAGTTATTTCCATTCTTAAAAAATCACTTATTAAAAATAAGTAACACCTACACTTTAATATAAGATTATCATAATTGAGTACAAGAATATCATGTCTCAATACAAACGATAATAGGACTCAATATATTAATATTAAGCATATGTATAAAAAATACCATCATTTATTAACAATAAGTAACACTTTCACTTTAATATAAGAATACCATGAATGAATATAAAAAGTCATTCCTCAATACAAACTATACTACGACTCTATATATCCCATACTATAAGTATTTATATAAAAAATACCATCAATCATTATAACTAAACAACACCTTTCCTTATTATTGGACATAGTTTGGCATAAGTTTATGATAAATAAATAAATATTGTTTAGAACACAGTCCTGTATCTGACAATATTCATGTTCGATTTTTCGAAGGGACATTATAAGGGATAAAGATTGGTACAAACCATCTCTATTATAAGTTTTCTTATACATGATAACCATACGATCATATGGTCAACCATATTCATTATATGTTTATAAATTATTTCTCATTGTAATGATTAAAAAAGTATTTTTTTTATAAAAAACTTCCTTATAAGCTACAAATAACTCATCCCGTCAATTATAGTCTTTTCCACCTTCTTCTTCCATTTCTTAGTGACAAATAGAATCCAAATTCAAACAACTCAAATCTCCCTTAATTCTCCATACCTATTATGTTTTAAATGCCTATATAGTAAGATAGTTCGTGCTTTGATATACCTATTGAACAACTGAGGAGTATACATAGCAAGCAAACAATGTTGCCTCCCTCTTCCTCTTTCTCTTTATGGAGTTTATATTTTTACATTTTTATCTTTCTAATAAAACTATTTATCTATGCATTTAGATATAGTTTTGAGGTGTTGATTTTGTTGAAATGACTTAATTGGTGAAGTTTGAAGTAGTGTACAATGAGGTGTTATTAGTTTGTGTTTTTAATGGCTTATAGCATGGTCTATTGTCAATTTATTATCATATATGTTTTGGTTTTCATGGATGTTATATATAGTTACAGTATTTAGTTTAATATGGTTGAAATTTATGTTTTTATTGTTAAAGTACACAAAATAAGGAAAAAACTATTATTAAATTACCATCTCCTCCATAAGAAAGAGAGAAGAAGGTCACAAAGGTGAAAAGGAAGGTAATTAATAAGCATCTTATTATAATTAGTATGATGAGGATGTAAAGTTAAATTAATTTGAAATTTAAAATTGGAGGTTGGGGATGATGTTGTCGCCTACAAGATAAGTCAGTTAAATAACAAGATAGAGAACAAGGTATGCTATTTGTATCGAGTTAAACTAAATTGATACGTAGACTTATACATAATTTATGATTAATTAAAACTAACTTAATTTTTAATTTGTCTATAAATATTTCATGTTGATAGTTATGTGTAAACTGACCCTTCAAGTAGGAGAAAATGACAAAGATTACAAAATGGGATGATATCAGCATTAATGAGGCATTGGATGCTAGTAGAGTCTTAGAGTAAGAGCATAGGAAACTTAAGGTAATATTGATAAAGTCTTGGAGCACATGTATATCATATATGGTATAGTCTTTTAGGAAATGGCCCTACATTTGTGTGTATGTGTGTGTGTGTGTGTGTGTTTATATTTATATAGGGCATAAGTTTTTTATATTAATTTATTATCAAGGATCCAAGGAACTTCTTGTTGAAGGCTTTTGATTTATATACATTATTAGATTACATGGAAATATGCTTTAGTATTTAAATACAATTGCAATTTAAATACTTTTCATCTTTTTGAAAGATTTGAATTTCTATCTATATAACTTACTCTTGGGAATACAATCTTTAATTAGTACGTTTATTGTTTATGACTGTTTCAAATGGTTAAAGTTAATTGTCCACATTACAGGCCATCACAATGGAAAGTTCTAGTCCAGTAGATGATCATATATTAAGTGAAGAAACAATTCAAATAAAAGAATCTATCAAATCTTCGAAGTCAAGAAATCATATCTAGAATCACTTTATAAAGACTAAAATAAGTTAAAGAGTTGATAAAGCAAAGTATAAGTACTACCATAAGTTGTTTGTTGAAGATCTTAAAAGTGGAAGCTCACATTTGAAAACACATATCGATTCATTTAAACGAAGAAAAATTCTCTTAAGAGGTCAAACATTTTTTTATGCCTAATATATTGAAATAAAAAATTAAATGATGGTAACAATATATGATTCTAAATATCCAAGCATTTGCTTAAAAAGGAAATTATAAAGCATGAATATCCACCATCAGTTATGAATTATATAAACGTCAGGATGTTTATTATGTGACTTTAATTAATTTTTAGGATACCTACTCGAAATACCAGTAGAAAGGACAACTTTAAGATTTATTATGTAAAGAAGAGTTCGATGTTATTGACTAGTTACATGCAATTTCTAATTGGTCATATATGTGGACAAAATTTTTAAAAAAGGTTATATGGTTGTAACATCATATTACATTAAAAACAATTATACTTTATATAGTTGCATTCTTAAGGTAAATAATGTTCTTTGATTTTGTTATCATTTGTTTTTTTATTTTACTATAATTGATATTTGATTTTTCTTATAAATGATAGGTTCATTTATATTATATAATATTATACAAGTGAAAGGATAATGAATATATTGGTAGATTATTTAATGGACTGAAACATTGACGCAAATTTATTATTAACAACTTTGGAAATTATGGCACAAATAATGTTACAGTCAATAATATTAAGAGAAAATCACAAATTGGGAGCTTATTGATGGATGAGAGGTAATTTCACGTGTTGTTTTGTATATATAGTGAATCTCATTATGAAAGATAGGTTAGAAATAATCAAAGAAGAGATAAAATTAATTAAGGATAGTTTGGCATATTGGAAAGCAACACTAAAATGGGTTGAGAAGTTTGAAGAAGCTACATGATAATTATGCATTCCTTACATAAGGAAGTTTTATATAGATCATATAGAGTTTGACATCCAAGATGTTTGAGTATGCAAATAAATTTATTGATATATTTATCATATTAAGAAAACATCATTCTCATTATATTTGTTTATCAATAGATGAGCTATAGGAACTGGTAGAAAAACTTTGTGAGAAGTTAGAGGTATTTAACATTGTTTCTGAGTTATTTTTTGGCATAAAAGTATCCAACTTTTCACAATTGTTTTTCCTAACTTGTGTGAGATAAATTTATTATTATTTGAGTGGTTTATTTCTTCCAATGAAGTAAAGTGCAAAGGGCAAACCCCAATACACAAGGCTTCCCACTTTGGGACGGTCATCAATTGTGAGTAGTCTTCCCTTTGTATTTTCACAAAGAGGTTGTTTTCATAACTCGAACTTGTGACTGTTTGGTTATAAAGGAGTAACCTTACCAGTTATTCCAAGGCTTGTCCTAATTATTTCTTCTAATGAAGTGATTTAAATAATGAGAAATAAGATGATGATAATTATTAGAATGAGATGGTAATATCATGGCAATTACAGTTGTTCAAGATTCAACATACAAGTTGGAGGCAATTGAATACTACTTTCAGATATTGTATAGTGATTAAGTTTTAGTATATATTAATATCATTAGACAATTTTCATATAATTTGTTTAATGAATATCAATCAAGAATGGGTAAAAAGTTAGATCATAGTAGTTTAGTGACAACTTTAGTTTATGTTAGTAATCCTCATCTAGCAAGAAATTTAGTTGTTTCAATTTCAATTTTAGTTTCAAGGAATTCATAAAGGAAATAGAGGACTGGAATTTCATTTAATATAATAAATTTGGACAGTTATTTAGAAGTTAATAATTATGCCATAATTAATGAGCATTTTGACATATTAATGTGGTGAAGTTGAATGGAGCTCGAAATATGATTATACAAACAATTGTACGAGATTTGTTAGCTATTCTAGTTTCTACTATTGCTTTTGAGTCAATTTTTAATACCAATAGTTGGATAGTAAGTCCTAATTATAATCGATTTCATCTAAAACCTTTGAAAGTGTTTATGAGTACTGGAAATTGGCTAGGTACTGAAAATATTTAAAGAAAATTATAGACATTATGGTGTATTACTTTTTACTTCTATAATTTTAATAGTCTAGAATCGACACCACATTAACATATAAGTGACTAGATTTGCATTGATGGTAGGATACATCCCTTCCTTCATAATTGGTTAATTCTCTTGGTTAATTTTCTATTGTGAGTTTTGTGTTGCTCAACTTAAATTTCATTTTGCGTTATTTTTACAATTTAAAATTTCAACAATCATATTCTCATGTTTACTTTTCTGTTTTATTTTTATTTTCATTTTTATTAATTTTTCTAATCATTAGAGAACTTAGGCTATAGGAACTGGTAGAAGAACTTTGTCATACTGATGTGTTATTTTTACAAGTATATTGATGTGTTTATCATATTGAGAAAACATCATTCTCAGTATATTTGTTTATCAATAGATGAGCTACAGGAATTGGTAGAAGAACTTTGTGAGAAGTTAGAGCTACACAAACCATAAAATCATCTAAAATCACTGAAAGTCTCATGATAGGATGAATGGTCAACAATGTGGCCAAGAAAGCAAGAGTTTCTTTAGACCAAAACCGAAAGTCTCAAGATAGGATGGATGGTCAACAATGTGGCCAAAAAAGCAGGAGTTTCTCTAATGCCGGACTTGGTTTAGTGTCTAGTAACTGGGAACAAAAATTGTATTGGGAAAAATCAAAAGCAAATGGGTACGGCAAAGAAAATGAATTAGTTTGAAATTTTAAATTTTAAATTTTAAAAAGTTAATAATGAATTAAAAATAATAAATATTTGATAATCACATCATAAATATTAAGATGATAAAAGTAATTTAAAGTTGAACTATCTTAATAATAAATTAATTTTAAATATTTTAGTATTATTTTTAACTTTGAGTTAATATTATAAAACTGAAATTAATTTAAATTTTTTATTTACTCTTAAAAATAAGTGAAATTAATTTTTGAAAAATGCAAAATATAGTTGCCTCAGTGGATGTAAAAGTAATTGTTAAGATATATCGTATATATCTTTTTATTTAGTTTTGGCATCTTATTTATTAATTGGACATGTAAGATATTACTTGGATAATGACTTGGATTCAAAAAGATATTGGTGATAATCTTCTAGTTGTGATTGAGTCCTATCCTTAATTAATGTGTATCTTGACAAGAAGTATAAGGGATTACATGGGTGATGAAAAAACGTGTACTGCTGGAATTTCAGTGTAGTGGAAAAGTTTTTATGTATAGATTTTGTGTCTTTGTCATGGGTGTGTTTGAAGTGTTTAACGACGACAATCTTTAGTGCTTTTTATGGTAGTGTACCTTATTTGTTTTTCTCTTAAGTCTATAGTTTTTGTCTACTGTTGAAAACGTTTGTGTTAGCTGGGTTTCTATTGGGTTCTTGCGTAACCTAAGGTTGTCTATGTGAGGGTTGTACTTCATCTTGAGTGGATGCTATGTTTTTGTCTTAGGGCTATTATCGTTAATGTTTTTCTAGGTGATCTGAACATTGCTCTTCAATTCTTCAACATCAATCTTCTGCTGTATTTGTTGGCCGCCCTTGATGATTTATAGTTGAAAGTAAGGCAGAAAAATCTCAATAGCTAACTGTAGCAATTTAACTAGTGAGTAACTTTCAAATCGGTCTTGGAAGGAGTTGAATTTATCAAAAAGTTATTTCTCTCTATCTCAAGTATTTTCGTTTTTGTTTTTAGTTATTTTAATCACTTGAGTTATTCGCTTAACCGTCTTTATTATTAAACAATGTGTGTAAATCCTCTGTTGAAGTTTGTACGAGGTGGTCGTACTATTAGGTGTGAAATTCTTTCATAGGAAGTGAGGTTGAGAGATAGTGTCAAGGGTTAAGTGGTATCGGCCTAGTAAAGCCTTCAGTAAATCTATTGTACTTCGATATTAAGTTGGGTGATGGCCCCGCAAAAGTAGGCAAGGTGTGCTAAACTGAGTTACCAAATTTCGTTGTTGATCTATTCAATTTTGTATTTATTTTTTGTTTTCGTTTGGTACAAAAAAATTAATAGTTGTTGATACAGTTACTTTATATCTAGTAACCGAAAGATACAGTTACAAGTAACTGCGATAGAACCTTACAAATAACTGCGGTTAAATCAAAGAGTTTGCAAAACTAATACCCTCTATGGTTTTTTAATTGGTATTAAAGCGAGGTCACTAATTCAGAACTTGGTAGCAAGTTGGTACAAATCCTAGTTTCGCGAACATGGCTACAAGAGAAGGTGCATCGATCACCAGACCACCACTGTTGTATAACTCTAATTATCCTACATGGAAATCACAGATGAGAGTCTTCATCCAAGCTTAGGGTACAAAAGCTTGGCATTCAGTAGTACATGGGTGGACGCATCCGATGATTACTGACAATAAAGGAGAGGCAGTTTAAAAAGATCCGTCTGAATAGACAAGAGCCGAAAAAGAAAGTGCACTTGGAAACTCACAAACAATGTATACAATTTTTAGTGCTGTTGATGAAGGACGCTTTTCAATAATATCAGCCTATGAATCAGATAAAGAAGCATGCGATGCTTTGTAGACTATTCATGATGGGTCCAAATCTGTGATAGCGTCAAAACTACAGATGTTAGCTGTGAGGTTTGAAGAACTAAAGATGGATGAAAATGAGACTATTGGGGACTTTCATAAAAGATTGCGCGATATAACGAGTCAAGCACATCAACTCGGGAAGAAATATTCCAATATGAAACTAGTCAAGAAGACATTGAGATCACTACCTCCAAGATTTATTCCGAATATTGCAGCAATCAAGGAGGCTTATGACATCAATGACTTGCCATTGGAGAAGGTAATTAGAATTCTTACTAATTTCGAAATGAATTTGTTGAGTGACAATTGAGAGAAGAAGAAAGGATTAGCATTGCAAGTCAAGATTGGTAAATTCGTGAATGAATTAGGAGATGAATCCGATGAGAATGAGGATATGGAGTTATTGACAAGAAATTTCAATAAGTGGTTAAAGAAAGTGAAGAAGGATATATCCAATTTTAGACAAAATGGTGGTAGCTCATCAAATAGTAATTTCAAACAAAAAGGGAAAACTCAAAAGGCTGAAAGAAAGTGAAGAAATTTTAATGTCATGAGTGTCAATGCTTCGGACATATGCAAGCGGAGTGTGCTAACACCTTGAAGAAGAGAAAAGGGAAGTCCTATAGAAGCACTTGGAGTGAGAATGAATCTGGAAGTGAGTATGGTATTGAAGAAGAAGATGTGAATAGTGTTGCATTAGTTACTTTGTCCAGTAAAAGTTCAATTACTTATTTAACAGTAACTGAGGAGGAAGTAATCAAAGATGAAAAAGTTACTAAATTGAGAAATTTTAGGAAAAACGCAGATGATTCAACTCAACGTTTAATCTTAGATTATGACAGTGATGACAATACTCCAGATGATAAAAAGGAAGGTATTTATGAAGCCTATGAGTTAATGTATGGTAAATGGGTCAAAACATGAAGAAAAATGAGAACTTGAAGGAATAAAACTTCTCTATGAAGAATAGTATTCAAGATTTGGAGAAGAAATTGATGTCAACTTTAGATGAGCTTGGTGAAGCTAGATTGAAACTAGTAAGTACCGAAAAGGGATTGAGAATGTTGAATGGAAGTATAGAAAAATTAATAGAAATCAGTAAAGTTAAAGGGGATCTTCAAGACATTGGCTATCAAGGTGACTGTTCCAAGGTGAATGATGAGAAAGATAACATATCTAGATCTATCCAAGAAGAAACTTCAAGGAAGAATCGAAGGTTTGTACCCACATGTCATTTTTGTGGAGTTATCAGGCAGATGAGGTCGAGATGCTACAAGATGTTACAAATGATGTTTCAAGGGGGTCAAAACTGAAAATCTAGACACTCTCCATTAAATTTCCAGTAGTAGCCCGTGATACCGAAGCACGCTTGGATTAGAAATGGTCAATTATAGGCACAAAGACATTGTGAAGGAAAAACAAGAAATTGTCTAGATTCACAATTAGTCAATGCTTGTGAAGAAATTGTTTAGACAAAAGATAAATCAGTTACTTCAGAAGAAGAAACTAATGACAAAGATAATATGAGGAGGAATAAGGTCAGATTTGAATTTCTTCGAGGGGCACAAGGACTATGTACTTTTATATTTTGGAATTATTTTTTGAGTTGTTTTGAAAAAAACGAAACATAAAAAAATTATTTTCTTTAGTTCTTTAATTTTTATGTTACCATTGTTGTCCCATTTTTTTAGTAGTTTGCATTGTGAATTCTATTTGGCTCCACCGAAGACTTTTCAGCTCTCTAATCAGTATAGGTCTCTCTCTCGGGTGTCTCTCTCTCCTACTACACTGGCAACACTCATCTTTATTTGTTGGGGTTTATGAATTTGATCAATCCTATAAAGATAGAATTGAAGTAAGTAATGCTATGTTGGCAAGTCTATTAGCTGGTGGTAAATTGTCATCTTGGCGTACTTATAATTCTTCCGCTGAACCTACTACTGATTTTTGTATTTCTTTATTCGCTGAGATTAATTGCATTGAAGGCTTTCTTAGTTTTGATAATGTTTTGTCCTAAGGGGGAAACATCATATTATTTATGGTGAATGTTCCATTCAGGGGAAAGATTTTAAGGTATATGTGTGACTATTCGTCATGCATTGTGGTATCCTTTTGTCCCAAGGGGGAGAATGGATTTGTGCATTTGATGATTATATGTCCAATTATCTCCTTTAGGGGGAGTTTTAACTATGTGACAAACAATGCCAAAAAGGAGGAAATTGTTAAGATATATAGTATATATCTTTTTATTTAGTTTTGGCATCTTATTTATTATTTAGATATGTAAGATATTAATTGGATAATAACTTAGATTCAAAAAACTATTGGTGATAATCTTTTAGTTGTGATAGAGTCCTATCCTTAATTAATATATATCTTGACAAGAAGTATGAGGGATTACGTGGGTGATGGAAAAAGGTGTACTACTGGAATTTCAGTGCAGTGGAAAAGTTTTTATGTATGGATTTTGTGTCTTTATCATGGGTGTGTTTGATGTCTTTAGTGCTTTTTGTGGTGGTGCAGCTGATTTGTTTTTCTTTTAAGTCTATAATTTTTGTCTACTACTGAAAATGTTTGTGTGAGCTGAGTTTCTATTGGGTTTCTTGTGTAACCCAAGGTTGTCTGTGTTAGGGCTGCACTTTATCGTGAGTTACTATTGTTGGTTACAAAAAGAAAAGATCATCTTGAGTGGATGTTGTGTTTTTGTCTTGGGGCTATTATTGTTGATGTTTTTCTAGTTGCTCTGAACATTGCTCTTCAATTCTTCAACGTCAATCTTCTACTATATTTGTTGGCCGCCCTTGATGATTCATTGTTGAAAATAACGCAGAAAAATCCTAGCAGCTAACTACAACAATTTAATTTGTGAACAACTGTTAGATCGGTCTAGGAAGGAGTTGAATTTATCGGAAAGTTGTTTTTCTCTATCTCAAGTATTTTTGTTTTTGTTTCTAGTTATTTTAATCACTTAAGTTATTCGCTTAATTGTCTTTATTATTAAACAGTGTGTGTAAATCCTCTATCGAGGTTGGTACGAGTTGGTCGTACTAATGGTTGTGAATTCTTTCACGAAAAGTGAGGTTGAGAGATAGTGTCAAGACTTTGAGAGATGTTAGCTCAGTAAAGTCTTGGGCAAATATATAGTACTTCAGAGAAAGTATTAAGCTGGATGAGGGCTCCGCAGACGTAAGCAAAGTCTGTCGAACTGTGTTACCAAATTTCGTATTTATTTTTCTGCTTTTGTTTGGTATAGAAAAATTAACAATTGCTGAAATAATTACTTTATATCTAGTAACCGACAAATACAGTTACAAGTAACTGCGGTCAAATTGAAGAGTTTGCGAAACTAATAACCTCTACGGCTTTTTAGTCATATATAAGAAATCAGGGAATGAATACGAGTGTCCATCGACCAATCTAAAGTTCCTTTTCTACTCTAAAACTTAAAAGAAACTATAATATGAAGGGAAAGAATTATTAATTTATGCTAAATGCCATTACCTAAGATAAGATCCTTTTACCCGAATCACCCATCACGCGTTTGATAGCAGTCATGACATTTGAATATGAATCTTTTCAGAAAATATGCGGTACAACCTCATGACATTTAAGAAAAAAGATACGTACATGGTTTGTACATATCTTTTTCTTTATTCATTTTCCTGAAAAAGAAAACGTAGCATTGTTGGAATGACAGATAAGGGCAAATAATCTGGAAAAAAGAAAAAACAATAGCCTACCACACGACGATTTGTGGTTTATGTTTAACTATTCAGTGAACTATTTTTAATTGGAAGGCCACCATAGTATCACAACTATTTCTACTGTTATATGTACGATTTTCACCAATGGAAGGCGATGGTAGGACGATAATTATCTAAATTGGTGATGATAGTCCACGATTACTTAAATTTTTAATTTATTGTGTGTAACTCAGTTTCATCAAAATTTAAATGATTTAGTTAAATTCCATTTAATTTAGATGTATAAAAATTAATTTGAATAATTCATAATCCAAATAATTTTAATTTTAGCAAACTTTCAATTTTTGTTTTCAAAATTGTTTAAGTCAGATGTATACCCATTTTTAGTAAACAAATCACAGTTACAACATGAATAAATGTTTTGCAAGAGGAGGAAGTTAAAAATGGGTCTACACAAACTTTTTAAACAATATTATTTAACATTTTCTAAATTTTTTCAACTTTATACAATTTTTAATGGTGCTTTTTAAATTTGCTTCTTTTTCACATGTGATATTAACTATCCTTATTTAGTAATTCATATCAGCCTCCTTATTATTAAAATTTTTATGCTGCATTTCATTTTGATTCTCTCCTGCTATTCTCTTTTATATAGTCTGTGCTCTTCTTTTTTCTTAATTTTTCTTCCAATGTATATGTTCTCTTAAAGTAGTTATCTATCTTGTTTTGATTGTAATTCCCTTTAAAGAACAGTAGGCCAGCTCCTGTTACCAGGTGTAAGAAGCAAATATTTCAAGGGAGTTAGCAACTTTTATTTTTTTCTAAATTAGTAAATTAATATAAGTAATCCAATCTCAAAACTAATTGTTAGTAAATTAAGATAAGCAATCCAATCTCAAAACTAATTGTCGGGGATGTCCCACAACTACCTCAATGTTTGAGCAAATCTCAAAACTAATTGTTAGTAAATTAATATAAGCAATCCAATCTCGAAACTAATTGTGAGGGATGTCCCACAATAACGTCAATGTTTGAGCAGAAATATAGATTTCGTACCGTACCAACTAGTAACGGTCAAAAAAGGTACAAAATTAATGTCTTCAATATCAACTAGTATCGGATTTTTCATTTGATACTGACCGATATGTACTGTAAACTTTTAAATCTTTAAGGACTAAATTTTAAAAAAATAAACAATAACAAAATAGACCCACGTAATCACGCACCAATCTTTCATCTCTTTTTTAAAAAAAATTTGAAGGTATTTTCATTAGCTATTATAAAACTATTTACATCGCTACTATGATGGGGTTCCAATATGGAATTCCAAAAAGATCTTTCTATAATGGCAAAACCACAAAAGCTAGTTGCTATAAAACCAAGCAACTCAATTATAAAAACCACCTTGCTTTCATACTATCAGATAGCCTATGAGTGACGTCTTTGGCTATCACAAGGCCATGAATCTCGTTAATGATCACTGCAACAAGTTGATAAGCTCTTATTTGTTCTTGTCTATAAATCCTGCTATTCCTCTCCCTCTATAAATTATAGATTGTAAGAGTAAATGTTGTTTTGAAAAACAAATTGTCCGTCCTCTAAGAGCTAGATACGTTGTTGATCCATTAGAGTGTTTTAGTCCAATCATATACGTTGCTATACTGTGCAACTTTATGAAGAAGTTGACTCCATACAGTAGTGGAGTAGATGTAACCAAAAATAAATGGTTCCTATCTTCTGCTAGTGTCTCGCATAATTCACATATGGGATTGAAAGTCCCGTGCCACTTATCTTTGGTGCTTAATCTATTCTTGATTGCTTAACCTATCTTTGGTGCCTAATCTATTCTTTGGTGCTTTGGGGTTGATGCATTGCTTCCAAAGAAGAGAGTATCAGGTAACAACTAGGGAATTGATCTGGAGGATGTTGTAGTTTAACTTGATTGTAAAAGAGTCATTGGGGTGGAGTTTCCACATAATTGTATCATCGTTGCTTCTGTTTTAGAGACAAGGGAAAAACTGACAAAGTGTATGAATCTTCTTAATTGTACAAACCATTGCCCTTTAGAAATGAGTGATGCAACTATGGCATTATGAGGGATGCGTCATTCGAAATGCATTAGATCATTTCTTCGTATTATTGGACTGAATTTAGTCCAATTATCGTAGCAAACCAAAATTGAAGCACCATCGCCCAGTTGATAATGAGTATATGGATAAATAATATCTCTCATTTTTAGCATATGATGAAAGATCTAAGAACCACTATTGACCATAGGTAGCCGCCAAAAACTCTGAGAAAGGAGATATGTTTCATGAATCCACTTAATCCAAATTTAGTTTTTAACCGTTAGTAACCTCCATATTTTTTTGCAAAGAAGAACCTTTTGCATAGTAGTTGTAGAGAGTATGCCTAGGCATCCTTGTTGCTTGGCAGTTGTCACCTCTCCCCACTTCACTTTCGTTTTCTTAGGATTAATAGTTTTGTCTAGCTCTTTGATTACTTTCTTAGGCAAAATTAAGTTGTTTATCCAATGAATGTGTAAGCTAGAGAGAACTGATATAACAAGAGTGACCTTTGCAATTATAGAAAGAAATTGATTCTGCCAAGTTAAAATATTTTATTTGTATTGCTCTAAAACTGGAAGACAAACAGTATAGGTGAGTTTTGCTTGAGAGTGGGGAACTCCTAGGTATTTAAACGATGGTGTGCTTAACTCCATTCCCAAAAATCTAGCCAGCTCGAGAGAATTATGCACGTTCGAGGAGCAATAGAAGCTGCTTATCTAGAGATTTATTCTCAGCACATACTAGCTTGAGAATCAAGTTAGGATGTCTTTAAGAATATTTATGAAAATTCTATCCACTTTAGAAATTAGCATTAAATCATTGGCAAACATAAGATTGGTGAGTTTAAGAGCACGACATTTATGGCGATAGCAAAAGTGACAGTTGTGTGAAGTCAACTTTCCAATAATTCAAGAGAACCCCCCAAAACCAAAGCAAAAAGATAAGGTAAGAGGGGATCACCTTGCCTAATCCCCCTTTCACACTTTAGTGGTTTAGTAGGACTTCCATTGACAATGATGCTTGCTGATAAGGTTTGAAGACATAACATGATCCATTTCGTAAATTGGATAGGGAATTGCAAAGCATCAAGGCAAGCTTGTATAAATGTCCAGCTAATTGTGTCGAATGCCTTGTAAAAATCGATTTTCTAGATGCAGCTCTTTAGTTTTTTCCCAGATTGATACTCTTTAAGTAGTTCTTACATAAGCATTATATTGTCTCCAATGGAACGACCCTTCATGAAAACTCTTTGAGTACGAGTGACAATGTCCACCTAGAGCCAATGTGCCACCACTCACAGCCATTGCCATCGTACCATGCCACGCTCCATTTTTAGACCTGCCCATCACTGCACGATACTATCCACCTCTAGTCGGACAGTCTATCTCTCCACCTATTCATACTTCTGCAGCTGTCTACACCCTACACCACTTCACCATCACTATTGATCGTTGCTCCAATCCACTATCATCCCACTACTTCCCTAGAAACTGGAAAGATTGTAGAAATCACGATTTCCATTTTCTAGATCTAGATTTATTTGACCAGACTCGACCCACATCCCAAATTGCAATTTCTGATTTTGTTGGTGTTTAGTTTGTATCATGTGTGTTTTATGAATGGTTTGCAAAATATGCAAAGGCAAATTTGTATCTGAAAGTTAGAATTGTTTGTGTGAGTTGGTTCAATTTTAATGTAACTTAGGCATTGTGAATTTATGAAGAAAATTAATGCATTGAAAAATATGGGTTTGAAAGTTGGAATTGTTTGTGTGAGTTGGTTCAATTTCAAAATAATTTAGCCATTGCAAATTTATGAAGAAAATTAATGCATTGAAAAATCTGGGTTTGAAAGTTGGAATTGTTTCTGAATTAGTTCAATTTCAATGTAATTTAGGCATTGCCAATTTCAAAATTAATGCATTAAATTGTTAAATTGTTAATTAGTTTATATGAAACATACAATTTACTTATTGATGTTTGTAGATAAAAATTAATTAACATATGATAATCATTTAAATATAAGATTTAATATATAATTTAATCATTTAATATATATAATTAAGTTAAGAAAAATAAATTTTTACATTTTTATATTGTTTATTGTTTTCCGGAGATAAAATTACAAATATTAATCTTATCTTATGAGTAGTAAATATACATTTATCATCTTATCGTATGGGTAGTTAAATGCATAATAGAATGATTTTAACTATTAGACAATGTAAAACTAGGGTTACATCAGGTCTTGCCTCTCTCTCTCTCTCTACGAGTGCAAGTGTTGGTCTTGCCGTTCATGTGCAATGTGAGGTCTAAGTATTATCTCTACGTTGGTCTCTCTTAGATTTTCATTTTAGCTTCATGGATTCAGGGTTGCAAAGGCTCTCTATTTGGGAGAAAGAAGACAGCGAGTTCGTTGTTTCTCCAGAGGATGTTCAGACGGAAGAC
>JAOTAX010000006.1:8541131-8551801 GCA_025629825.1 Erythroxylum guanchezii | reverse complement strand
GGTAGCCTTATTACATGCAAACCCACATCACTGGACTGATCGTCCTTCTTGTTTAGTCTCCATTTTAAATTCAGATTATTCGGTTTTTGTTTTTGTTAAGGGGGAAAGGCTATTAGATTCCGGGTGTACGGGGTAAACCTGTTAGCTTGGGTTAATTTTCTTTGCCTTCCCTGCCTTTGTCTGTTTTTTGCGCTAATGTTGATTTTATTCAAAAAAAAAGTTAAATACATAATAGAAAATAATTTATTAATTTAATTTTGACACATGTCTTCATTTATTTTTACAGATAAATGAAAGAAAGTTCAAGTGCTCTTGATAATTCATCTACTTCAAAAAGATTCATTGATTCAGTTTGAGCTCATGTTAGATTGGTTCCTGGAATGAAGAATCATACCATTTGTTTGTTTTGTAACAAGTACCTAAAAGGTGGAGGAATCACCAAATTAAAGGAGCATTTAACTAGGGGTCAAAATTGATGTGAAATCTTGTAAAAAAGTTGGTCGTGATGTGAAATAACAAATAAAAACTTTGCTTAAAAAGTATCAGGTGAGAAAGAAGGCAAATATTGAATCTCAAAATTGATAGTAGAAGTTCTTTTATTGGCGCTCAAGATGATAGTGGGAATGTTGAAGGTGATAGTATTCCTACCCAATAAAAAGGGGATGTAGCACTCAATTTTAGGAAAAGAAGAAGAAATATATCCAATCTTTTTTCTCTATGAACAACTTCTAGAGCTTAGCCTTCAATTCGTAGTACCTTACAATCTAGAGAAGCGACTCATAATGTGGATATAGCAATGGGTAGATGGTGGTATGTGATAGTTGTAGATTGTATAATATTTTAGTGGGTAGTTTAGGATGTGTTTAGTGAGTAAATTTAATGATTAGTGCGCGTTTAGGTTAGGATTTTGTTATTTAGTTAAATATTTGTGTTTTGTGGGTTAAAGCACCCTATTAAACTTTAAATTTGTGTCTTTGAGGTGCCTTGATGTATTTGTTAATGTTTCAGAGAAAATATTGAAGAATGGAGACGATTTGGAGAAAACTCGAACCCAGGGCCATGATCGTGGCCAATGTGCGACGATCGTGAAAGAAGCATGGATGGAAGGCCACGATCTGCCACGATCATCACAGAAGGTGAAATAATGTTGCATGATAGATAGCGCAGACAGCCTTTCGGTTTTAAGTTTTCGAGAAACTTTTTGAACCTTTCGGACTCCAAAAAAACCCTACGGTTATCGTAAATGGAAAAGACTATATAAGGTATAATGATGTAACCCTAAAAAGCTCTACATTTTGCCACATTTGGAAGACTCCAAGAGAGAAGAGGAAGCAGAGAGAAGAGGAAGAAGAGAGAAGAGGAAGAGGAGGAGAGAGGAAGTGGGTCTTTGTAGCTACTGCCTTTCCCGAGTCGTCCGATTTCCAAGTGATCATTTCTTTTCATCTTTATATTCTTTTACTTTAAATTTTAAGATGAATGCAAGAATGATGATTATGGGTTTTGTATTGTCAATGATGTTCTCACTTTTCTTTAGGGATTTTGAATTGATTTAATGTTAAACTAGTTACCTTTTTTGTTGATTGATTGGATGTTTTGATTAATTG
Source organism: Erythroxylum guanchezii (assembly GCA_025629825.1). Taxonomy (NCBI): domain Eukaryota; kingdom Viridiplantae; phylum Streptophyta; class Magnoliopsida; order Malpighiales; family Erythroxylaceae; genus Erythroxylum; species Erythroxylum guanchezii. The sequence continues at coordinate 8,550,197 of JAOTAX010000006.1, read as the reverse complement.
CGATGCTTGCATGTTTTGGTAATAAACTGAAAGGGTGAGTCGAATAAAAACAATTGGGATAGATTAATGAGAGTTAAACTACTCAATAGACCATGTGATTAATCAAATTAGAAATTTGTATGGAGAGAGATTCCGTGTGAGGACTCAGTTGTTCATTAGAACACTTAAGAACTAATTAGGTTGTGGGATGATCGTTAATTGAGATATTACATTTTCAACTATTGGATTTAATTAGGGATTAGTGATTATAACTTGAGAGAGAGTAATCCACCCTTGATAGTCTAGAACCGACACCATATTAATATATAAGTGACTAGATTCGCATTGATGGTAGGATAAATCCCTTCCTTCATAATTGGTTAATTCTCTTGGATAACTTTCTATTGTGAATTTTGTATTGCTCAACTTCAATTTCATTTTGCATTATTTTTACAAGTTAATTTTTCGACTATCATATTCTCATGTTTACTTTTCTTTTTCTTTTTTATTTTCATTTTTATTAATTTTTCTAGCCTTAGAGAACTTAGGCTACAAGAACTGGTAGAAGAACTTTGTCAAATTGATGTGTTATTTTTACAAATATATTGATGTGTTTATCATATTGAGAAAACATCATTCTCAATATATTTGTTTATCAATAGATGAGCTACAGGAACTAGTAGAAGAACTTTGTGAGAAGTTAGAGACACACAAAATCACCAAAAATCTCAAGATATGATGGATGGTCAACAATGGGGGCAGAAAAGCAGGAGTTTCTCTAGCACCGGACTTAGGCTAGTGTCTAGTAACTGGGAACAAAAATTGTATTGGGAAAAATAAAAAGCAAATGTGTACAGTAAAGAAAATAAATTAGTTTTAAATTTTAAAATTTTAAAAATTAATTAAAAATAATAAATAATAAATATTTGACAATCACATCATAAATATTAGGATGATAAAAGTAATTTAATGTTGAACTATCTTCATAACAAATTAAAATTTAAATATTTTACTATTATTTTTAATTTTGAGTTAATATTATAAAATTGAAATTAATTTAAATTTTTTAATTTACTCTTAAAATTAAATGAAATTAATTTTTGAAAAATGCAAAAATATAGTTGCCTCACTGGATCTAAAAGTAATATATAAGAACCGAACATGAGCGTCCATCGACCAATTTAAAGTTCCTTTTCTACTCTAAAACTTAAAAGAAACTATAATATGAAGGGAAAGAATTATTAATTTATGCTAAATGCCATTACCTAAGATAAGATCCTTTTACCCGAATCACTCATCCTGCGTTTGATAGGAGTCATGACATTTTAATATGAATCTTTTCAAGAAAATATGCCGTACAACCTCATGACATTTAAGGAAAAAGATACGTACAGTACATGGTTTGTACATATCTTTTTCTTTATTCATTTTCCTGAAAAAGAAAACGTAGCATTATTGGAATGACAGATAAGGGCAAATAAACCACCACACGACGATTTGTGGTTTATGTTTAAGTATTCAGTGAATTATTTTTAATTGGAAGGTGACCATAGTATCACAACTATTTCAACTGTTATATGTACGATTTTCACCAATGGAAGGCGATGGTAGGACGATAATTATCTCAATTATTCTAAAGTGGAAGGTGAGATAGTCCACCATTACTTCAATTTTTAATTTATTGTGTGTAACTCAATTTCTTCAACTTTTATATTATGTGTCATAAAAATTTAAATGATTTAGTTAAATTCCATTTAATTTAGATGTATAAAAATTAATTTGAATAATTCATAATCCAAATAATTTTAATTTTAGCAAACTTTCAATTTTTGTTTTCAAAATTGTTTAAGTCAGATGTATACCCATTTTTAGTAAACAAATCACAGTTACAACATGAATAAATGTTTTGCAAGAGGAGGAAGTTAAAAATGGGTCTACACAAACTTTTTAAACAATATTATTTAACATTTTCTAAATTTTTTCAACTTTATACAATTTTTAATGGTGCTTTTTAAATTTGATTCTTTTTCACATATGATATTAACTTTCCTTATTTAGTAATTCATATCAGCCTGCTTATTATTAAAATTTTTATGCTGCATTTCATTTTGATTCTCTCCTGCTATTCTCTTTTATATAGTTTGTGCTCTTCTTTTTTCTTAATTTTTCTTCCAATGTATATGTTCTCTTAAAGTAATTATCTATCTTGTTTTGATTGTAATTCCTTTTAAAGAACAGTAGGCCAGCTCCTATTACCAGGTGTAGGAAGCAAATATTTCAAGGGAGTTAGCAACTTTTATTTTTTTCTAAATTAGTAAATTAATATAAGCAATCTAATCTCAAAACTAATTGTCGGCGATGTTCCATGACTACCTCAATGTTTGAGCAAATCTCAAAACTAATTGTTTGTAAATTAATATAAGCAATCCAATCTCAAAACTAATTGTGAGGGATGTCCCACAACTACGTCAATGTTTGAGCAGAAATATAGATTTCGTACTGTACCAACTAGTAACGGTCAAAAAAAGGCACGAAATTAATGTCTTCAATATCAACTAGTACCAAATTTTTCATTTGATACTGGCCGATATGTACTGTATACTTTTAAATCTTTAAGGACTAAATTTTTTAAAAAATAAACAATAACAAAATAAACCCACGTAGTCACGCACCAGTGTTTCCTCTCCTTTTTTTTTGGAAATTTGAAGGTATTTTCATTAGCTATTGTAAAACTATTTACGTCGCTACTACAATGGGGTTCCAATATTGAATTCCAAAAATATCTTTCTGCAATGGCAAAACCACAAAAGCTAGTTGCTATAAAACCAAGCAACTTAATTATAAAAACCACCTTGCTTTCATACTATCAGATAGCTTGTGAATGTCATTTTTTGGCTATCACAAGGTCATGAATCTCATTAATGATCACTACAATAAGTTGATAGGGTCTTATTTTCTCTTGTCTATAAATCTTGCTATTCCTCTCCCTCTATAAATTATAGATTGTAAGAGTAAATGTTGTTTTGAAAAACAAATTGTTCCGTCCTCTAAGAGCTAGAAACGTTTTTGATCCATTAAAGTGTATTAGTTCAGTCATATACCTTGCTATACTATGCAACTTTATGAAGAAGTTGACTCCATATAGTAGTGGAGTTGATGTAACTGAAAATAAATGGATCCTATCTCCTGCTAGTGTCTCGCATAATTCACAGATGGGAATGAAAGTCCCGTGCCACTTATCTTTGGTGCTTAATCTATTCTTGATTGCTAACCAAGTAAACATGGTAGCTTTGGGGTTGATGCATTGTTGCTAGAGAAGAGAGTATCAGGGAACAAATAGGTGTTTGGAGGATGTTGTAGTATAACTTGTTTGTAAAAGAGTCATCGGGGTGGAGTTTCCACATAATTGTATCCTCGCTCCTTCTGTTATAGAGATAAGCGAAAAACTGACAAAGTGTATGAAATCCTCTTAATTGTCCAAACCATTGCCCTTTAGAAATGAGTGATGCAACTTTGGCATTATGAGGGATACGTCGTCTGAAATGCATTAGATCATTTCTTCGTATTATTGGAATGAATTTAGTCCAATTATTGTAGCAAAACCAAATTGAAGCACCATCGCCCAGTTGATAATGAGTATACGGATAAATAATATCTCTCATTTTTAGCATATGATGAAAGATCCAAGAACCACTCTTGACGATAGGCAGCTGCCAAAAACTCTAAGAAAGGAGATATGTTTCATGAATCCACTTAATCGAAATTGAGTTTTTATCCATTTGTAACCTCTATATTTTTTTTGCAAAGAAAAACCTTTTGCATAGTAGTTGTAGAGAGTATGCCTAGGCATCCTTGTTGCTTGCTAGTTGCCACCTCTCCCCAATTCACTTTTGCTTTCTTGGAATTAATAGTTTTGTCTAGCTCTTTGATCACTTTCTTAGGCAAAATTAAGCTGTTTATCCAATGAATGTGTAAGTTAGAGTGAACTGATATAACAAGAGTGACCTTTGCAACTACAAAAAGAAATTGATTCTGCTAAGTTAAAATATTTTATTTGCATTGCTTTAAAAGTGGAAGACAAACAGTATAGGTGAGTTTTGCTTAAGAGAGGGGAACTCCTAGGTATTTAAATGATGGTGTGCTTTACCCCATTCCCAAAAATCTTGCCAGCTCGAGAGAATTATGCACATCCGAGGAGCAATAGAAGCTGTTTATCTAGAGATTTATTCTCAGCACATACCAGCTTGAGAATCAAGTTAGGATGTCTTTAAGAATAATTATGAAAATTCTATCCACTCCAGAAATTAGCATTAGATCATTGGCAAACATAAGATTGGTGAGTATAAGAGCACGACATTTATGGTGATAGCAAAAGTGACAGTTGTGTGAAGCCAACTTTCCAATAATTCACGATAACCCCCCCAAAACCAAAACAAAAAGATAAGGTGAGAGGGGATCACCTTGCCTAATCCCCCTTTCACACTTCAGTGGTTTGGTAGGACTTCCATTGACATTGATGCTTGGTGATGAGGTTTGAAGACATAACATGATCCATTTCATAAATTGGATAGGGAATTGCAAAGCATTAAGGCAAGCTTGTATAAATGTCCAGCTAATTATATCGAATGCCTTGTAGAAATCGATTTTCTTGATATAGCTCTTTAGTTTTTTCCCAGATTGATACTCTTTAAGTAGTTCTTCTATAAGCATTATATTGTCTCCAATGGAACAACCCTTCATGTAAGCTCTTTAAGTATGAGTGACAATGTCCTTTAAGACTTGTTTCAATCTTCGAGCTAAAAGCTTGGCAATGACCTTTTAAATGATATTACAATATGAAATCAGTCTATAATTCGATAGGGTGCCAGATGTTAACTTCTTTGGTACTAGGCATTTTTCAGTTTTAATTGTTCATTCTCTCCCTCCCTCCAGCGTTTAATGTCGTCGGCCACCTAGAGCCAATATGCCACCACTCACAGCCATTGCCATCGTACCATGCCACGCTCCATTGTCAAACCTGCCCGTCACTGCACGATACTATCCACCTCTAGTCGAACAGTCTATCTCTCCACCTATTCGTACTTCCGCAGCTGTCTACACCCTACACCACTTCACCACCACCATTGATCGTTGCTCCAATCCACCATCGTCCCACTACTTCCCTAGAAACTGGAAAGATTGCAGAAATCACAATTTCCATTTCTAGATCTAGACTTATCTGACCAAACTCGACCCACATCCTAAATTGCAATTTATGATTTTGTTGGTGTTTAGTTTGTATCATGTGTGTTTTATGAATGGTTTATAAAATATGCAATGGAAAATTTGGGTATGAAAGTTAGAATTGTTTGTGTGAGTTGGTTCAATTTTAATGTAACTTAGGCATTGTGAATTTATGAAGAAAATTAATGCATTGAAAAATATGGGTTTGAAAGTTGGAATTGTTTGTGTGAGTTGGTTCAATTTCAAAATAATTTAGCCATTGCAAATTTATGAAGAAAATTAATGCATTGAAAAATCTGGGTTTGAAAGTTGGAATTGTTTCTGAATTAGTTCAATTTCAATGTAATTTAGGCATTGTCAATTTCAAAATTAATGCATTAAATTGTTAAATTGTTAATTAATTTATATGAAACATACAATATACTTATTGATGTTTGTATATAAAAAGTAATTAACATATGATAATCATTTAAATATAAGATTTAATATATAATTTAATCATTTAATTATATATAATTAAGTTAAGAAAAATAAATGTTTGCATTTTTATATTGTTTATTGTTGTCCGGAAATAAAATTACAAATAATAATCTTATCTTATGAGTAGCAAATACACATTTATCATCTTGTCATATGGGTAGTTAAATACTTAATAGAAAATATTTTTTTAATTTTTTAATTTAATTTTGTCACATGTCTTCATTTATTTTTACAGATAAATGGAAGAAAGTTCAAGTACTTTTGATAATTCATCTACTTCAAAAAGATTCAATGATTCAACTTGAGCTCATGTTAGATTGGTTCCTGGAATGAAGAATCATACCATTTGTTTGTTTTGCAACAAGTACCTAAAAGGTAGAGGAATCACCAAATTAAAGAAGCATTTAACTAGGGGTCAAAATTGATGTGAAATCTTGTAAAAAAGTTGATCGTGCTGTGAAATAACAAATAAAAACTTTGCTTAAAGAGTATCAGGTGAGAAAGAAGGAAAATATCGAATTCTGAAATTGATAGCGGAAGTTCTTTTGTTGGTGCTTAGGATGATAGTGGGAATGTTGAAGGTGATAGTATTTGTAACCAATAAAAAGGAGATGTAACACTCGATGTTAGGAAAAGAAGATGACATATATCTAATCTTTTTTCTCCATAAACAACTTCTGGAGCTTAGCCTTCAATTCGTAGTATCTTACAATCTAGAGAAGTGGCCGATAATGTGGCTATAGCAATGGCTAGATGGTGGTATGTGATAGTTGTGGACTGTATAATGTTTCAGTGGGTAGTTTAGGATGTGTTTAGTGGGTAAATTTAATGATTAGTGCATGTTTAAGTTAGGACTTTGTTATTCAGTTAAATATTTGTGTTTTGAGTGTTTTGTAGGTTAAAGCACCCTATTGAACTTTAAATTTGTGTGTTTGAGGTGCCTTGATGTATTTACTAGTGTTTCAAAGAAAATATTGAAGAATGGAGAAGATTCGGAAAAAAAACTCGAATCCGAAATAGAACCCAAGGCCATGATCGTGGCCAATGTGCGACGATCATGAAAGAAGCATGGATGAAAGGCCACAATCTGCCATGATCATGATAGAAGGTGAAATAATGTTGCATGATATATAGCGCAGACAGCCTTTCGGTTTTAAGTTTTCGAGGGACTTTTTGAACTTTTCGAACTCCAAAAAAATGCTACAGTTACCCTAAATGGCAAAGACTATATAAGGTATAATGATGTAACCCTAAAAAGCTCTACATTCTGCCACATTTGGAAGACTCCAAGAGAGAAGAGGAAGAAGAGAGAAGAGGAAGAGGAGGAGAGAGGAAGTGGGTCTTCGTAGCTACTGCCTTTCCCGAGTCGTTCGATTCCTTCCACGTGATCATTTCTTTTCATCTTTATTTTCTTTTACTTTAAATGTTAAGATGAATACAAGAATGATGGTTATGGGTTTTGTATTGTTGATGATGTTCTCACGTTTCTTTAGGGATTTTGAATTGATTTAATGTTAATCTAGTTACCTATTTTGTTGCCTGATTGGATGTTGTGATTAATTGTGATGCTTGCATGTTTTGGTAATAAATTAAAAGGGTGAATCAAATAAAAACGATTATGATGGATTAATGAGAGTTAAACAACTCAATACAGCATGTGATTAATCAAATCAGAAATTTGTACGGAGAGAGATTCCGTATGAGGACCCAGTTGTTCATTAGAACACTTAAGAACTAATTAGGTTGTGGGATGATCGTTAATTGAGATATTACATTTTCAGCTACTGGATTTAATTAGGGATTAGTGATTATAACTTAAGAGAGAGTAATCTACCCTTGATAGTCTAGAACTGACACCATATTAACATATAAGTGACTATATTCGCATTGATGGTACGATAAATCCCTTCCTTCATAATTGGTTAATTCTCTTAGTTAATTTTCTATTGTGAGTTTTGTATTGCTCAACTTCAATTTCTTTTTGCGTTATTTTTACAAGTTAATTTTTCGACTATCATATTCTCATGTTTACTTTTCTTTTTCTTTTTATTTTAATTTTATTAAGTTTTCTAAGCCTTAGAGAACTTAGGCTACAGGAAGTGGTAGAAGAACTTTGTCATATTGATGTGTTATTTTTACAAGTATATTGATGTGTTTATCATATTGAGAAAACATCATTCTCAATATATTCGTTTATCAATATATGAGCTACAGGAACTGGTAGAAGAACTTTCTAAGAAGTTAGAGATACACAAACCATAAAATCGTCTAAAATATATCATCGAAAATCTCAAGATAGGATGGATGGTCAATAATGTGGCCAGAAAAGCAGGAGTTTCTCTAGCACCGGACTTGGTCTAATGTCTAGTAACTGGGAACAAAAATTGTATTGGGAAAAATAAAAAGCAAATGTGTACAGTAAAGAAAATAAATTAGTTTTAAATGTTAAATTTTCAAAAATTAATAATGAATTAAAAATAATAAATATTTGACAATCACATCATAAATATTAGGATGATAAAAGTAATTTAATGTTTAACTATATTCATAATAAATTAAAATTTAAATATTTTATTATTTTTTTAATTTTGAGTTAATATTATAAAATTTAAATTAATTTAAATTTTTTAATTTATTCTTAAAATTAAGTGAAATTAATTTTTGAAAAATGCAAAAATATAGTTGCCTCAGTGGATCTAAAAGTAATATATAAGAACCGAACATGAGTGTCCATCGACCAATTTAAAGTTCCTTTTCTACTCTAAAACTTAAAAGAAAGTATAATATGAAAGGAAAGAATTATTAATTTATGCTAAATGCCATTACCTAAAGATCCTTTTACCCGAATCACTCAGCTCGCCTTTGATAGGAGTCATGACATTTGAATATGAATCTTTTCAGAAAATATGCGGTACAACCTCATGACATTTAAGGAAAAAGATACGTACATGGTTTGTACATATCTTTTTCTTCCTTCATTTTCCTGAAAAAGAAAACGTAGCATTATTGGAATTACAGATAAGGGCAAATAATCTGGAAAAAAAACAAAGAACAATAGCCTACCACACGACGATTTGTGGTTTATGTTTAACTATTCAGTGAACTATTTTTAATTGGAAGGTCAGCATAGTATCACAACTATTTCAACTGTTTTATGTACGATTTTCACTAATGGAAGGCGATGGTAGGACGATAATTATCCCAATTATTCTAAAGTGGAAGGTGAGATAGTCCACCATTACTTCAATTTTTAATTTATTGTGTGTAACTCAATTTCCTCAACTTTTATATTATGTGTCATCAAAACTTAAATGATTTAGTTAAATTCCATTTAATTTAGATGTATAAAAATTAATTTGAATAATTCATAATCCAAATAATTTT
>JAOTAX010000006.1:8462439-8495044 GCA_025629825.1 Erythroxylum guanchezii | reverse complement strand
CAGTATACATGTACAATCCTAATTAGTCCCAATCACTCTCACCCCTAGCCAATTTACTATTTTACCCTTCCCGTCGGAGGTGGGATGTTACATTTGATATTTTTAATTTATTAAATAATAAATTCATACATAACAAAAATATAATATGTAGCAGTCATATAGCAAAAATATTAATTTGATGTAGCTTGTCATGTCAATCAAATTAAGGGAGAACATAATATCGGACTATTTTTGCTAAAAATTAAATAGAGTACTATAAAATTAAGTAAAATTTGAGATTCTTTTTATAATTAACCGTAATTATTTAATCCTTACATTGAGTCTAACAAGTTGATATGATAAGAAAAATTAATCAATATTTATTTATTTTAAATATAAGACACTGATAAGAAACGGAAATTTAATCAATACCAACACTAAGTTTAGTTGACTAATAAAAAATGGTTAATCAACATTGTCATTAAGTATAGCTACTAATGTAATAAAAATTTAATCATTATTTATTGATTAATAACAAAAATCAATCATTTAATTTATATATTTTCTAAAGTACAAATTACAATAAAATATAACAAATTGTTTAACTTTACTTATTAGTATTATTGAATAAAAAATCTAATAAAATATTTACTATCACACAAAATTAATAAATATATAATTAATTATTAATAACCTTTATCCATTATAAAATGAATTAATATTTCAATTAAAATTTATTATATTATTTAATATAAATATTTCTACATATTTATGATAGTTAAGTTATACTTCGTTGGTACAACTCTTATTCGTTATTGGACTTACATTCCAATGAATCTTTAATTCTTTTTATATTCGTATTCGTTATTGGACTTACATTCTTTTTTTTTTTTACCACAAGATGTCTTAGAAGGGTTTCAACTTTAAAAAGATGCCTTTAAATTATCTACATCTAAATTAATCTTCGCTCGAATCAAATCTACCTATAAGGAGTAAGGTGCTGACTAAATAGATTTCTTCATTCTCAAGACTTGAATTCGTTACTTTAGGTCAAGGTATGCGAGTACTAAATTGGACTTACATTCCAATAACGAAATTGTTGTATTCAATATTCATCTTGGCACGGGTTTATAAAGATAAAGATTCCATAGCAAAATATAGAATAATATTAAAAAGTGGCCTGGTAATTTTACTTACAATATTGTTTCTCCATAAGCAATCACAGACTGAAGCGTGTAAATGCATGTAATGTCTGATATGCGGGTTGTCTATGCCCACAATCACAACTCTCACATTTCTCTATTTCTACCGTCTGCTCCCTTATATGTTTTATCTGATTTCCCATCATTTCCCACCATTAATCTTCTCTTGTCAGAACTCTGTTATTGCTCTGTTCTGTCTCCAACTACATCCTTGCTACAAAGACAAGGTGTGTACGTTGTTATTGTACAAGAACGTGGAGGTTTATGCTGTCTTGTTTTCTTGTAACTACGGTTTCTTTTATGGGGTTTACCGATTTTGTTGAAGAACTTGTAATATGTTAAAAGATTCATCTTTTCGTCGAAATGTGTTGGCGCAAAGTTTGGTTCTTTCGAAAACTGTGTATGGAAAGCTTGTTTGTTTATCTTCATGCTGCATTGGTATTTATGCGAATTTTTTGTTTTTATTCATTTTCCCTGTAGATTGATCGGGATGTTAGCACTTCCTTTTGATTCGAGAAACTCATTATTTTTCCTGCTTTTGTTCTGTAATGGGGTTCTGAAGATTTCGTTGTTAGGTGGACTTTGAACAAACCTGTCAATTGTTTGTAATTGTTTAGATTAGGACCCGCAATGCTCTTACATATGGTTGAATATGGAAACAAGAGAGGTTTTGGAGAATAGTTTCTTGGAGGCTTCCAGAGAGGAGCTGCTGTTCATACAACTCTGGCCGACAATCCGACATTGTCTTCATTTGTGGTAGTACCGGAACAGGCACCAGCCCTTCATTTTCCGGTCTTCAGGCATCATCATCTTCATACTATTGGACTCACTCTTTGGTTTGTGCCTTCCCATTGATTACGGCTAACTTGGTTCAATCATCTTGTATGTAACCATTGTTCTCTTCCCAATAATTGTTCCCCCTACCATTTTAATTAGCATTCTTGAGAGATGTGACCATTGGTAGCAAAGATTTGAATTTGCAAAGATAGAAGATTGGCAAAGAGTAATAAGATTAAAGAGTGTTTGTTCGGAGGACTTTGAATAAGACTACTTTTCAAGATGGCGAGGTTCAGCTGCTGCTTTTGGCTCCCTGGCAGAAGGAATGAAAAGATGGTGAGGATCAACTCTGACTCGGAAACATATGTATTATAATTTGACGTTTGTTGACCTGTGTGATCTGCTTTTTCTTAACTTCTCTGTCGTGTGAACTTTAGGTTGACAAGGATTTGTTGAATAAAGTTGGCCTCAACAAGCCTCTGAAATCCCCGATAGTTGGGCCTGACTACCCAGTTAAACATTTAAAGACTCAGTTGAAAAAAGCAACTTTTACTGTGTCAGCACCTAATGATATGCAGAACAAGTTTGCAAGTGTCAAGGAGATGAGCTGTAAGACTCTGGGGACAGCCGAAGCTCCTGAAGTAGCATATGAAGGGGAAGATAAGCATGAAGAGAATGTCTTGATGAAGAGGGATTTATCAGATTTGGATCTGCAATCTTTCATGGATAATTCAAGTAGATTTGAACTTAGTACTGAAAGGACGAGGATGGGCTCCTCTAATGCTTTTGCCACTGAGCTCACTGAGCATAATACAAAAAAAACTGAAAATGATGAAGAGAAGGGTGTCATTGATGTGGTCCCAAATGGACATGTTAGTGATCCTGGGATTTGTAAAACTCAGTTCAGTGATTCGCCAAAGCTCAAACGTTCCTGCTCTAATCTGGAATTAAATGAGGTGCTGAAGGTATCGGCAGAGATGTTACCTCCTTCGAAATGGCTCTTTTCTGGGCAATCACATGATCAATCAGAAAAGTGGAGAATGCTAGGTAGCCCTGCATCTCTAAGAAGCCATTGCAGCGCTGACAAAGTGATATTAAGGAAGCATTCTTCAAGCCAAGTCCTACCTTCAAGGAGTAGAAAGCTGCTGTGGAGATTGTTCCTTTGGAGCCACAGAAATCTGCATAAACAATTGACCGCAAAACAACAACAGCAAGCTGTAAGTACTTCTTTTAACCAGCAAGGTGGATACCATTCGGATACAGTTGAACCGAACCGTACTGTGTTTTTAAACAGAACACAATCTATGGGGTCATTTATTGGAGAATCCTTGAACAAGGACCAATATGGCAATGGAGGTACAGAAGAAAGTTGGAGCGGCTTCAGGGATTCATTTTCTGGTTTTTTGAGCCATAACCAGTGGGTTGCTTTCCGAACGAAATCTTCTTCCTTCTCAAGAGTTGATGAGTGGGTTAAAGATCTTGAGACTCAAATGCCACCACCCGACGATGATGATGATGAGGGTAGCGACGATGGCACTGCCTTCCCACCATCTCCTGAGAATGACAAATCGCTAACGAGAAGCAAGTCCGCAATTACTCGATGTCCAGATAATAGCTCGTCTGAGGAGATTCTAATTGCTAGCAGTATGATCCAGTCCCTGAATACTTCCACAACTTCGGCTCATATTTCTTCAATTGGATTAAAAGCCATACCCATCATGTCACACTACTCTAGTCTTCGGTCTGTTAACCTGTCTAATAATTCTATAGGTATGTTTCTGGTAAAAATATAAATACCATGTGGCAAAGATACGGATCTCTTTTGTTTTGGATGCTAGATACTTGTTGGTATTAAAGGAGCTGCATGTTTGTTTCTTCCTCGGTTTCAGTTTGCATAACCTCGGGATCATTGCCAAAGGGCCTTCATGTGTTAAACTTGTCAAGAAATAAGATCAGCACTATCGAAGGACTGAGAGAACTAACTCGATTGCGAGTGCTTGATCTCAGATATAATCGCATAGGTCAATTGGGACAAGGTGTCATTCCTAATAAACTGAATATCTATCAATTCCTCTTTATATCTTACATTTTTCCTTTTCCTGAGAATTGACACTTTAGACTTCTCTGTTATGTGGTTTGAATTTTCTTGGGTGTTTGTGATGTCAGGACTGTCAAACTGCACAACAATCAAGGAACTTTTTCTTGGTGGCAATAAGATTAGTAATGTTGAAGGACTGCATAGGCTCCTGAAGCTCACAGTCCTGGACTTGAGCTTTAACAAGATTACAACTCCCAAAGCTTTGGCTCAGCTTGTTGCCAACTACCACTCTATGCAAGCTCTAAATTTGTTGGGCAATCCCGTCCAGACCAACATTGGTGATGATCAGCTTGGCAAGGCAATTTCCAGTCTTCTTCCAAAGCTTGTGTACTTGAACAAGCAGCCCATAAAATCACAGAAAGTAAGGGAGGTCGTCGCAGACAGTGTTACGAAAGCTGCCCTCGGGACCACATATAACTGTCGCAGAAAGGCGATAAGGAGAGTCAGCAGCAGTGTCTCATCCTCCAGCGTCAGTAGAAACAGTGCCAGTGGTGCATATAGAAGCTGGAACAGGTCAAAAAACCAAACCAATTACCTAAAGAAGACGCCATCTTTACGTTCTTCTTCATTCCGTTGAAAGATTCTTCTTTCAGGAGGATGTTCAGTTCTTGGCAATGGTTTTGCTCTCAATGGTTTTCACCACTGCCTTGAAGCTACTCGCACATTTGTGGTATTCCTCAGGACCTTCGTTCTTTCTTGGATGTGTGTGTGTGACTGTCGGATTTCTTGGGATTCCGAAGTGATGTAAGCTTGATACATTTACCTTAACAATAATAAGTGTGAGAAGTTGCAGTGCTAGACCAGAGCATCCCTCGAGACTAATTTGGATGTGTGTTGATAGGTTTCTTGTAGAATTCAGGCTTTATCAACGTGAGTGCCATCTCTATGTCCTCTTGCATGGGAATGGGCATGTTAAAAGATGCATGAAATCAAGCAATAAATAAGAAAGAGAAGCAATAAAGAATTGGTATTCGGTATTATCGGAAACCAATTGTTTCCTTAGTTTAGTTGCAGGTCGCTATAAGCATTACAGAAACGGGTACATCAATGCAAGCTACTGGAAAGTCAATGGGGCAACCGTTTGATCAAATAGAACTAGCTTATGATGTGAAGACGAAGAATTTTTACTAGTATTTTCATTATAGTTGCAACTACAGTAATAAACCGTTGAATTTCAGTAGATCAGTTAGTAGTAACAATTCGATATAATTAATGAAACAGGAACCTGCTTATTCTGTAATCAGCTTCACAATATTACTTATGGTTGTACAATTAGAACTCGACAGTAAAATGAAATTAAAAACTCTTAACAAATTTAATTCTATATTCTTGCATACTCCCTGCCTCGACTTGAGTAATTACATGAACCTCTGTAAGCCTTACGGCTTTGGAAGTCTCGGTGGTTGGTTCCACCAGGATACACTGTGTTCCCTGTTGTCTGTTCTCTTCTTTCTGTTCACAATCTTTAATGCTATGGCTGAGCTTTATAAACATTCATTAACTTGAACAAAATGAATATGAATAAACATGATCCAACTTCTTGGGCTACTACTTCGAAAAAATTTGCAATCAGCTTGCCTGTTTCTTGAGGAAAGGTTTTTGACAGATAAGAAGTCTTTCGTCACTGTTGCTATCAATGTCTATAACTCGAGCTTCCCACTTAAAACGTGTTGTTAGAGTTCTTGCCGATTCAATAAGCGGTACTGTGTCACGAATTATCACCCAGCCCTGCACCGAACACCAATATTGTCAGTAAACACAAAGTACAAGCATCTTACCACTCCATGTTCAGACACATGTAAAGATGGTTTCAATGCAGGAAAAAGATGCTACAAAAAATTTTCATCAGATTTGTTAACTTCACTTTCAACTTCTACGCTAAACCGTAATGCCAATAGAAAGAAATCAAAGTTGATTCCGGTTGCATTTACATATGTGAAAATGTAAACGTTCTTATCCTTGCTGGTTGACTGTCGTAGACAATTTTGATAGGCTTCAGCTAATTGTCAAAACCTAATGGTAAGATGACTACAGATAATGATTTACAACGCACAAACACCTTCTCGGCTTCATCACATTAGTAGATTATGTGCACGCACACCTGGCCTTCATCAAAATAAACGGTTTGGCGAACATGGAAAAAGGAACATGGGGATCGGAAGACCAATGAAAAACTTAATTATACTAGATGATTGAAGAGGGCTGGTTAGAAGGTGAACTTAATGACAAAATCAAAAGAAACTGGTCAAATTTAATACTATTTAGTTTTAATTTCAATGAATTTTAATCACGGAAATACAGACTTTTTAATGCCAAAACACCATTTAGACAAGGCCCAGCACCATTCTGACAGCAATGTTTTCTCAAATGTAACCCTACTTAACAAGGCTCTCATAGAATTTATGTAACCTTTCGTAGGCCTTAATCTGCAGGATATTTAAGCACTCAAAAGAATCATTAATATCCACCCACCAGTAGCATCATGAATGCAAATCTACTAGATATATATGGTAGAAGTTCAGATACTAATGCAACTCGGCTATGCATTATAGCAGACAGTTAATGGCATTCAAATATGCTTACACGGTTATATATGGATCAGAACTCAAAACTTCTCCAACATTAGCAACGAGAAGCATAAGAGACATTAAGAATGTTAAAAAGGACTTTTGACTCAGGTACCTCCGGTCGAAGTAACCGATCAATCTCGATGAATATATCAAGTGAAGTGCATCTACGTTGCTGACCAGTTTCAAGGGATAGTAATCCTTGCATATGCACCAAATCATAAGTTCTTGGATATGTTGGGAATGCTTCGCACCTGAAAATCTAAGTATTCTTCTGATCAATAATAAAGCAAAAAAGATAATCGTATAATTAAGGAATAAACTGGTTAACGCAACACCTATGTGATATGAGTACAATTACAGGTGGGTCCACATCAATGTGTATCAAGAAATGATTCAATAATGAATCCTATTTTGCATAATCCCGACCCCAAGAAAGTTACCCTGTGCGGAACTTTCATGTTTGACAATGTGCTCTGCAGCATATGTCTATTGACAGTCACCCTAGCATCAAAATCAGACCTGTGAATGGCAAGCCAAGTTCCTCATCTGGACTACATCTAACAGCCTTATTAGTTGATGGAAATATACTTTCCAATGATCAACTCACTTTCTGACAATTAAAGAACAAGAAAGGGTCCAAATCTTAGAACCAAATGTTATATTAGCCACACAATAATATAGGACAATCTGAAAATTATAGCCTAGCATACTTTCTAGTCACCAGAACAATCAACTGTTAATTGTTTCCAATTGATCCACTTTTCAATTCTAAACGCAGAAATATATACCTAGACAGTAACATAACCAACAGAAGCAAAATAGAAAGAATGAGAGGAGATTTAAAACGTACCAATCATGCAACACGCCAACAAAGCCCCTATCAAGTATCAAAGGGAGATGATTAGGTCCATTTCTTGGGACCACATTCATAACCCAAACAGACTTGCCAGCTTCCAGCAGTGCAGAGTTAAAACCACCAAGATGAGCATTCATATCTAACACATTTCTTAGCATGTTAAAAGGTGGAGAAGGATCCTCTTCGCCAGGTCTCTTTGGATGGTCTGAGAATATCAATGGAGAAAGAAGGGACCAATAGTTATTGGCAGCTGCTTTCCAGTTGTCAGCATCCTCCATGAACTCTTCTGGATGCAAGCCTGAGAAATTAAAACATCCATAGCTTCAAAGTAAATAAAATTTTCTATCAAAATGGAGTTGAGAAACAATGTACAGAAAGTACATTACCATAAATAGCAATCTCATTATTGTTCAAGTGTGACCTAGAAGGCCAGGTTCTCCTCTCTTCAACTGGAATCCAGCGGCGACTGTGTGTTCCAGCTATACATGGTTCTAGTGGTCGATAATAAGGACATTCAATATCATGGCCTCTGCTGCAGAGTGAGGGGCCTGAACCAGACTTCCTATAGACAAAACAGTTTTTGCTAAGAAACACCTCATATAGGAACAGGTATCTAGAATAGGTATGATACATTAAGTAAAACCATAAATCACAATATCATGAATATAAGTTCTTTTTCCAGCTACCTTGAGCTATAGCAATTCCTTTTACTAGTCTTTTTCCACACGACAGTTTCATCTTGTTGAGATAACATCTCCCAACAGAGATTTTCAGCAAAATCTCGAAAAAAGTTCCATCTTTTCTGGTTCTCTTTGTTACGAGCATTAGTAATTGGTGAAGTCCAGACAAAGTATCCACCCGGCTTTAAAACTCTATCAACTTCAATCAAGTAAACGCCATCTGCATCACATCAATAAATGATCAATTATTTGACAAAAATAAAAACAAGAAAGCGCAAACAAATAAAAGCAACAAAAGGATATGTGGAAATTTAGAGAATATTCACTTAACAGACTACTGGCTTCTATCTCTGTCAACCTTTAACTTTGATATGTGATCAATAATCAAGAACTGGTACCTTTTTTGTCCCAATCAATGCCGCATCGTGAACAATGCAACATATCAAAGGATAGAGAAGGATAAGGTAGCTGCTTGGAAGTAAAAGAACCAATCATTGCAGGAAGCCCTCTTTCAAGAGTAAGCTGAACTTGGCTCCCTGAAGCTTCATAATTTGCAATGCACATAGTTAAAATCTGTTTTGAAAACAGATGTGCGCCAAAGCTGCCATAGCCACATCCTATATCCAAAATGGTTCTGACCTGCATAAATTAGTAAATAAAGCAGTAATTATCAAGAATTATTTCAAATGGAACAAGCAAGTCAGACAAGTGACTTAGTTGATTCAAAATCTAGGGGTTGCTCAATATTACAGAGGGCATAACAGAATAAAGCAGAACAAATATACGCACATAAGTCCATGTAAGCTAATATACCGTCATTAATTCAGGAATAGAAAAACCATTTACAAATACATTCACAAGATCGCAGCAAATGAATAAAATAGGATTCCTATGCCAGCATTTCAAAGGACATGACTAGGAAGAAGGAATACTAGTGTTCTCTTTTCCCCTTTGCTTAAAGCTGAGGTAGGCAGATTTGGAAAATCCAAATAAATGAAATCCTTTACATTTCACTTTCAGCCGGAAAAAGGAACATAATACATGCATACGTTGGATGTCTCTGAATAATGGTTGGAACTCACCCCTGCTTGTATGAAATTGGATTCATTCCGTAGGCCAATCATTTCAGCAATTTGATGTGAGTAATCTTCAACACCATCAAACATTAGAGAGGCTGAACGAAAAGAAATTTGCTCTTCATCCAGCATCATCATCCTGACATTAGAAAGAGGGAAATATGAGTTGAAAATAGTACTGAAACCTCCATAAAGTTTCCGAAGGGGATTTAACAGCTTGTCACCTCTTGGTCAAACTACCAGAGGAAAGCACCTCCTGTGCAGTGATTTTAACATTTGAAACCCAGATGACATCTCTTCCGGTAGGCCATCTAAGAGGAATCTTATAATTTACTGGTGGTAGCACAAGACAACTTTGGGTCGATCCTTGGTCACAGTGACGATCAATTTCACTAATATCAGGACTGCCTAAAGCAAGATTCTCTGAAACATTGAAACATGGAACATAATTTTCAGACTCCTCCGAGCAGAATTCCATCTCTTTTAACCTTGAGGAACCAAGAGACAACTCGCCAATATCCCAAAGGTCAGAAACAAGTTGTTCTTGGAGTCGTCTATAGTTATGTACTATTTGACCTCTTGACAAGCTTGATATCGAAATAGTCCACCAAAAAGACCCAGTTAAAGCCAGAATTATAATCAGAACCAAACTAAACCTCAGAAGTAGCCACGCCAATTTGTGTCGACTTCTTGCAGTCCCTGTGTTGAATGTGTCGTACGCAAAGCCGTTTTCATTAACACTATACTTGGAAGGTGTTGTATTATCAGAAAATAGTAGGCTAAAAGGCAATTTGAAGGCAAGATAGCTATGACCAGAAGAACGAGTCCTTTCCAAATCTTCTTTTTCCGGTTTGTATTTCTTTTGCGATTCCCATAAATCACGACTGTTCCCAGAGATCCGCAACCCTGATATGCCTCGATGCAGAGGCCTTGACATTTTCTTACCTGAATGAATAACAGCTGTAAATTCATGTCTGAGAAAACAAACTCCATATAGTCGATCAAACAGTGTTAAAACAAGACAAACAACAAATTTTCGTGAAAGAAATTAAACCTTAAACTTCGGAAAACAGGAGACACCCAGATGCTCCTTACTCATAAATCATATCCCAGATAAGAGACAAAGTTGAAGCATAAAAATTGTGTCAAAACCGACAGTATTTTGCTCCCAAAAGGAGCTTAAACGAGCTATTATTACTAAGAAAGACAAAAATGGAACCTTGGTTGAAGATCAATACACGAGCAATGATACTAGATCCACAAACACAAATAAGTTTATAAAATAACATACTTCTACAAATGCCAAATTGCAAATTGAACTCAGAAAGAGGGCAAAAGAAAGGAAATTCCAATTCAGAAAACGTAAAACCGCCAGAAATGCAGACACATCTCGGACACGTCAGATGTCTTGACTGGAAAAGAGCTCACTTGCAGTAAAATTCAGTTTAATTTAGTACCTAAGGCTAAAAACAAAAGAGAAAGATCAAGATTATGTGTAGATCAGTAAACCAGAATCGTCTTTGGAATCCAATCAAGTAGAGTGAGAAGTGAAGCAGTCCAAGAAATGAAAGAGACGCTACCTTTGAATGGCAAGTGACTCTTGAAGAGAAATACGGGGCAAAGAATTAGACTCAATAAAAACCCACAAAAAATGAATAAGCTTTGATGAATGTCTGGTTATAAGGCCCCAGCAAACAACAGTTTATTGTTCAAAGGTGTCTTCCTCAAGCTTCAATGGCTGTTTTTTGGTCTCTCTCGTACCTCAAAAATTCCTGATTACGCTTAGAGAGAGAGAGAGGGAGAAGGAATTTTGTATGGATCCAACCAAGGTAGAGCTCTCGTGAACACTGAATACAGTCCCTTTTATATAAGTATTTTCTTCGAAATATGGGAGGAGTAATAAAATGTAGGGATTCACTCTCTGCTCTCTAGTCTTTAGTCAACATAAACAGATCCATTCAACCAGCTCTTGCCTGCAACTCACTGTAATTATATAATTAAACTCTCTTTCATTATTCTAATATGCGTCAGAGGGAGTTGATAAATTAATAAATTCACTCGTAGTCAATTTCCATCACCATCTTGAATCTTGTTTATATTATGTTCATGTTTATATACTAAGTGTTGCAGTGGAAAAAAGGTGGCATCTTGATTAATATTGACTAGAATTATAAGAAATGGAATTTACAATGGAGATGTTGTAGATCCGAGGGAGGGAGGGGGGGGAAACGACAAAAGACCCCTCCGATCACACACATTTATTATAAACGAGGAAAAGGTTGCGCTTGTTGCCGGAAATCACCCACCACCATTCACATACTTAAACATTTGATTAACGTTTTCCATTAGACGTTTCTTACAGCTTCACACTTGCATTTAATGCCCGTAATCAACTTGAGCTATGCCTCGGGCTTGTTGAAGAAAGTCATAGTAACTAATGACTTCTTCCGTAGCTTGGTACTGGTGGGGGTTTTATCTTAAATGGGAAGTAGTTACATTAACTAAAACAAAAATAGGAGGATTAATTTAAAGAATGGGAGGAGGAAGGTGGGTGAGTTAAACGTATTAGAAGTAAGACTGCTGGTGTTGAACAAATTAAAGATGATAAGATAAGATTCCAAATGCCGAAGACAGACTACGACTTAAGATTATACAGAATTGTCAATTTAGTTAAACAAAGTATCTAGCTTTTTGCAAATTCATGAAGTTCAAATTTAGTAATTGCAATCAAGAATTCACGATTAGAAAAATTATTTTCTTTCTTCAAGGACGTTAATGCTAAGTATTGTATTTTATTAAGATAGATGAGAATTGTTTAAAGATTTAAGATTGAAATTATGTAAATATGGCAAATTAGAGGGTGTAGAATAAGAAGGAAAATGGAGAGACTGAAGTCCTATTTTGATTTACACTTTACTAGAATCTGGTCTACAATGTTCCTGTTCTTTAGCAATCCAACTTTGCCTTCTTTTTTCTTTTAATGGTAATCTTCCTCTGCTTCTCATCCTATCGAGCCAATAAACATGATATCTGGTCTGGGTCTGGCTAATATGTATGTCACCGACCCACTCACAAATGAACTCCAAAGAAAAAGCGCACGTGCCACGCTACAACGAGCGAGACTAGATTCAACATCAGCAATTCCGTGAATATAATTTTTCTAAACAAGTGGGGTCCACCCTGCCGCGTTTTACATGTCGGTGGGCCGAGCGCAGTGAGGCAGTCTGTGTAAGCCGCGTAGCAGATGACCAAACCCTCTATTGGCCTTTTCGTTTTCGTCGTGGGCTGGCGGTGGAGTAAACGCGGAATTGAATGGATAGAAATAGAACAGATTCTTTCTTTTCCTTTTTTATTTGTTCTCGATGACGATTGAAGTCTCAGGTGACTTAAGTTTAGTCACGAGAACGGATAATGTTGTGAGCTCGTTGTTATCTCTTTGAAATTGATATGGGGACAAAAAAATAACACATCGTAGTGGTCACCCAGAAGTTCACACTCACACTCACAGTAGTGATAGATAAGATCTCCCCTTTTATCATATGACATCACTCTTAAGCTGTAAGTGACATTGATTTCTTTTCCCTATTTTATGTTATTTTATTTTGGGTATACAATCTATTGAATATTTAGGCTTTGGATTTTAAAATCTCCTCTTCACTTACAATTATATAATTCCGGTCATCCTCACAACTGCCTCACAGTCTGCTGCGGAAAATACGAAAACAGCGTTTTAACTTTTAACTTTGGGTTTGTTTTCTTGTACTTTTCAGAAACATTAATTAAATAAATTAGAATATTGTTTTTTATACTTTCAAATTAAATATAAAGTTGATTCTTCAAAAAATTTGGAGGACCTAATCCTATGCATACCGGACTAATCTATAAGGCAAGAGACGTCTCCCTGGCTTCAACCCTAGTCTGACTGGGATGAGAATTGCAACCAAGGGTACAAGTTAAAACAGTAACCTAGGCTTAGGCCTACTAGGAATATCGCTTTGAGTGTCTTGATGAGACCTTGAGGCTGCCGTCTATGTTCGCAGTATGTTACACATCGGTGTCTGGATGATTATTGTTTTCAGTCATAATAATTTCCTGGCCCTACGATCTTCCTATTGTATGTAATCGTCACTCAACGTGAATGTATAATCTGGCCGTGGAAGGCCTGGAATCGAAGCTCTTTGTGATTGTTTTATGATAATTTTAACTAACTTCTAGTTCAATTAATTTTAATTTTGAGTCACCTGAACATTTTATTTATGTTTCATTTTGTATGATTGTGAGGTCTATTTATCAAATATACATATTATTGTGACCTCATATAACATATATAAAAAGGTGATCTTAATTTCGAAGCGTACGAAAGGACTTGGTTAATTTTGTTTTAGTAAATGAGATGAGCTGGAGAGTATTGAAGCTGCGAAATTTGGCTGCAAGAACCCTGACAGAACGATGGCCTGTTGAAGTATTTAAGAGATTTGGTTTTCTAGAGATTTGATTATATGCCTTTTCTGGGATTCTTTGTAAAATAGGAAACTATAAATTAGGAGCTTGATTATAAGATCTTTAGGTAAAAGATCGTCGTCAACGTACTGATAAATACCTCGTATTCAGAGTATTCCAATATCTCAATAAGAAAATTCATTTCTTTCTTCTTATTCCAACTTGGTATTAGAGCATAGTTCCTGCTTAGGACCATGAGCAAACCGGAAGTTGAAACTTTTGGGATTAAGTCCGTTCCAATTCTTGTTCAAATTGAAAATTCCTCCTTTAATGCTGAAATTATTCTCAATGAAACAAACTATGATATGTGGTCTCAGATCACGGAGATGCATATTGCCGAAAAGGAAACTTTTGTTTATCCAAGGAAAGTTACAACCTCCTATAGAAAAAGTTGAGCGCTATGAAAAATGGTATAATGATAATCAAAAAGTTAAGAGATGGTTGTTGATGCCTATGACTCCTGATATTATGAAGGGATATATTCGCTTGCCTACTGCTCGAGATATTTAGAAAGCTCTATCAAAAGCTTTTTACGATGGAGATGATAAATTACAAGTTTTTACTTTGAATCAAAGGACTTTTTCTGCCAAACAAAATGGTAGATCACTTTCTATTTATTATAGGGAATTAACTGAAATCTTCAGTGAATTGGATCATCGTGACAAAGTGATTATGGAGAGTGAGAACGATGTCACATCTTATTACAAATCAATTTAGCGATAAAGGGTGCATATTTTTATTGCTGATTTAGACAATGAATTTGAACAAGTTCGTGGGGAAATATTGAGAAAGGAACCAATTCCTAAATTAGAAGAGTGTTACTCCACTAGTTCTTCGTGAAGCTATTCGGCATGCAACCATGAATACAGAACTTGAAAAGGATGAAGCTTTAGCCATGGTGAGAAGAAACAAATCCAACAAAAAAGATTGAGCGAAGCCCAATCAATCAAAGAAATCTACCTTCAAATGTACTCACTGTGATCAATCTGGTCATACAAATGATCGGTGTTTCGAGCTTGTCGAGTACCCGAAATGGTGGGATCACACCCATGATTCAAGGATAAGGCAATCAGATAAAGTCTCTATTGCTTCAACAACAGACACGGAAATAAACGTAGACGTCGCTGCTGCAAAATCTTTGGCCTTAGTTGCAACGAGAGGTAACGGTCGTAAGGCTTTAAATTCATATATACTTGTTTCTAATAGTACATGAATAATTGATTCCGATGCAACGGATCATATGACATTTGATTCTAGATAGGTTCCACCACTTAAATCCTCTTCACAAAAATTTATTTCCACTGCCAATGGTTCCTCAGCTCCTGTCATTGGCGAAGGGTCCTTATCTCTGAACAAAACTTTAAATTTGGATTTTGTTCTAGTTGTACCCTCTTTGGATTATAATCTTTTGTCTGTCTCTCAAATTACTGCTACTTTATCTTGTGTTGTGATTTTTTGGCCTGAGTATTGTGTGTTTAAGGACATTCGAACGAGGTGGACGATTGGTTATGGTACTAAACGGGGAAAGCTGTATTACTTGGATCTAGAGGAACACAGCTCAAATAAATTGCATCAAGCATTAGCAGTGGACAGTTCAGAAGAAAAAGGAGGGAATTCAGATGTTGGGTTATGGCATCGATGTCTAGGACATACTTCTTTTGGCTATCTTAAAAGGTTATTTCCTAGATTATTTACAAACCTTGATGTTTCTAATCTTCGATGCGAAGTGTGTGAACTTGCAAAAAGCCATCGTGCATCATTTCCATCTAGTATGAATAAAAGTTTGATTCCTTTTATGCTTATACACTCTGATATTTGGGGTCCATCCAAAGTAGATAGCTTAGGTAGATCTCCCTGGTTTGTAACTTTTATCAATGATTTTACGAGGATGACGTGGGTTTACTTGATGAAAACTAAAGGTGAAGTAAATATGTTGTTTCAAAACTTCCACAAAATGATTTCTACTCAATACATTGCACAAGTGAAAGTTTTACGTAATGATAAAGGAGGTGAGTATTTAAGCCATGAACTTCAACAATACTTGAGAACAAAAGGAATCCTTCATCAAACTACTTGCCCTAACACACCCCAACAGAATGGGGTGGCTGAGAGAAAGAATCGTCACTTATTGGAGGTTATTTGAGCACTCTTGATAGAAGCTCATATGCCATTATTCTACTAGGGAGAAGCACTCACCACTGCAACACATTTGATTAATCGGCTTCCTTGTAGTACTATTGACTATCAAACACCACTTGAAGCTCTCTCTAAAATGGGGATGGAATCAATGGTCCCAAATCTGAATCCTCATGTTTTTGGTTGTGTCGCATATGTACACCTTCACAAGCAACAACACAATAAATTAGAGTCTCGTTACGATGTGTCTTTGTAGGATATGCCACTCATCAGAAAGGGTACCGATGCTATCATCCTCCCACTCGATAGATGTTTGTTACATTTGATGTAGTATTTCATGAGGACTCTATGTACTTTCCTTTCAAGCTACATCTTTAGGGGGAGAGCAATGAGGAAGTTCTACCTCTTGATTATGTTATTCACATATTTGAATCTATAGATGTGATTGAAAACCGAGATTTGGAAAGTAACCGAGAATTGGAAGATAACATGGATTTATTTGAACAAGTGGAGTTGGAAGGTGATGAACCACGAGCAATTGATGTCACACAAGTAGTGGAGCTGAAAGCAACTAATGCAGCACAAGAAGTAATAGTACCAAACCAATCATCGTTGATCGAGGATGTTCGTAACTATCAAAACGACAACTACCTTAAAGATACAACAGAGGTATTTCCAAACCCACATATGAACCTAAAATTTCTAGTAAGGTTAAATACCCAATGAGTCATTATGTGTCTAACCATCAATTGTCGGAATCAAATCAATCATTTATAAATCAATTATCTACTGTAGCTATTCCTAACAGTGTGCAGGAAGCCTTAGGTGATCCGAGATGGAAAGCAGCCATGAATGAGGAAATAAAATCCTTGATTAAAAATGATACTTGGGAGCTTGTTAACTATCCACCAAGAAAGAAAACCGTTGGATGTCGATGGGTATATACTATCAAATTCAAGGTTGACAATACGATTGAGCGATTAAAAGCACGGTTGGTGGCAAAGGGATATACTCAAACCTATGGAATTGACTATATTGAGACTTTTGCACCAGTCGCTAAAATCAATACAGTTTGAGTTTTGTTATCCCTAGCTGCAAATTTAGATTGGCCATTACATCAATTTGATGTAAAAAAATGCCTTTTTACATGCAGAATTATTAGAAGTTTATATAGATCTTCCTTCGGGATGTACGGTACCTAAGACATATAGTCATAAAGTGTGCAAATTAAAAAAATCATTGTATGGGCTAAAGTAATCTCCAAGGGCCTGGTTTGGGAGATTTACAAAGGCTATGATATCTTGTGATGATACTTAAAACAATGCAGATCACATTTTGTTCATAAAGAAACGACAAGATAAAATTACAACTCTCATTGTATACGTTGATGACATGGTGGTGACTGGTTGATCCCGATAAAAGGAAAGCACTTCAAGATTATTTATCTCAAGAATTTGAAATGAAGGATCTTGATTCTTTGAAGTTTTTCCTCGGAATTGAAGTTTCGAGATCATCTAAGAGTATTTTCTTGTCTCAACGAAAATATACTTTAGATTTGTTAAATGAAACAGCTATGTTAGCTTGTGAACCAGTTGATGCACCTCTTGAAGAGGGACTAAAGTTATTTGTTAAACCAAATCAAGTACCGGTTGATAAAGGGAGATACCAAAAACTTGTTGGAAGATTGATGTACCTAGCACACATAAGGCCAGATCTTGCTTATGCCTTGAGTGTTGTATGCATAATCCTGGAGAACAACACATGAAGACAGTTATGCGCATTTTGAGGTACTTGAAATCTGCTCCAAGGAAGGGAATCTTATTTAGAAAAAATGCAGACCATCTGAATGTTGAAGCATATACTGATGCAGATTAGGTTGGATCTATAGATGATAAAAGGTTCACTTCCAGTTATTTTACCTTTGTGAGAGGCAATCTTGTTACTTGGAGGAGCAAGAAACAAAATGTTGTTGCCCAGTCAAGTGCAGAGGCAGAATTTAGAGACATGACGCTTGGATTATGTGAACTTTTATGACTTAAGCTTCTCTTATCAGGTTTGGGTTATTCGTCGACATAACCTCTTCGACTACATTGTGATAACAAGGCTATTTATGATATTGCTCATAATCCGGTACAGTATGACCGTACCAAACATATGGAAGTTGATAGGTTCTTCATCAAAGAGAAATTGGATGAGAAAATATTGGGGTTACCTAAAATTAGATCAGAGAATCAACTGGCAGATATTCTTAGCAAGGCAGTGTCAATTCAAAATTTCTCTAAGTTCATAAGTAAGTTGGGCATGTTTGATATCCATGCACCAACTTAGGGGTAGTGTTGAAGTATTTAAGAGAATTGATTTTCTAGAGATTTGGTTGTATGCCTTTTCTGGGATTCTTTGTAAAATAGGAAACTATAAATTAGGAGCTTGATTGTAGGATCTTTAGCTAAAAGATCATTGTCAACGTACTGATAAATACTCCTATACTCAGAGTATTCCAGTATCTCAATAAGAACATTCATTCCTTTCTTCTTAATTTCGAAGCGTACAAAAGGACTGGGTTAATTTGTTTTGGTAAATGAGATGGCTGGAGAGTATGGAAGCTGCGAAATTTGGCTGCAGGAACCCTGACGCAGCGTTTGGTTAGTGTCTTCAGCAGATAGGGACGGGACGGGACGGAACAGAACAGGACGGAACATAACAAGAATTGAAGACAGTGAGATGTTTGGTTGCGGTGAACAGAACAGAGATAATTGTCTTCGTCCTGAGTACAAAAATGTGTTTGGTTGCCGAGGACAGAACAGAAAATAATGTTAATGACGGAAATGCCCCTATAGTATAATAAGAATAGTAGATGTAATTCATTGATTATTTGATAATTGTTGCAATATTTGTTTTACAATTTTGAATTATGTTGTTGTTGTTGTTGTTATTATTATTATTATTATTATTATTATTATTACCTATTATTATTATTATTATTGTTATTATTAATCTTTGATCATCATCATCATCATCATCATCATCATCATCATCATCATCATCATTATTATTATTATTATTAATCTTTAATTATTATTAATCTTTAATTATTATTATTATTATTAATCTTTAATTATTATTATTATTAATTAATTAATATTATTAATAAAACTAATAATGGTTAATAATATTAATTAATAATATTAATTAATATTATTAACTAATAATAATAATAATGTTATTAATTAATAATATTAATAATATAAAATATAAAATATTAATTAATAATAATAATATAATAATAATAATAATATAGAATAATATTATTATTACTTATTATTAATTTATATTATTAATAATATTATTAATTAATAATAATATTATTAATTAATAATAGTAATTAATAATAGTAATTATTAATATTAATTAATATTATTATTAGTGTTAGGTTTTGAAAGATGAGACTATTTTTGACATTTCCAATTTTTGTCCATAGGATAAGAATTTTCGTACCTCAGTTTTGAGAGGAACAGAAATTTCTGTCCTCGTCCTTTGAGGACGAAACAAAAATTTCTGTCCTCAATAAGTAAACACGTTGAAGGATAGAACTTTTCTGTCCTCGTCATCCGTCCTCACGTCCAAGAACGGTAACCAAACAATATGTGACAGAACGACGGCCTACGTCGTCATCGTCGGTTCATACAATCCAAAAAAGCAATCCATTTCAGAAGAGGACCAGATCATGGTGGATTCTATTTTACGCTGCATGCCAAAAAAAAGACATTTACATTGCACACTTGTTGCGTCTACTATAATTGTAATCCATTTTGCATGATACGAGATGGATATGTGGCAGTGCCTTACGGGAATAAACCATGAATATGATAGCTGCCCTTGTGGGGTTATTTCATATTTGCCGCTCCAGTATCGCTATTTATTCTCCTTCTTTAAGCTTTAAGGTTATTTTGCTACTATTGCTATCATTTTGGCATATGGTATTATTAGTTTCCCTTTAACTGTTATCTTTTGTTCAGGAGCTTTACAGGCACATGCAGACCTGAAACTGGATTGCTAGTTAATAATACTAACGTTACTCTTACTCATGCCGTTTCAATTTTAAAACTTCAGTTGAAATTGAAATGAGAACTGACAGCAAATAAATGAATAATTAATGTGGTAATCATGAAATAAGTACATAATAAATACTCCCCCACATATCTTCAATCGAGTTCACGCAACATGATTACCCATTTGACTCCATAGTTCTTCAAGTTACAGTAATATAATAAATTTAAACACATGGGTTGTAATTAAATTGGAAGGCCAGATAGAAAAGAAAAGGAATACACTTCATGTGAGGTAGGTGTATTTGTATTCACCTCAAGACTCATCGTCAAGAGTTCCCTTCTCAACCTCAGCCGTCCTATTAGCCCAAAACTTGAGTGGAGGCAGCAGTCATAAATAGGTCCCACCTCCACTACTTGACATGGATCTATTCTCGCCGACTCGGCGCTAGCTCCCACTTGTATTTTATTATTATGGTTTTGACGCTCCAAATATCAAAAAGAAGACTTAGGTTAATGTTGGCACTATAACATAGTATCTGTTTAACTATATAGGCAACAAAAACCAGGGGTGAAATCAATTAACTTGGGGCTTGATTGACTCTTAGAACAGAAACTTTGGCATTTGTCGATCTCCGCGCTCTTGTATTGTTACTCTTCACCGGTTGGCAAACTAAACGAAATTAGGTAGTTGAGTGCATTTACTTGTATACGGAGAGCAAACGGATACACTAATAGAACAAGGAAAATCCTTTAAAACAACACCCACAAGAGCTTGTAAATGAAAGAGCAGAATGAAAACAAATACATCAGACCATTTAAAAGGAGTCCAGAAGGATAAATAACACAAGCCCGTTAGGCTACTAATGGGTTCCCTGAATGCCAGACGCACCATAACATGACAATCACTAGACCATGTGGCTGCTGTTTTCCTGCACAAAATTTACACTCTCATTCTATACGCTTCAAATCACCCAAAATGCTGGATTCTCATGGTTAGACATTAATGGAATCCACCCCACATGAAAGATGTTTGATATTTGGTTATGATGAACTGCCCATAATGCGTTATCAAGTCAATTAATGCGACCGAAACACCATGTCTAGACAAAGATCAAGTTGCCTAATGCCTCTCATTTCCATTGCCCATAAAAGCAATGATTTTGGACACTTCAAGCCAGATCCTGATACATCACTAGGTTTAGGGGCCAAATCGAGCAACTAGAGCCGCTGGAACCCACAGTGCATGTGATATGCTTACATATGGTCACTTGTACTCTCCTGTTTTTGGTGACTTTGTTGAAAGCAAGGAGCCTATGATTCTTCATTTTCTCACAGTATCAATCACGGTTTATACCCATGTGCCCTCTACATCACCCTTCGGGGCTACACCCTCACCTAATAGATCGTTTATACGAGAAGCCTAAATTGCTTCGTTATATTAATTAAATTGACCAGAAAACGACTACCTACTTTTAGAAGAAGTACGAGGCATTTTGAAGCAAGATGATACACTATAATTCTAACCGGTGATTCCAGAGTTATTCCGATAAAGATGGGGGTCCTATATATTAGCTTTAAAGCATATATCTCACTTTGAAACAAGTATTTAAGAACGACTATGGAACAGACAAATTTTCATACAAAGGGACATGTAACATCATCAATGTGTATATATAAGAGGGGATGTGATATATAGAAGAATTAAAATAACAATTGCTCTGGAATTCTGAATCAACTTATGGTGCAGGAGTCCTCTAAGTAGCTAGTTGCACTGTTCTTCACGTCTAGAGCAAAGTTAAGTTCAAAGTTGCACGGAGTAACATGTAGGAACGGCAAGGCTTGTCCCAGGTTTGAATTTATTTTTAAAAATTATGGGCTCTCAAATTTGTCCGAAGTCCAAAATTTTAAATAAAAACAATGTTTTTTTTAATTGTTTAAAAATATTTAATCGAATTTGATTGGATTTTAAGTCACCCAAATTTGATCGAGCTAAAGCTTAGGCAGGGAGCCTCAAGAAATCTAACCCATTTCCACCCCAGTGGTGGTACTTTACACTGATCCTTGTAAAAGGAGAATGTTCCATACTGCTTTAATATTGATCGCATTTTAGTGTGACCCTCTCTTGCGTTTTTGTTTAAAAATTCACTTAATTTTTTTTTTTTCTAAACATTCAAAATTACCAACAAATATAAATACACTAAGAACATTTCTTAAATTTAAAAACATCATTAAATACAAGAATGGTACAAACACAAATAGGATCTTATATCTTGTTTTCTTTTCCATAAGATATATAACCTGCAATCAGACTACAAACATTTTCATCAAGAGTTTTTAATATTTTTATTGCAGGATTTTACTTCTTGTTTAAGTTTTCTTATTATACGATGACCATCTCTACTTAATTTATATGAATCTCTCTTTCAGACTTCTCATTGTAGATCTCCGTGGTCAATGGAACCTACATTATTATGAATTTTTGATGACATATGAGATGAGAGTAAATTGTGTGTTCATTTTTTTAAATCTTATTTCTAAACTAAAGAAATAAATTGTTTATTCTAGTGAATGGTTATAACAAATCAATGTAAAAAAGTACAAAACAAAAAATAATAAGAGAGTAGAAAAAGAGATATAAAACTAATATATAAAGGTTTAGGCAAATAAACCTTGGCCTACATCTACGTTCCAAGCTTCACTTGAAGATTCATTATCTTCTTCCTTCAATAAATTACGAAGAGTCATTCATATAATATCTTTTTATTTGCTACAGGTGAACAAAATTTCTCACAGACGTCTTGTTTTATCAAGGGTGAAGAGTAACCCTCTATAAATCTTGTTCAAGGTTAAGATGAGTCCTCGTAAAGCGTACGCAAGCAATCTTCTTAAGCGCAACAATTATACAAATAGAAAAACTCCTTTTCTTATGCACACTAATGAACAGAGGTTAATATGCGTTATATAATGCATACAAGTACTCCTAACTTCTCAAGGTTCTGAACATTTCTTTAGTATACCTAAGATCACTTTTATAACTCATTTTGTTATGTTTATACTCAAAACAACCAAAATTAGTCTTTAGAAACAAAAAGCAACAATTACAATAATTAGTAACAATAGCATTAGTCTATTACTCTAGCATATTTTTTGACCAATATATTAGTCACAAACTCTCAATACATGTATCGAATTGACCATGCTACTATACCGATTGACCATTCTATTCAAAACTCTAGCATTGGTCACACAAATCACCATATTGATTGACCAACTTTCTTGTGATAAGTTTTAAAAAACTTTTCAAGTTCTTTCAAAGATCAAATTACATTCTTTTGACAAAAACTTGGTTAAATACTATTTCAAAAGTTCTCTAGAAGTATTTTAATGCTTCAAGAAGGTTTCATTAAATCCTTCCTAAATTTCCTCTTAACAATGAGAAAATATGTACAATATGCCTTGAGTGCTAATGATTATACAATGATTTAAGTCCCTACTTTATTGAAATGACCAAGATAAGATTATAAGAATGATTAAAATTATTTCCTTACATTTTGATATGCTTGATTTATCCTTGCTCTTGGTTCTTTACTTGAATTCCCTTAAAGCTTTCTTAAGTTTACATAGTGCTTCACTTTACTTATTTTATGTATCTTTTGATTGCTTCAATTGATTTAATTGGTTCCTTTTCTCACTTTACCCTTTCATTGAACTTGATCTTTTATGTATCAATTTACCAATATCACCAAAGATAAAACAACACTACTATCATGTTTTGGTATCATCGAATCATGTGTTAGAACTTTAATTAGTCTAATAATTATGAATAGTCTATCTTGACAAGTCTGCACATATAACAAGATAAGGAGGAAAAATCTATTACCTTTATGATGTTGACATAGATCTACCTACATAACACATCTAAATATTTCCTTTTCCAGGTCTTCTAGTCATTGAGCATAACTAAGCTTCGACACATCTGTATGTTGACTGTGACTTTTTCAAAAACTGAATCCTTAGGTTTAATGTCCCACTTAGGGATAAAGACCTTAAAGTCAATCTTTTTATCTTTATTTTTGTCTGCTACACCATTGGAAGTTGTTGGTTTGATAAAAGTCCAAAAAAGTGTTTAAGTTTTTGTCAATTCCTCATCAACATCTATCTGTACAATAAAGCCAGCTTTAGTAGCATGTATGTCTTTTAAAGCCTCTTGTTGCCCTTCCCTCTTTCTTTTCCTTGGAAGTATCTTTCTTATTGTGATCAACACACATAAGCTTATGTAGATTTATCTCGATAAACAAGGAGCTAGTAATGATAAACAATTTAAAAATAACGAGCATGTAGATTCTTAATTTTTTCCCATTTTATTTTATTATGTAACGTTTGTTAAAAATTTAATAAAAATAAAATACATACTTTTAGTTTTTAGTTTCATATTTTATTAATTTTCATCACTTGATTGTTTTAATTATATTAGTTTCATGGCTTAATCTTTTATTTAAGTTTGGTTTCAATTAGTTTGATTTTTGTCATAAAATAGTTTAATTTCTTAAGCTTTGTTTATGTTTGGGGGAATTTTGGGTCAATTAAAACTATAACTAAAATTTAGGTTTAAAATTAGAGATTAAGTAATTTTGGACTGGAATACCTAAAAAAGGGAAATTGCTCAAGGACCAATTTGTAAGTTGAAAAGTCTGACTTGGAAATAACTAAAATAAAGTGACTTTTGTAATAAAAACAATAAATTAAAACATAAAAGAAGGAAGCATGAAAAGACAATAAGGAGAAAAATAGAATGAAGAGAAAAACTAAACTAAAGAGAGTAAAAGCAAAAAAAAGGACATGATGAGACTAGATGGAAGAGAGAGAAATTTAAGAATAAATGAGAAATAGAACAACAGACGGAGAGGACAAGTAGGAGTTGGTAATAATTAGAAAACAAGCAAGCAAGAATGAAAAAGAATACCATGATCAATGGGGGAAGAACTATAAACACGAGGTCTAAGATGTTTTTCTAGAAGAGGGAGTTTCATTTTCTCAGTCAAATTCTCCTATACGCTGATGAATAGTTGATTTCTACTATACTTGAGTTAACAATGCCCAATAAGTTCTCTAGTTTTTCCTTATATTTATTAAGTATCTAAACTCTTTTTATTTCTATATAGTCCTGGTTTAATATAACTTAGTTGGGTTATGATTTATGCCCTTTAACTTTACCATTTACTTCTTCTCTCTCCCTCCACCCTTCATTGGCAATAGAATATCAGATCCTAAGTTGAGATAGGTTACACGAATATGAGATATTTAAAAGTTTTTCTTTGAGTGCTTCTTTTATCAATTTCTTACTTATTCGTAGATTTAAACCTCAAAATAAGTTTTCACTCTATCTTTCAAAGAGAATGATCATGAGATAATGAGCAATAATGCTATATGGATGATTTAAATCTTTGCAAAGTTCTTGTTGTGTATGACTCATATACACTGTATATAATCATAGAGTGTTTTAGGAAGAATGCAAAAGTTTCCTTAAAACTCTTTGAGTTAATATGGCTTAGGACATGATTATGGACTAAGACATGTTCATTTATAGAAATCAAAGGTAAAGACATGGGATGAAGATAAGGCCATATTGGTATGGTGGAGTTATTTTCGTGGAAGACATGAAATAGGACACGATCATATCCAAGCGCACAAAGAAGCAGGAGGATCTATGATCTGAGGACATAAGCATGACTAGTCCCATTTTGTCATGTTTGAAGAGAAATAATGAGATCCATGTCTTAGGAAACGGTTATATCTTAGGTCATGTTTATGATAGACTACCTTGTCTATAAATATGATTTTGATGGAATACAAACTCTAGGAGGATTTTTTGGCTTATTAGATTCATTCTTAGGCTGTAAAGGGGGTAAGCTGTGTTGGACTATAATAGCTAGTGCTTAAAATTAACAATAATTAATAAGTAAAGGTAGTCTATATGTAGAGAAAATTTGTAATCTTCAAGTGGAATTTTAATTAATCAATAGAAGATTAGTTGCTTGAACCATCAAGGATATAGACGCCCTTAATTGGCTGAACCTAGTTAAAAAATATTCTTCTTGTTTGTTTGCTTATTTCTTTCTTTCATACAACTTATATTCTTGATACATAAACCTTATTTCTCAAAAAGTGGTATTAGAGCATCATTGAGGCAATAATGACTTTGTTTTCAAGATTTGAAGTAGAAAAGTTTAAATAAAATTGAAAATTTCATATTGTGGGAAGGCTGAAGGATTTATTGGCCTAACAAGGTTTGCTAAAAAGATTGTGGGAAAATAAGTTAGAAAACATGAATGAACTTAACTAAGAGCTATTATATGCACGAGCAACTAGAACTATTTAATTACAATTGAGAAATGAAGTCACATACCATATCATGAAAATTTTATCTCTTGTAAATGTATGGAATAATTTAGAGAGTCAATAAATGTCAAAAGTCTCTTATAAATAAAATGCATATGAAGTAGACACTATATAGAATGAAGATATAGAGGAACACATCAAAAATAATATATCAATACATTTAATCAAATATTTAGTGGTTTGCTAGGGCTCTAGGTGATTATTATAGAAAAAATAATATAATGATTCTACTTTGTTCTTTATCTTCTTCTTATAAGTATTTGGTGACCATGTTCATATTAAGTAAGGAGACAATTGGTGCAAAGGACATTACCGTTGATATTGGCTCAACCAACAAAGACTCAAAATCGATGAAATATAAAGTTGAAGGAATGTATATGAGGGAAATTTAGGATTATAGAAGAAAGTAGGGGAAAGATGTCCCGTCTAGATAAGGTTCTAGATCTAAATCCAAAATTGGAAAGATAATTCGATGCTATAAGTGCTAGTAAATTGGATATATCAAGAGAGATTATCCAAATAACAAGGATCAAAGGTACAAAATACAAACTAATAATTCATCAAGATCTACTACTATAGTGTAGAACAGGGACTCTGATTGTAGTGATAGAGACATGTTTTACATTTCAATCAGTTAACTTTACGACTCATAGATTCTTGATATAGGATGCTCCATCATACGACGCCAAATAAAGATTAGTTTGTATTATATAGATAATACAACTTTGGGAATATTCAGTTATGGATGATAAAGCTTACAAAATCATCAAAATATGTAAAGTCAAGATTAATATGTTTGATAGTATGGTCAAGACGTTAAGTGGTGTTCAACATGTATCAGATTTGAGAAAGAACTTGATGTCTTTGAAAACTATACATACAAATGATTTTGGCTATAAGACTATTAAAGATAATATTATGATGGTAAATGGTGTGATGATTATAATGAAAAAGCTAAAATTGGTGAAAAATATCTAAAGATTCATATGGAGCATAATTATTTGTAGAGAAGCTCTAGTAATGAAGTTAAAGGAAGATAGTATTGCATTATGACACATGTAACTAAGTTATCTTAATGAGCAAGAGATGACATAAATTTATAAAGGGAGCTTATAGAAGGGTGATAAGCATTAGAAGCTAGATTCTTACAAGTTTCATGCACTCAATAAAATGTTTAGGAAAAATTTTAAAGAAGTAATAATTGAGAAGCGACACTTTTTAAGACAAACATATGGAAAGGACATATCAAGGTTAGTAAAGAATAGTACTGGTTCAAAGGTAGTACAAGCAAAACTAGAATAACTTGGAACATACGCTAAAGGAGTTGAGAATTCTAGTTTAGGAGATAGAACAATATCATAAAAAGAGAATCAGTATGGTATAGCTAAGGATAAAGTGAAACATATCATCAAATTGCCAAGGAGATATGGTTGGGAAGACGTAGTCACATATCCTCTTATTGTCAATGATGAGGATCCAACTACTTTTTGAAAGATGACGGAAATTTAGGAGAAAGATGGATGGATGCAATGGTGAAGAATGTGAGGTTTCATAAAATCAAGGAATTAATTGCATATGTTTAGATCTTATTAGAAAATATTTACATTTTAGAGAATACAATTGATATGTTGACAAAGTCGGTGAGTATAAGTTCAAGCATAACTTGGTGATTGATATCTATGGGTGTTAGACATAGTTACAACCTAACCTATATATAATATACTCACTAAAATGGAGATTATTATGTATGACTCATAGACATTAGTTACAATCTTAGAATGTTTTAGGAACAACATATATATTTTTAGAAGTTTTTAGGTGAACATACCTTGAGATATGGTTATAGCCAAGGATACTCAATTTTAGAAATCAAAGGTGAAGACAT
Source organism: Erythroxylum guanchezii (assembly GCA_025629825.1). NCBI lineage: Eukaryota > Viridiplantae > Streptophyta > Magnoliopsida > Malpighiales > Erythroxylaceae > Erythroxylum > Erythroxylum guanchezii. The sequence goes on along the minus strand of JAOTAX010000006.1, from coordinate 8,466,837 downwards.
TATCTGAAGACATAGATGTGTTAGTGTAGTGGAAGTATAAAAGATATGATTTGAGACATGGTTGTGTCACAAATTGTATCTAAATATGTGAAGAAGTAGAATGATCCATTGGTTGAGGACACAAACACGATTGATCTCGTCTACGTTTGGGGAGAAATAGTAAGATCTACAATTATGTCTTATATCGTACTTGTGACATATATAACCTTATTTGAAAAAATATGTTTTTTTTTGTGAAATACAAATTCTAGAATGATTTTGTGATTTATTGACTCATATTTAAGTAAGATTGAGTTTTGGTAAAGGGAGTAAATTGTGTTAAATCATATCGGTTAGAGTTCATAATTAACTGTAATTGTATAAACCTAATTTGCATATAAAGAAAATCTACAATTTTCAAGTAGAATTTTGATTAATTAATAAATAAACAGTCGATCTGGACTTTTAAAGATATAGACACATTCATTAGCCAAATCTCGTTAAAAATCTTCTTATTATTTATTTGTTAATTTTTTTCATACAAATTATATAAATTTTGCATACACTTTATTTCTGAACAATATCCTTTATCGGAGTATGAGATATACTGCTACTTGCTTGTGTTTTATATAATATATCCTTTTTAAGATTCGAGGAAAGAATGAGCAATCAATCTACTTTTAGTCCAACCCTAGAAAATGACGATTGTGATTAGGAGCAAACTGATAGTTACAACTTTGACGATATTGACAATCATTTCAGAGAAAGGCAATATGCATCCAAAGATATGATTAATATTTGTGAAAATGGAGGGGAAAAATAATGATGTTGTTAGGTGGGCATCGCGTCGAAATCCCCAAGGGATTTACAATCATCCATAAATGGGAAATGTGAATGTTGATGTTCCATGTGTCCACTGCCACAACTATCTTTCGAGAGCAAAAGTCCGCCATATATGCCTCGCCAGAGTTGAGAAATCTTAGGTTTGTTGTTTCTTATGTCATGACTCATGCTTGCTTTTCCTGAAATGGGGATTCAGGTGTAGTAGACGTTGTGAGGATGAGCATCAAAGAAAACTACGCCGGTCTTCCGGGCATCAATAAAATTAAGGAATACCCAAGGATGAGACGTACATTTAACAATAACGTCTCTAGCGTAAAAGGACCAATGACGTAAGCTATCGCCTTTGTGAGCTATATCCTCTTTGGGTGATGCTTGTTCATATGAAGTCCCCAATTAATGGCCTCCTTACAGGCACTAAATTTTAGATCGGGAAACGGAGCATCTTATGGTACGAAATCAGTGTGCCCAATTCATAAATGTGATGAAAATGGGATTTTAAGGGCAGATACTTTATGACATATTTAATTGTCAAACGACGATGGAAGGGAACATCTTATACGGGGATTAGTCAATTTTTGGTTCAACTATCAAACGCCCTTATCCTTAAGAAACCTACAAGCAAAGGATGAATGTCAGAGTAAAACCTGTCGACAATTGCTGTGTCCATAGTTAATAGATATCGGGATATATTTAAACTCAATGGCAAGACATCCAGAGAAGAGCAATTCTAGTTGACATCTCCAATTCACAACAATGAGCAAATGGTGGAGCCGACAGTGTCGACAAGAATTTCTAAGCTTGCTTGCCTTCCTTCAACCCGCAACAAATGTCTCTTAACTTAAACTTCCTTTAGGATATGTTTAATCGGAGGTTTACTAATAGAATGTAATATTATTCCATCGTTTGAGAGAAATATTTATAATGAAATTGAATAAAATGTGACAAAAGACGACATATTTATATTATATCTCGTTTTATCCTAAACAGTAAAAATAAAAAACTTCTGATTTGGAGGCTTAAGACAGATTGTAAAATGATAAACAATTTTTCATTATATTACATTCTAAATTCTTCTTCTAAACAACATTTCACTATATTACATCATGAACTTTTCCATTTCTATCAAACAACAATTTTCTAATATTATGTTCATTTATATTTTATTTCATTATAAATCTTACCTCCACCCAAGTATAGCTTTAAGTCATGGTTTGTTTCTTTCCAATGCTCATTTTGACCACTTATTTTTTTATTTTAATCTTTATTTCATTTTAACTTGTATCAATTTTCATATCATTTCTCTTTTTTAGTTTCGTGCTTCTCTATTGAAAGTCAACAAAATCTGTGCTTAAAAATTTGAAAACAATGATTATTCAAACAATACTGAAATAATATGAAAGATAGATTAGGTAAAAGTAATTTGAAGCTATCGTCGAAAAAGTAATTTAAAGCTATCATCGAAGTTTAAACCCATCATGTTAGCTTTCCTAATTTTTCATAACATGATTTTGTGTATCATATAAATTGCTTATTTTATTTTTTTGGGTCTAGTTTTAGTTAGAAAATTAATTAGAACTTTATTTGGACCATTGGTTCTAAAGAGTCCGGACTATATGAGATTTTCCTAATAATTGGTCCATATTTAATTGGTCAGTATAGTCCAAGCCTAAAATAATTCTTTTTCTTCTTTTACTTGTTATTTTATCAATTGTTAAGTAACTCATGATACAATAAATGAAAATTCATTCAATAAAACAAACCATTACGAGATCAAGAAGATTAAAAGAAAATCTAAATCCAAACTACAAGCCCATAAAACCTCAAAGTTTGAGTAAAGCCTTAGTTACTAATAACAAACCTATGCGCTTTCTTTAGTCCTTTCAATTTTATTTGCAGTTCTAAGGTACGTCTCTAGGTATTTTCTCTATACCCAACTCTTCTTGTACACATGTTTTATAAAGATCTTCTCCAAAATAGCTTAAACCCTAACTGATTACCATAAAAAAAATGTACCATTTGATTAATCGCCTATTTTTTGGAGACCTTTACAAATTTAAAGGAGAAGTTGATCAATGCCCCCTATTATGGTAGCATTGGATTAGAACCGCCCTTTAAGCTAATAAGTAATATAAGCAATTTCGAAGTCGGATTAGTGTTTGGAAAAAGGAAAGATAAGCATTTTTATTTTAACTAATATATTATGCCAAAAAAAGTTAACTGATGCTCAAGAAAATTACATCACCATAAAAAAAAGTTACTAGTTGTGGTCTTTTTCATTCAACAAATTGAAATCTTATCAAAATTAATAGTATAAATGGATCACTCAACATTAAAGTGTCTTCTATGCAAAAAGGATGCTAAACCAAAATTCATTAGGTGGTTTTTTATTTTCAAAGGAGTTGGACTTGGCCGCTAACAGTCCTGGCCTCACTGGCGGCCCACTCTCAATCTTGTTTTAATATTCTACCGTTTCTTAATATTTCATTAAGTTAGCTAAATCTTATTTAATAGTCAGAAGTAGAATATACAAGATTGTTGGTATTTATTACTCTCTTGCCACGGGCTCCACTCTCAAATTTCATTTCAACGTTTTACAGATTTTCATCCAAAGGTTATTGTCTCATTTAATAGTTGTCAACAGAGAAGTGGAAGAGACAAAACTTGTGGCATAACTTTTGTCGTGCCACTTGGGTTTCAGCTTCCATGTTTTTCAGGCTTTCAGTTTCTAACTTCTATGTTTAAAAAGTTAACGTTAACTTTTGTGTTTATAAATTCCTTTTAAACATTTGCGTGTATTTCTTCCACTCAATTTTTTTTTAATTTTCATCAACATATAAATCTAAAATACTTAACTAAAATATTAACAACAAAATAATTTCTGAGTTCGAGCTTCTAAGTTCATAGATAATTTAAAGATATCGTATTTGATTTTTTAAAATATATTTTTATGATATTAAATATTTAAATATTTGAGCGATAATTCGTTGCAACACTAGTGCTTCATCTAGTTGCAGCCCTTTTTCTTTTGTTATTATAAATCACTAATATTATTTATTTGTATATTATTATTTAAGTGTAACAAAATTTATTCCTTTCTATTTTATTTATATTTATTTAAACTAACATAATATTAAATTTACTTTAAATTTTAATAAAATATAATAAAAATTATTTGACAAAGATTGCAATTTTGTTTTAACTATAATAAAAATTTAAAACATTAGTTAAACTTTTGTCAAAGGCTGCAATTTTATATGATGATAAGAATTGTCACTGCAAATAGAACTAACATGAACGAATAACTCCTTGTTTTTCTCCATTTGAATAGGAAGTCTTGATATGATATGATATGATATACTCAATTTAATACTGTAAAAATAACTCCTTGTTAATAATGTAAATAAAAATTATTTGACTATTAAATAATATCGTAAATAGTTGATATGATATACTACATTTACCATTACAGTAAAACATCTATAAATGAATATTTTTGGATCTGAAAAATTATTATCTTATACGGAGTTATTAATTTATCGATAAATGAATATTTTATTAATTTATCGATAAATTAAT
>JAOTAX010000006.1:8438854-8450067 GCA_025629825.1 Erythroxylum guanchezii | reverse complement strand
ACTCCCTCATCCGACCTCCAATTGAAGTGATTCTTAGACCAATGGATTCCTAAGACATGTATCTTTCTCTCCATAAACATTTGTATCATTTGGAGTTGATTTGAGAAAGTTTACATGAAAGTAAATGAAAGGTCGGTTAAGAGAGCATGTTTGGGACATGACCACACTTAGGCTTTTTAAGCGTATCTTGAGTTGTAGAACTCTGTTTGAGGTGATTCTTGCTTCAAAGAAAATTAGAGACTTAAAGTTACAATTTCTTTGAAGAAATCAACTTATGATTTTGGTGATTGTTTAGTGTGCGCTCACCACCATTGTGGAATGACAGCAAATGACCCTTCAAGAAAATAAGCACAAGGTTTGTGACTCCGGATGTTGGGCTCCGGAAACGGGGTCCAACATAATGTATATATATATAAAGAATTGACTTGTTGAATATAAAGATTTAAAAAGCAAATTCATTAAGTAAATAAATGCTATAAAGAAAGAACTCTTTGTTAAGTTTGAACTTTAATAAAGAACAAGGAAAAAATACCCATAACTCTTAATAAAAAATAGTAAAAAAAACTCCTAAAAGCTAAAATGGAACAAACCTTAAATACTAGAAAACTATTATCGTTTTAAACAAATACATCCTAGGACATGATTATGTTTTAGGTCGTGATCATTACAAAAGATTAACGCCAATAAACACAATATAAGACTAATTCTTGTATAAGATTGTAAATCTTTCCATAACTTTTGTAAAGATAGATACAAGTTCTAACATAAGGTTGTTTATCACAATTTAGTTTTCTATAAAATTACATAAGCGGATATATGGTTATAGTGAAGGTTGTATAACTCATTGTGTAAAAAAATATTAAAAAACTACTAAAAGCTAAAAGGGAACAAACCTTAAAAATACTAGAAACTATTATGGTTTTAAACAAATACATCCTAAGACATGGTTATGTTTTAGGTCGTGATCATTACAAAAGATTAATGCCAATAAACACAATATAAGACACATTCTTGTATAAGATTGTAAATCTTTCCATAAATTTTGTAAAGATGGATACAAGTTCTAACATAGGGTTGTTTATCACAATTTAGTTTTCTATAAAATTACGTAAGCAGATATATGGTTATAATGAAGGTTGTATAACTCATTGTAACTTCACTTTTAAATCTAATTGGGACATAGTTTAGGTATATGGTTGTGTCTCAAGTTGCATCCATATCCAAATCTTCTTCAACATTAGGTTAAATTAAGTCATAAATGGTTATTGTTCTTGCAAGTTCAACATGCCTCCTAAATTAGTTTTTTTACATACCCTTGAATGTATGATCAATAACTATACCAAATCAAACTATTCAAAGCCTCTCTAACCCTTTTACTCAACCATTCCTCTAAGTATAAATTATAGGTCCCTTAAAGCTTGGTTAGCCTCCCTTATATCAATGAAGCGTTCAGAATAATATCCATCTTAGGGAATATACATCAAATAAATTCATTAGTAGCCTCGTCTAATGTTTAGAGAAGTTGGTCAATTCTTATAATGTTTGAATTTATCTATGGTAATCGACTTTCTTAATATATCAACTGATAACATATGAAACTTTGGACATATGTTCAATGTCAGTATCTGCCTTTGGGTACTAATTTAGGGAAATTTGAATTGATTAGCCAATTAAGAAGTTATCATTTTAGCACTTCTCATGCCAAATATGTTAAACACATTCTTAATATAATTTTGTTGAGATAACATAGTTTTTATAACTCTTAACCATGTGAATCACCATTACAACAATCTTGTTAGCAACAACTAATTCCTTTATATCAAAATTCTTTTCCCAATAAGGTTTTCAGTTTATTCTCATCATGCTTACTTTGCCTATAATTAACATATCATCTATCATTAATGACATAAAAAATAAAAGAACCATCATCAAGGATTTTAAGATAAGTACAATAATCATACTCACATCTCTTGTAGCCAATTCTAGTCATAACAAAATCAAACCATTACTACCATTTTTGTGTAGACTACTGATTAAGTTTTTCTAATTATGTCAATTATAAAATAACCATAAGTGCACAACGTAATTATAGCTAGTGCTAGCAAGTACAATTCGATCCTACGAAGACAATGAATGCTAATAGTTACCATTTTCCTATTATCTAATATAAAAATTTGATTTTGAATTTTAATTAAAGAAAGCAAAACTTAAGCAAATAAAATAAAACAGAACTTATCGATATGAAGAATTAATGTCTAGGCTACAAATCCCCCTAAAACCCTTATCTAATCGATCTTTTATTATGCCAATGTTTTATTGACTGTTGGACTATGGAAATTCCTATTGTATTGTAATAGCAAATAACAACTAATCCTAAGTTTATCAATCGAATTACTCATGTTAAAGTTTATAGAATTTCTTTACCAAATTGTGAATTTTGCTATTAGGTTTGAACCTAATCCATAGGATTTATGTCATCTTACCTCTAGGGTTGTAATCAACTCCTTTCAATTACGGTAGATCTATTCATATAAGGATTTCTCAATCTCTATGATATGAAATCAGGTTATGGTATAATATTCTAGATACATTACAACATAAATTAAACATGTAATCAAATCGCAATAGATCAATCAAAACAATTGCATTAAAAAAAAGAATTAAAACATGTTATGGCATAAGCGTAAGGTTTATCTTGCCTAGTCACTAAAGAAATTTAGTTACACATGATTGAAAATGCAATTAAACAATAACAAAAAGAAGATTGAATATAAAATAACAGGTTCATAATTCTAAATCTCCTTTTTTATCTCCTATCATATATTCTTGCAAATAGAGGTTTAATCTTGTATTCTCTTGGATCTTTCGATGAATTCCTCGTGTTTTTCACTTCTTTGGATCAAATCACCCTTTAAGTCACCTCTCAAAATCTTATAATGTCTTTGTACATATCCTCGTCCATTTTGGCTCTAAAAACATCTTTTTATAGTAAAATTTAGGTTTCTAGGAGCCGTACAGGCTAATATGTGGCCATGCATCAAACCATGCATAACCCAAATTATCTAAAATTTTTGAATTTACATAGTTTGAGAGAAGTACATAGGCTGATGCATAACCTTGTATCCCTTATATGCTTCTAATCTTCATTTTATACCGCATTTTCATCTGAATTCTTCTCTTTTAAGTCTATGAAGGCAATTATAACCTTTAAACACACTTAAAGAGAACTAAGTACCAAATAAACAATAAAAGTATAAAATATCAAGTAAAAATACAACAAATATGGTTAATTATGCATCTATCAAATATCCTCATAGTTATGTTTTTGCTTATCCTTAAACAAACTATAATTAAAATTATAAATCTTATGACATCAATCCCTAGTTACTATCTATCTATCCATTCATACTATAAATCATCATATCCTATTGAATCAAATTAACATATAATTAGAATCAAATTATCCTAAAATTATCTTCCTAAGCAATTAATAGTAATCACATCATAATCTCATTGAAATCAAAAGCATTGATCTTTACATCCTCACTAAGATTTCACTCAATGCACTCAAGTGTTTATGGTGAAAAGTACTAGAGCTCTCAATCAATGCATAGTATAACTCTTACCATAAACTTGCAATAATATCCCATTTCCACCACTTATGTATAAACTAGAAACAAAAATCAAAGATCTTAACAAGATTTTAATGGGGCTTAGTACTGGTATGGTTGGGATATCAAAAAGGGTTTACTTGAAGGAAATTTACTAAATGAAAATTACAAGACTTGTTTACAAAACATACAGGCCCCTTTGTCGCAACTTTATTCATACCTTATTCACATATGTTTTTTCATCAATCAAAACATAGCAATTTGAGTATTTAATACCAAAATTAAAGAAATAATGCACCTATCAAGAATTTCAAGTCTCAAATAATTAAATAATGTAAATATTCTTCAAAGTTCAAAACAATAAAAAAAGGCTTTAAAGAAAAATAGGATAGAGGTTAATATGTGGATTATATTAATAAAAAAGTCTAAGGCTTAACTTGGTTATTCATAAAAGATAATTTTATAGGTGTGGCAATTATTAAAGAAATAGGCTTAAACAAATTATTGAATCTAAGTGCCTTCATCATGTCAATACTTCTAATTTAACAAACATGATCTCAATATGCATAATGAAAGCAAGTTCTAGAATCATTCTACTATGGCTTAAAAATATTAAAATTTTACCCTTTAGGTCAAAAGCTCATAAAAAAGATGGCTATATTTGTGTGTAAATAATATGTAATTTCATTCAATTTGATTATTTCAATGAATAGTAAGAACATCACTTAGAAAATATTTTATTCTAACTATAATCCTTTTGCATACTAATTTAACTCAATATTCAATAATGAAATAAAGCATTGACGGACAAATTTCAATTAATTCAAGATAACAGTTCATAAAGTATTATAAGCAGGATTATAATAAACTTAAAGAATTCATTAAAAATCATGAACCTTCCCTATACTTAAAGTTGTACATTGTCCCCAATGTACATAATGTAAGTATATATAATAATTGAGAAGGGTTAGTGGTACTTTCCTAATTGTGACGATGTTTTTCTTAAATCTGATCTATCCAATGATAAACTACATCTTGTAAAATATAAGAAAAAGGAATAAAAAGAAACAAAAGAAATAAAAAATAACACAATTGAAAATAAGAAATAAGAACATCATTAACTATAATTTTAGAAAGAAGAAAATAATTAATGAAAAGAAAACAAAATATGCACAAATAATTAAAAAAGGAAAGGGCATACAAACTAAGCATCTCCTGTGTCATATGATCCTGGCTAGTCCAATGAAGGAGGGTTCTCTTGGTGGTGATCTTGACCAGGTGGAGGAGCTACAGATGAAGTGCCCTCGTCGGATGGTTGAGGCTAGAAATCAACGCTCAAATGGCTCACTATCGATACCATCAGCTCCCCTATCTATGCTATTGTAGGTTGCAATTTGTTTATTTGTGCAATCGACGTCTCCATCCATCCTACCCACTCTAGAAGCTTGACCTGTAGAGTTTCCACAAGTCTACATATGCCTTTCTTTAGTAAGGCTATCTTTAACTAAGCTAGGTTATTTGACTTAGCTAGGGATCTTTTAGAACCTCCTCATTTAGTAATTCCTTGTCTGTCTCTGGTGTTGATGATTGTGATTGTGGTTTCTTTGCTTGCTCTGCTACGGGCTACTCTACTCTGTCTCCACCCTAGCTATTGGCTTGTTAGGTTCCATAATAAGTCTGTAGATCTTTTCGATGGGACACCGACATTGACGTACCATACATATATATTACATTACTACTAGATTGAGCACTTCCATAGTTATTATCTCCTGCATCGGTGGTAGCCGATCAAATACCCTCCTCTGTGATGCCTGTTAGGTCATATAAGGTCCAATGTAAATGGTGCTAACCTTCTTGTCTTCATTCTGACACTAAACAAATTGGACAAGTACATGTCCTAGGTGAATAGGGGTCTGCTTGCTCATGCTCTAGAGGTAATAAATGTCTGCATTCTCGACAACTCCCAAACTATCTCCTCGCCTACTCAAAGTATGGCTTAGAATACCATGGATTTGTCTAAGTGTTGGACTACGTAGGGTCGAAATCTTTGACTTATGTAGGTCATAGTTGTCTTTAGAGTTGATCTTACTACAAAAGTATTATGGTGACAACTTGTATAGAAGATCAGTTTACAGTGCTTGATACTTCAGTGTCGCCATGTACTCCTATTCATACAGACCCATGGTGATGGAGAACTCGGTAATACTCATCAGATGCATCTCCCCCATCATCCTGAACTAGAATAAGTTAAAGTGATCCCCATTGTAATATCCCTTCTCTACAGAGAATGTGTAAAGAACCTCTAAAATGAGCTCTTTATAAGAAGGTTCCACAATTTTAAAGAATCAAGACCATGCTCCTATATCTACTAACTCTCTGACTTGTTGGGCTAAGCCAACCTACTCTAAAGTCTACTAGTCGATGTATTGATTATCACTGAACTTCTTATCTTTCGACCTTTGATATTGTTCCTCTTGAGCCTCAACATTGAATAATAACATTTGTGGCCTCTCTAGAGGCTGGACTGTTGTAGAAAGCTCACCTCGATGCTTCTTTCTTAAAGTTTCTTTATCTTGTCATGATCGTGTCATTTTTCCTGTAACTTTAAACAAGTGTGAGAAAATTGATATATATATATATCACTAAGGTACGCTTTTCCCCAAGCTTAATTTCAATCATGCCCATTACTTATTAATTGCAAAAACAAACTAATGATAAAAAATTAAACATCTAAATAATTAATAAACTAAAACAAATAAAGAAATAAAAAATTCAAAAAATTTAATTAGGAAATCACTAACAAACTAATTAGAAATTGTGTAATTAACGAATGAAACTAACTTGATTGTTAAATTATAATTCTAACCCTAAAATTGAAATTAAAACCTTAAAGTCATGATTATACAAAATTGACGCAATTAAACACTAAATCTGCATAAATAAACACAAACACAATCTTAATTAACCTAATTAAACACAAAAAATTCAAAATTAAACACGAAGTGAGCAAAAATCATAATGTTCCGTGATTAAAGTTGAATTTAAAACCAATTTTCATGCAATTAATTAAATTAAATGATTAAAACAATTGGGTAATGCCTAAATTCAACTATTAAACTATAATTAGGTGTAAAATGACACAAATTCTCCAAAAATCTTGAAATTGGCATTTTTGATTGAAAAATTTGCAAATAATGCAAAACACCTAATAAATAATGATAAACAAGTTAAAGCAACACGAAAACTTACTTAGATGTCGCTAATTTAGCTGAAAAATGAAAAATTAGGTCTGGCAAAGGCAACAACGACAGTGAAAGAGGGAAAGGAAAGAACGAAAAATCTAAGAAGTTAGGGCTTTTTAAGGTGTTTGGCGAGATTAAATGATCTGATGCACTGCAATGTAGCTTTTCTGGATTTTGCTCGTTTTGATATATAAGCATGTGTCAAAGCGTGAAAAACAAAATCAGCGAGTTTAGAGACCGTATAACTCTCTGTAAACATATGCAACTTTTAAAATGTGATCCTTAAACATAAAAATATTTACATATTAACATTATAACGCATAAACGCACATACCCTAGCAAGCTAATTACGCACAATTCTTTCCAAGATGCTTAATCTTTCTATCCTAAAACATATAAAAAAAATTAATTGCTTAAACCGATACCAATATGAAAAAATAATAATAAAGAAATTGAAATGAAATTATAACAAACTCATGGGTTGCCTCCTATACAGCGCTTCTTTATTGTCGTTAGCTTGATGCACCGTTTTCACTCAAGGTGGCTTGTTTAAATTGCATTATTGTAGCCTTAATATAGGTTCCATAACTTATAGATGGGCTACCTTTTGACATTTTCCGCCATGTTTCTCTTTTGATTTATTCCCTTGAGTTTGTTGTAATTTTGGTGGATCCTTACATGTAGAAACCTGCAAAACATCCTGACTAGACTCATTGACCTTAATAGCATCCAGAAATTCAAAATATTTTCTTTTGACATTAGGGACTCTAAATGTAACCTTCTCATCCCCTACTCTCAAGGTTAACTTGCCTTCACCAACATCTATATTTAACTTAACAGTTGTCAGGAATGGTCATCCGAGGACTAGTACTTTTAAATCTTCCTCTATGTTTAGAATTATGAAGTTAGCTGGGAATGTTAACTTATTAACCTTAATAAGTACATCTTCTATTTTTCCCCTAGGATGTTTAAATGTTCTTTCAGCCATCTGAACACATATCCTAGTTGGTTCAAGTCCTCTTATTCCTATTTTTTGAATAAGGTATAAGGCATCAAATTTATTTTGGCTCCTAAGTCGATGAAAGCCTCATCCACTTTTAAACTACCTATGGTACAAGGGATATAAAAATTCCCAAGGCCATTTTATTTTTCTATTAGGTTAATCTTTTTATTGGAGCTCTCTTTGCTTAGAACTTCAGTCTCTAACTTCCTTGAGTCTTCTTTTTTTTAATGATGTATCTTTCAATATTTCTATACTATTTGGTCTCTTCAAAAGAGAGTCAATAGAAGGAAGCTCTTTCTTCTGTTGTGCTAAACGATTAAGGATCTCATCTAACTCTGCTTCCAACAACTTTTGAGTTGCTCTTATAAGGTATGGCATTGCAGGTTGAAACTCCTTGAGTCTCTTCAAGTAAATCCATGTTCAGCTTTCGAGTGACTCTTAGTCGTCACTTCTTTCTCCCTTTTTTAAAGCTTCTTTTTAGTGGTCTGGGTGATTTCCATTATTCTCTCTTAAAGATTTGTCTCCGTTATGATCGACAAACTCCCTTTTGGTCTCTCTACCACTAACTTTGCAACTTGAATCGTTTATTTCCAAGTTTTATATAGATGCATCTATTTGCTAATGTTTGTCCTTGATTTTTTAATAAATTCCATAATCAGCTCATCCATGCCAGTCTTCCTTGGTTTTGATGCTTGTTGTTGAAATGCAGGTGGAGGATTGGTTCTTTGTTGTTCTTGATTACCCCATGAAAAGTTGGGGTGGTTCCTCTATCCAAGGTTATACATATTAATGTAAGGATTATTTTGGGGTCTTAGAGCGTTCCCTAAATAATCTATATGCTTAGGTTGAACTGGTTGACATTCCTATTCTTAATGGTCTAACTGACACTCTTTAAACTACATCGCCCATTTTGTGGAGCTATAGTCCATCTTCCTATCTTTATGCTCAGGGCCTTCACTTAACTTGCCAACTGCATCACCACATCTACTTCAGAAACTCCTGTGGACCTATTAGTTCGTGCTTTAGCTAAGCACCACTGGTTATTGTTCATGACCATATCTTTGATCAACTCTTTTGTCACTTTAGGTTTTTTATTGTTAATCGTTCCTCCAGCTGCTACATCGATCAACTGCCTTGTACTTTGACTTAACCCATTATCAAAAGTTTGGATTTACATCCACAATGGTAGTTTGTGATGAGGGCATCTTTTGTGCTTCTCCTTGAATCTCTCCTATATGTTGTACTAAGATTTACCTTTAGTTTGGGAGTATGATGAGATGTAAACCTTAGCTTTGCAGTCTTTGTAGGAGGAAAGTACTTCAGCAAAAAAATTTCCGCCACTTAATTCTATGTAGTAAGTGAGGAATGTGGAATAAAATTCAGCATCTACTTAGCCTTTCCTCTTAAGGAGAATGGAAATAGACGTAGTCTAATGATGTCATTGTTTGCTCAATTGGTTTTAAATGTATCGCAGATCTTTAAAAAGATAGAGATATGCACATTGGGGTCTTCTTCCTTGATTCCATCGAATTAGAATGACTACTACACCATCTGAATGATGCTTGGCTTGATTTCGAAGTTGTTCCCCTAAACAGTTGGTCTCAATATGCTGGATTCTGCACCAGTTAGGTCTAGTCAAGTGTAGTTGAACATTGTATGTGGTTGGTCTGCCATATTGTTAGATTCCTCCGTATCCACATGAACTTCTAAGCCTTCTATCTGAAGATCTAGCTCAAACTCTCGCAGATTAGTCCTATAAACATTCCTTTGCATCGTTCTCCCTATTTTGGGATTCGTGTTTAGTGAGTTCTCATATGTACTCTGGGTTATAAATTGATCAGGAATCTAATTCTAAACAAAAGAAATAAACTAAACAAATAAAACACCATAAAGTAAAAGCAAGAATAAAACAAAATAAAAAAAATAATGACTAGATTAATAAAACTAAGGTTTTCTAAATGTCAAATTCCTCTTTATCGACGCCAAAAACTTGATTGAAAATTTCTAAGTGTTTCAATTATGAAATAACCACAAGTGCATGGCATAACTATAGATAATACCGATAAGTACGGGTCAATCCACGAAGATGATGAATACTGGTAGTTACCGTTGTCCTATTATTTCATCTATAAATTTGATTTTAATTTTTAATTAAAGAAAGCAAAACTTAAGCAAACAAAATAAAACAGGCAACAAGATTGAACAAAGAAATAATAGATCACTTATAATCCTACCGATATTAGGAACTAACGTCTAGGCAACAAATCCCCCTAAAACCCTTAACTAGTTGATCTTTTATTATGCAATTGTTTTATTGACTATTGGACCATGAAAATTTCTATGATATGTTAATACCTCGTGAGTCTAATAACAATTAATCATAAGTTTATCAACTGAATTATTCAGTTTAAAGTTTATAGATTGCTTTACCGAATTGTGAAGTTTGCTATTAGGTTTGGTCCTAATCCAAAGGATTTTTGTCATCCTATCTTTAGGGTTGCAATTAAATCCTTTCAACTGTAGTAGATCTATTCATACAGGGATTTCTTAATCTTTATGTTAAGAAATCAGGTTATGATCTAATTTTTCGGATCTATTAGAATATAAATTAAACACGTAATTTAATCACAATAGATCAATCAAAACAATTGCATTAAATAAAAGAATCAAAACATGTTATGGCATAAACATAAGGTTAATCTTGCCTAGACACTAAAGGAATTTAGTTTCACATGATTGAAAATGAAATCAAACAATAACAGAAAGAAGATCAAATAGAAAATAACGGGTTCATAAATCTAAATCTCCTTTTTCATATCCTATAAAATATTCTTACAATTAGAGGTTTGATTTTGTATTCTTTTGGATATTTTGATCATTTCTTTGTGTTTTTCACTTCTTTAGATCAAAATCGACCCTTAAGTCACCCCTTAAAGTCTCAGAATGTCTCTGTACATAACCGCCTCCATTTTGGCTCTGAATGCGTCTTTTTATAGTAAATATTAGGGTTCTGGGAGATACAAGGGCTAATACACGGTCGTGCATCAAACTGTGCATAACCTTAAATCTCTAGAATTCACAAATCTGCAAGGCATAAGAGAAGTACACGGCCTGATGCACAGTCAGTATCCCTTCTATGCTTTAAATCTTTGTTTTATGTCATGTTTTTATTTAAATTCTTCCCCTTTAATTCCATGAAGGCAATTGTAACCTATACACACAATTAGAGTGAATTGAGTACTAAATATAAAATAAAAGTATAAAATATAACATAAAAATACATCAAATATAGGGTATAACTATGGTTAATTATGCATATATCAACTACTTCAACCTATATAGTGACTTCCTTAATTT
>JAOTAX010000006.1:8405486-8422328 GCA_025629825.1 Erythroxylum guanchezii | reverse complement strand
GTAGCCTTATCTCTCTAGTTTACTCCAAATCAAAAATCATCTCATTTGGATAACTAGAGATCAAGTTATGGCTAAAATACCAAAGCATACTCAATGAACATGTACATTTTTCAGCTTTTAACTTCCAACATATCACATGTAATTTATCTTGTACATAGTCCATCTTTTCTATTTCATTTCAAATTCAAGAATTATACTTTTCTTTACACATAAATAATCGCCAACAATTTCTCATTTAACACTTCTAACTTCCAAGAAAAGTTTGGGGTTCAACATAGATTATAGCCTTTAGTGAGTCGACATCCATACCTAAGAAGAGTAAAAAATCATCTGTAAATGCTAAATTTTGAATCTCCAACCTTTTACATTTTTCTTTGGAATTCGAAAGCCTTTTCCATTTTAATACAATGCTTGATCAACCTTAATAGCACCTTCATAGCTAGAGCAGATAGATAAACGGAGAAGCATCAAACTTTACTTTATTCCCTTTTCCCCTTTGATCAAGTTAGTGGGAATTCCATTCACCAATATGCTAAAAGAAAGTGTTGTGAGACACTGCTCTATCTGTACTAGGAACTTTGTTGGAAAACCAATAGCTTGGAGAACATAAAGGCTAAAAGACCAATTAAGAGTATGAAAAATCTTTTTGTAGTCAACCTTCATTATACATAACTTTGGGTACTTTTTACTTTTTTAATTCTTGAACAACTCTTTCACAAGAAGAATAGTGTCACCTATATCTCTCCCTTCTATAGAGCTTGTTTGTGTGTCAATGATGAGAGGTTTAACAGTTTGCTTTAGCCTAATAGATAATAGCTTTGAAATAATTTTGTAAATAAAGTTAAAGCAGCTGATAAGTCTGAAATCTGCTTAAAAAGGAGGGGTTAGGAATCTTTGGTATAAAACTTATAAATGTCTTATTGAACTGCTTCAACATATATCCCCTACTGAAAATGCTTACGATAAATTTAATAATCAAATTCTTTATCAAGTGCCAAAATTTTTTTTAAAGAAAACACCATTTAATCCATCTAGTCTTGGGGATTTATTATATTTGAAATTGAATACTACTTTTCTAGCATCGTTAGGAGTAAATAGAGAATCTAGGAAGCCTGCAAATTCATCAGAAATTTTTTCATGGATAAACAGCTAAGTATATAATTGGAAGAAGTGGAATCATCCTTAGAATCTAAATGTTTACTGAAGTAGATATAAGTTGCACAGGATATCCTCTTGGCTTGCGACTTTTGAACCATCCTTTAGTAATCAAAAAAGTGATTATATTTATATTTTCCTTTGCCAAAACAGATTTATCAAAGAATGAGTTGTTTTTATCCCCATCATCACCCATTAGACCCTTGATCGTTGATTAAGTAAATATTATAAAGCCTTTACAACCTTTAAGTAAGCATGCATTACCTCGTTCTCCTCATTTTGGAGTACTTGGTTTATAAGGTCAGTGAATAATAGCTATTAAATTCTCTGAAGCTTATCATTTGAGACATTTACTAGGGCATTGATATTGTTCTATTTAGTCTTATTTAGAATCTTGAGTTCTTATTTTATACATTTAAGCTTTGCATTACAAATTTATAAGGGGGATACTATATGTTTACACTTTGCCCTTTTAAAGTAGCCTTTTTAAATCCTTATCAAAGGCCAAATAGTTGTTGAACCTAAATGGTAACTAGAGTCCAGATTTTTAATAAGAATTGGGAAATTATTAGAGAAGTAAGGGTTGGCAAACTTTGCCTACTCTCTAAAAAGGAAGAAATCCATTTTGAATTTACCATTGTCCTGTCTAGCTTCTTCTTTAGGAGCTAACCACTTTGTCGTTTATTCTCTAAGTAAACAAATTGCCTTTAAACTTAAGATCAGCTAGCTCTATTTTTAAGGAACATTTGGCTAGCTAATCTAAAAATTTCCTAATGCTAATATTCCCTTCAACTTCTAGAGGGGTAATTGTACAATTAAAGTCTCCCATCACCAAATAAAGAACCCAAATTCCTAATTGAATTTCCTATGATTTTCTCTATGAAGAAGTTCTTTAAAAGGAAAATTTTGACGCATAAATGAAAGGATACATAAATGATGTTCATTAAATGTAACATAAACAATTTTCGATGAATCAACTGGATTGTGAGAATTAAGTTTATCACCTATAGATTTTAAGGATCATAGGCTACTTCTATCCTCCCATAATGATAAGCAATGTGGTTGGAGAGGATAGTCCATCCTTAATTTAAGAAATTCTATTGCTTCAATATTTATTTACTGAGCTTGGTTTCCAAAACAACCATTAAAGTGGGATTTATTGAATGAACATGATTCTTTGAAAAAAATTGTTTAGAGGGCTATTAAACCTTCTAACATTCTAACAAAGAAAATTCATCATTTTAATAATAAAGTCGAGAGCCCTTCGCTTTCCTACCTAATTTTCCTTTTTGTAATGGAGTGAATTCCTTGCTTACTATTTTCTCGTTAATGATTGGTAATAAGCCTCATCTTTCCTAGATATCTTAGTAGATTGTACTTATGTAGAGGGAGGTTCTTGATTTTTTGATAGAGCACTAGTTTCCTCTTCCTACGTTAAGCTTAAGTCTTATGGAACTATTTGAGTATCAACCTCTTTGTTTATCTCTTACTAATTAGGAGTAACATCAGCCTCCTTTATAAGGTGTAACTTTAGATTTTTAGAGTACTTCTCCAGATCAATTCCTTGATTGGTTTGATCTAAATATACAATTATTGAACTACTTATAACTATATCTTCCTTCTCTTTATTCTAGACCTAATCATCCTTAATTCCCATCACCTCAAAGTGGCCATCTGTCTCGAATTTCTTCATTTTTGCTTTATATACTTGACCCTAATAGGAAGTTTAGGGTCTCTATTGGTATGAGAATTATATTGAGTCTTTGTATAATTTATCATTCTCATCATACAAGATTGGGATTGTTTATGGTAGAGACCAATCTATTTATAACATGATACATATTCTAGCAAAGGAAATCCTTTTGGGGGTGACTATGCCTCATCCATTTCCAATTGGCCTATTAATTAAGCTTGCAATATAACTCAAGCCCTCTATGATCTAGTCCTCAAGAGGCATGTTATGAAGATTGCTCTAAGATGGATTCTTTTGTTCCTCATGTCTAAGGGAACTACCCCTAAATGCCACTTCTATAAGAAAATCAATTTATTGTTAAAATGTCATTACCCATTATTTAACACTCTTTATGCTTTTACTTATGAATTGAATTTGAAAATGAAATGATTGTCATTAGGAATAAGAACTTTGATTTTTCCATAGGCATTCTAGTTTTTACTCGCCCATGACTTTAAAAGAGGATAGGCTAGCCTTTTCTCTAAAACGAAACGAAACAAGGAAGAGTTCCATTTTATAGTCCCTTCTTGAAGCAGTTGTAGTGGTAGGGCAACTACAAGTTGACAATCTCTAAAATCTAGGGGAATGTATTGAAAGGTGAAGGCTCTAAGTGAGTCATTAAACACTTGACTCTAAGTCCTCTTGGTGTGAGGTTTGTTTTACTTAGGTAGAGGGTGAATAGAAAAAGTAAGGTTGGAGAGCATGATTAAGATGAAGAGGAGGGAAAACAATGGGGTCATAAAGTGAGGGAGTTTGTGTGGGAATGGCAGATGTGTTACTTAAAAAGGATGTTGGAGAAACAGTAAGGGGGAAAGTTGAAAAATCGTTACTTAAAACAACAATAAAACGAAGCGGGAAAAGAGGGAAGGAAAATATATATAAGACTTAGACTGAAATAACCTTGAGACAAGGTAAGTGTAAGGAAACTAAGAGAGTTGACCTTAAACAGATGAAAGGAGAAACTGAGCTAAAGAAGAAGCAACAAGGATCATCAAGATTGACAAAGGATCAAAAGGGATCAGAAATGCAAAATAAAAAAGCAAAAGAGGAGAAGACGAGATACCAGCCTAACCAACTTGTGCACCTTATTGACAAAGGAGGGGAGGATGAACCAAAGCTCAAAAAGAGATCTTAAGAATCACCATGCAAACTACACAACAACTTAGAGAGAAACAAGAGCTTCTTTCACTACACCATTTATTACCTAGTTTTTGATACTATCTTGTATATGCAAGTTATCCCTTTTCCTGGTTATGACTAGTG
The DNA here is from genome assembly GCA_025629825.1 of Erythroxylum guanchezii. Taxonomy (NCBI): domain Eukaryota; kingdom Viridiplantae; phylum Streptophyta; class Magnoliopsida; order Malpighiales; family Erythroxylaceae; genus Erythroxylum; species Erythroxylum guanchezii. The sequence continues at coordinate 8,418,178 of JAOTAX010000006.1, read as the reverse complement.
TTGGACGTCAATCTTAATTTATGAATATAAATTATTTAATTATATAATTAAAAGATAAATAAAGGAGTTTAATTTATTTAATCTTAAATGTGATTTAGAGTTATAATTTATAGTAACTATTAACATATTTAGCAACCTAATGAGTCACACATAAAAAATGGTTGATGAGAGAAAAAATGTAATTTAATCATGTTAAATTAGATTATAAAATTTAAGAAATCGTAGGATTATATATGAAATATTTGATAAATAAGGACCAATATGATATATTGGATCCTAAATATATATTGTATCTTATTTAGGCTCAATTGATATTTAATTAGAATTTAAATTATTCTATTTAAAGTATAATTAAAATTAGAATTTTATTTTAATCAAATTACTAAAAGGTTAAAACTCTATTGTAGATAAACTTAGGCTCTAAAGGAGCTACCACTTTTTATTTATCATCTCTACACCACTTATATAGTTTTCTCACTATGTTTATACATATAGCATTAGAAGTTAGACACGTGTACAACTATGATAGTTGTAATGAATAAATTTCATAAAATAGTTCAAGAGAAATGACAAGAAAAGGCTCAAATTATAAAATAAGGTACGGATTTATGATTCATGTTTTATTATATTCATGCATCAATTATATTATAAATTTTAAGTAAATTGACTTTCAACAATTCAAATGGTAATGTTGTCGCCTGAAACCAAATATAAAAAGAATCCAACTTCCTTTAATGTAGTAGTAGAAAGTAGGGATCGTTCCCATGAGGAATCTATTGGTAAATATTATACGAGTTGAAAACTAAAACAAATTGAAAGGGGTTGAATTAACGTGATTTAAAGAAATTAAAAATGACAAAATTTTGAAATAAACGAAAATATTTAGATCTCGAAAATGAATAACAAACCTTGGTTTCGGGTCACCTACATTATTAAACTGATATGGATCATCGATATAAAAGTAATTCCATTAACAAACACTCATTGGGTGATGCTTTCTCTTAAGATTAAATGATTAGACATATGTATTCTAAACATTGTTATTAGTCAACAACTCAGATACGATCTTAAGTTTGATTGATTAATAGCTTTAAGAACTAAGAAAACCAATAAGCAAGACAACTCACATACAACATGTATTTAGTCATGATAAGTATCTTCTTAGAATTTCTAATCTTTAACGTAAAGATGATAATCTTAATTGCCACTTTGGATTAGCAAAACTGAACGTCAATCTGGTTGTAAATTAAATCAATCAATACCTAGTTACACACACTAGAGATCAATCAATTCAATCATGAAAAGTAATTTGGAAGACACATAATATTCATTAATGAAATAAACTTTATTCAGAAATCTCACACATACTAGATGATAACGTGGTTCCCTTCAACCAAGAAGGAGGACTTAGTTACTCATAACATAGGTAAAACCCAACAAAAGAATAGCAAAACACATAGTCTCCATGTCTGGTCTTTTTCATAAAAATAAGAAAATCCTCACCAATAACCAAAAAAACCAGCAGAAAATGTAAAGAAGATGTAACTTTGTGTGTCCTCTCTGCCCTCTTATCGTTGTCTTTATCAGATACACTCCCCATATAATCAGGTAGTAGATCCCCACCTAAAAGATAACAACTCGATCCCCTAAATAATAAAAATCCTAAGTGTATTGAATCTGTATTTAAATCAGATTCTACAAATAAATTTTACCTTTATACATACCCACACTTAGTCAAAAACTTTTTTGCCAACTAGGAATTCGAATTGTCTTTATTTTCCTTGGATCTTTTTAATTCAAATTCATCTCCTATATGTTGAAAACCATCTGAGAATAATTAAAAAACAAGTTCCTTAATTTTAAATAAAAATTTTAACACATTAAAGAGATTTATATTCAAAGTTAGCACAAAAACAACAACTTATCATTAAACGAAAAAGCATTGTATTTATTTTATTGCACGCAAGATCAAAATTTTCCTCGATTTTCTCATACTACTACTTGATATAAAGCTTATGATGTTGCATTAATCAAGCAGCAATTTTAAGGTAGGAAATTGATAGTGATTATATTAGTCACTTTCATTTTTATAGGTGATGGAATGTCTGAACTATCTAGAAAGAGTGGCTGAAAGCCGATTCACCAACTTCTTATCCAACTTCGCGTTTATTTACTTTGCAAACAAATTGATAATGAAAGCTCCACAGACATCCATTAATCTTCATGGAAAATATGTTCCCTATAAAAGCAAGATAGTAACGTGATCAAAGGTGAGACTATTGATTGGTAACGTGTGGTATATTTGAGACAACTGTTTACCGTGTCAGTGCTCATAACCCAAAATGAACCTATCAGCAGTAACTATTTTTGTCTTGATATTGAAGAAAAATTTAAAGATGGCATTGTATAATGTGTATCCCTTATTATATGCACAAAAGACTGAGATTATTTTGGGTATGAGAGTTCAGGTTGTTACATGCTAAGTGCTGTCATTTCTCATATGTCTTAACTCAATTTACAAGAAATGACAGGCACCAAATGGCATGAATTTATACATGGCGGATGTCCATTTATCCCATTTGAAGTATTTATCCAAGAAGCATATAGATAATGGAAAATGGCCCATGTGTTAAAGCTTTCAACATCCACAGGGGACAGATTAATATAAGCACAATATGGAATACTATTCCACTCAAATGCAAATGAACGAGTATACCAAATTAAGGGCGGGTACAGAGTAATATAAGCACAATATGGAACACTATTCCACTCAAATGCAAATGAACGAGTATACCAAATTAAGGGCGGGGACAGAGTAATATAAGCACAATATGGAACACTATTCCACTCAAGTGGAAATGAACGAGGATCCGTACCCATTAAGAGTCTCTTTAGTCGGATATTAATTAATAGAATGGAATGGAACAGTTTATAATGAAATAGAATTTAATATAGTAAAAAGTTGTTTGGGAGGGATGAAAGAGTTAATCATGTAATGTAATTAAATGTTATTTGGAAGATGAACAGAATGGAATGGAATGTATAATAAATAACTATTATACCTTTATATAACATTCTCACATAACCTTGAACCGAAAATGCAAAAACACTCGAATGTTATGGTTTTAAAACAGTAAAAACCTGTGACTCACGAAAAACATGTTACGGTTGTAACTTATTTAAATCACAACCATGGCGAACAATTAAAATCACAGTTGTGACTCGAACAATAATTTTTTATATTTTTCTATTTTTCATTAATAAAAATTATATTATTTTATTATTAATTGTATACAATTTATTATTAATTATATAAAATGTTATTATTAATTATTTAATAAAATTTATTATATTAAATATTATTTTATTCTATTTGATTTATATTTAAAAAAGTATTTATATTTTTATTTATATAAAAATATTTATTTATATTAAAAGAATTTTTTATATATTCTATTTTTATTAATAAAAATTTATTATTTTATTAGCAATTATATACAATTTATTGTTAAATATATAAAAATATTATTGTATTGTGTTGGTTGTTATTAGGGTACTGTAAGAAATAATTGGTATCATGAAAAATTATTGAGGATATATTAGGTAATATGTATTTATTAGTTTACGTTCTATCCTAAATCTCCTAAAATTTCCGAATCGAAGATCTATCATTTTCACCATTTATAATAAAATGAACGTAACATAAAACTTTTCACTTTTATCCTATTCCATTATAAAACCTCATTTCGAAAAAATAAAACTATGTTAGCTTCTATGTCATTCCGTTATAAAACATTAACTACAAAGACCTAAGGCTAATAAAGAGAGAGCATTGAGGTGAAACAAATATCAGCTTATAATACACCGAAAACAGTGGCTGGGGTGAGAGAGGCTCGAACTCTCGACCTCAGGATAACTCAGAAGCTATGAGACCTACGCGCTAGCCAACTGCGCCACCACCCCATTGTACTGTGGCTATTATGTTTTCTAATTACTATTAAACTAAAAGTTGTCCGCCAAAGACTCAAAACCAATATTGTTGTTGCATATTTTCCACATATCTAGTGATAAATCCGAAACAAAAACTATTTTCGGTCTCCTACTGTTTTCTTACATGAGCCTATCTATTTGTTGTGCTCAGCTTTTTTCTCTCTCTTACCTAGCATGTCAATAAACCTTTTATGGCAACAGGCCCACTTCGTTACCTGAAACATTGTAAAGGCTTTACTGTCTAAATGGCCTATCGGAAGGCAATAGCCCATACAAGTTCAGTGTCTTTTACATACACCTTAAGTGATAGGATAAGATATACCTATTTTATATTAATTTGCTATATTCTAATTGATAAAATATTTGTAATTATGGATATCAATCATATATTTTGTATTTAGTGGCGTAGATTGAAGAGTTGTAGTAAAATGTGCTTACAAGTAGAGATGTAATAAAGAAGGAATAAATATGTAAATTTTAAAAAAGAAGTCTGGAAAAAAAAGTTCCAGACTAGGTTTAAGCATAAGGTATATTACTTTAAAAAATAAAAGTGATTAAACGGATAAAGTCTTGGTAAAATCAGTGGGTCCTAAATATTTATGTCTATGTTTAGCTCCTTTTTGGAGTTTTGATTAAGTATGACTTGTTTTGGTAGGATAATAACAATTAGATTTAATTTTGTTCTTGTCTTTAATCCCTTATGTTTATGAAGAATAAATAGGATTTTAAGATTATATAATGGTTGGAGCTGCATAAGTAGCCGTCCCATCTCCACTCTTCTAAGTTCATATTTATTTTCAAGCTATATTTTAAAACCATATACAACTCTCTCTTTTTAACTAAAAGTTAATTGAAGTTTGATTTGTCAAGAGTTGTAAGATCTAATTGTTTTTCTTTACTCTTTTATTCTTTAGAATTTATACGTCTTATGAAATTATTAACGTAATTATTTTGCTTATTGATACGGAAAGGATTATTATTTAATTATCAAAACATATTGCCAATTAGAATGATTAAATCTGTAATAATTTGATTGTTTTAATGTTTAAAGGTAAAATAACATGATTCAATATAAGATTCGACTCATGTTAGTTAGAATTGAGTCTATCTACTTGTTAATGTTGTTAATAGAATAATTCTTAAGAGTTTATTTCTGGTTGTTTTTTTGATAAGATAAATAGTCAAAGAACTTGTTTTGGTTAACAAGAAAGTAAGGAGAGATAGGTTGTTAGAACTTATTAATGACTATAACCAATTTATTAAAGAATAGAAGAGTTTACGTTTGTATCAATGATCAATTTAAAGAATCAAAAATATAATTATATATTGAGCTAGATGTTCGTTGTCATTTGATTTCATTAAATTATGTTCTTGATTTAATTTCATGTTTTGCTTTAATCTATTTTAGTTTCCAACTTAAAACCTCCTTTCTTTTATTTTGTTTTGTTAATTTGGGAAAAGACAAACTTTATGAGTCCATGCAGATTTAACCCTGCTTATTGCTATATGCAATTCATTTGTGATCAGAGTAGGATTATTTGTTAGATTCAACAACCAACATAGAGCTCATTTTTCTAATATATATGGAGCATAATGCTCATTTTTAGCTCGACTCTACTTTAAAACATACAAAGAACGTAGCATTTAAATAAGGGAACAAGGACACCAAAGTCATATCACCATGGAATTAAACCTTTATCAGAAGTAGAACACTCCCTCTCGTTAATGGGCATTCCATTTGCAGATATGTGATCAACCATAATTTCAAACGTATAATGGTGGCTTAAACTACCATTTTCCTTTTTTTTTCTTCTTAAATTGTTTCTTCAATTTCAACTTTAACATTTTCAAAATGTTTAAAATATATCTTAAGTGAGTAATGATGTGACACTTTTTATATTTTTTTATTAGTAAGCACACATGGCAATGTGAGGCCCAATCGACTGAATTTAAAATTTAAAAATTTAAAACTTTAAATGATTTTTAATTATTTTGTAACAAAAATTAAGTTTAATTTTCACGTCTCTCCTCTCTCTCTCTAGTTTCCCTTTCTCAACTTCTTTGGTTCTATTGTAAACACTTCATTCTAACTATCGTGAACACCTCTCTCTCTCTAATTTCTTTAACACCAGCTCCTCATTCTTTCTCCCAATCTCTTTTTTGTATTAAAAGGAAAACAACGCAACAAATTACACAGTGAGTCTAGGAGAGTCGCTCCCCGACAAATCTTCTGCAAGGAGGAGGTAACACTCAATGGGTGGAGTCTCAAAATAAATAATGCCTACATTAAATTGACCAGCATAGTTCACTAGCCAGTCAGTGCATCTGTTACTCTCACGATAGATATGTTGATGAGTAACAGTCCAGTTCTGGGTGAGAAGCTCATGAATACCCCTAACTAGGGATGGCAATGGGTAGGGTTCGGTTCGGGTTTTACTCTACCCATATCCATATCCATTTTTTATGACTCAACCCATATCCATATCCATATCCATCGATTTTTATGATTTACTACCCATATTCAAATCTATTGGGTTGTTCAGGTTTTTGGATATCCATCAGGTTGTATAGCACTTAAAAATATAACTTCTAAATAGAAAATATAAAGAGCAGATTTTTTCGAACGCTCCAAATCAAAATTACTTTAATAATAATAAGTCAAATTTTTGATTTGTATATATTAAAAAACCATAAATTTGGAATAATAAAAATCATAATATCTAGTACAAAGACAACATACATTTTTCACAACATTCAAAATTCCATCTCCATTTTATTTGCATTATTATCATCCTATAAGAAAATAAAATATGATGAAAAATGTGAGTACTGAGGAGTAAAGTGAAGATTTTAAAGTTGTTTCTTCTCATAAAATATTAATATTTTATTATATTTAACCATAAATATTCAAGAAAAAATAGAAAAATAGAGTTAATAAAAAATAGGTAGGATATGGGTATCCATGGTTCGGGTTATCACTAGACCCATATCCAAATCCATATCCACATTCATTTTTCAACATCCATTTAAAATCTATTTTTTAGCCTTCATATCTATTTTTTTGGATCGGATAGTGCGGATATTAATCGGGTTGAAAACCCACTGCCATCCCTACCCCTGACAATGGGGTTGAGCGCCATAGATCTATTTAACATGGCAACACTACGAACATTCCTCTCTCTTTCGCACTAGCTCCTCCTTCACTTGTTAGTTCTCATTCTACTTTGCACCAACCCTCCTTCGTATCGTATCCAAGTACTTCACTTTCCTACTCATGCTTATTCATCATCCAAAGATGCAAAATCAATTTGTGGTTAAAATTACTTAAGTTATTTTTACACTTTCCCTTGATAGTGTAAAAACATTAAGGGTATTAATAATTTATTTATGGACCATATGAGAATTTTACTATGATTTCTTGATTTCAATTGCCTGTACAAAACTCTCTTCATCACGCTCTTAGTTTTATTTACTTCTATAAAATTTCTCCTCGATGAAGTACAAAGTAGTGTTGGACATTTTTTACTTTTTCCATAAAGTTGGACAACATTTAATTGCATTTTTATTTTTTTCAAATAACGTATTGATTAAGTTACTTAATTTGATCTAGATAAAGGTAATAAAGTGACCTAATAAATGATTTAATTCAATGAGTCGAAGTCTGGGTAAAAAATGGATCTTGATCAGTGTGAACCGGACTCATATCGAGCCTGTGATGGAGAAGCTCGATATACAAGCTATATATATAAAGGTTAAGGTCTCCGACAGTTGCTTATATCATTCGTAAGCATAAGGATTCTCTGACCTGTTAAGAGAGCTTATATTATGAGAAAACTATAGAGAGATGTTGACCGCGTTCCAGTGAACAGTTCCCGTGAAGGCAGTGGATTTGCATTTGTTTCAGCTTCAAAAAGCTCATTTGAAGTTATGGAATCGAAATACGGTATTTTCTGCATTTCTTCGTTTATTGCCCTTTCAAGTTCAATCCAAAATACGTAACTAAGGTATCATTACATGTCACACATGGTATTAGAGAGGTGACGTGATCGGTTGGTTAAAAACGAAATTTTTTTTATTTTTTCTCCATAAGGTTTTCGGAGAGTTAACTTCTGTTTCTCGATTTTTTCTTGCTTTTTATTGCATGAAAGTAGTATACATATGTTTAGCCTTGAGAAATGGCTTGAAAATGAGTCCGAGAGCGTGAAAAAAAAGCCCAAAACACGCCGAAAATTTCCATTTTCTAGCAGGACGACTAAAACTATCGGGCGCACGGTCCACACATGGGTGGATAGGAACGAGCCAGGTGTCGACGCGTGCGACATACACGCCTATCAATAAATGCACGTGAGGGCGCGTCTGGCTTGTGTCACACACATGCCATGCAAGTTGAAGATGCGTCGCTCTCCCATGCGTAGCTGATGTCAACGTAGACGTCAGCGGATGATGTCAACATTATAGTGCACTGACGTCAGCGTTCTACAGTAGTTTAAAAAACCAAAAAAATTTCAGATTTCCTATAAGAGTGCCCTGGGGCATTTTAGGTCAGTTTTCGAGTCCAGGAAATTTATAAAGTGAAAATTTTCCATTTTTTGGATTTATTACATTAGTAATAAATTAAAATTTAATTCTAGAAAAAGGAATTAAGGTGTTTTGAATTCGATTTCAAGTGAATTTTCATGCTTCGGATATCACATGAGGGAGATGCTTCAAGCTTTCGTGTCTCGGGTCTCATGTTCAGTGATTAGGATTGCATGATAGTTACTCGGAAAAGCAATTAAGACATTCTGAAGCCATTTTTGAGTAAATTTTCATGCAACGAACTTGCCCTAAGGGAGATAATGAGGTTCTTATGTCTCAGGCGGTCAGTTTAGTGTCTAGTAATGCACAATAGTCGCTCTACTGAGATTTTTATTTTATGAAAGTCTCAAATGAAGTTTTCAGAGAATGTCTTCAACACGAGTGTGTGACAATGAGACTATGCATTCAGGTTTTTGCATTTATTGATGTTATATTGTCACATACCATATGCCCATCAAGAACGTGAGGATAACATAAAGATGTATCCCTTGTATTTGTAGACTTTTTGAGTGCTGACGAGAATGTAGTCACCAAAGTGCCCTTTCAAGTCAGCATTTAAATTGTTCTGCTTGCATGTAGGGGGTGTCTCTGGTTTTATGTTTGGTTATTCTACCTAAAGGTGTTGGCCTTACATAACATTTTGAGATATGCATAAAGACATAAGATGGAGGAAAGTTGTTGCTCAAGTGATCTATTCATCCAAAGGTGGTAGTATCATAAGAGTTGATAGTTTGTACTCCGATGACTTTTATATGGAGGTCTAATTGCATATATTATATATTCAGCCCAAAAGTACTTCATAATATGTATGATTGGATTCTCAGAAAATATATTATTTAATGACTTTAAGTATCGTTGTTATCCGACATTGTGCTGATCTAAACATTTTCATTTTGCAATCACCTTTTCAGTCAACAATATCATTGTCAGCATTGAAACCCTGATTGGTTTCAATACGAAAAAGTGGACAGAGGATGTATTGAATGATATGGAGATAACTAAGGTTGATATGGTCATACGGTAGGATAGGCCATCTCTATATACATCTGTGAACTCGAGAGCTCATAAAGTAGCCTATGAAGCTTGGGATTGGTTTAACAGGTTATGTCTTATGACCATTAAGAGATCCATACCTGATCATTTGCTTAGTGGACTTCCGGGCACAAACATAGCGAGGGAGTTTCTTGGTAATGTCTCCTAGAGGTACACAGTCTCACCTAATGTTGAGACAAGTGCCTCGATGAAAGAATTATTTTCCATAAGGTATAAGGGAGAAGGGGCAGTAATGGAGTATATATATCAAGAATGATCCTCCACAATAGAATGAAGATACTAAATTTTCCTCTTCCTAATGTCTTCATAATTCACCAGAATCTGAATACGCTCACTCCAGAGTTTAGTAATCTAGTGATGACATATTATTCGTTGGATGAGGAATGGGACTTCAATGCTTTGATTGCCCATTACGTTGCTGAAGAGAAGAAACTCAAACTTGCTACTCCTACGACCCTCAAAGCAACTAAAGGGAAGGCAAAGATGAAACCCACTAAGATCAAAGGGAGAAAGACTAAATCTTCTCCACATATTGATGCTGGTCAATCCAATGCTGGTAAAGGTCCACATGATATAAAGAAGCCAACAGTATGAGACCTAGAAAGAAAGACTATGACCCTCAAATAACTCCTTGGCTTATCAATTTATGAATCTAATTTGTGATAATCGCATTAAGTATTTGGTGGCTATATAGGGGAACATCTGATCATGGTACTTCCACAATGCAATGTTTCATTTTTAGGATATAACCAAATAAAAGGAAGGAGGAACTGATGGTTGACAGCAATGAAGAAGTGGATAAAATATCTATAGGGGAATGTATGAGCTAAACCTTGCTGCAAGGTTCATTTTGGTTTTTTATATGACATATTTTATATGTGATCTTTAGATCAATTTTAGACAAAGAAGGTTAACGTTTTGTATTTAATGCTTCTCTTGTATAGTTGGTGTTTAATGCAAAACATAATAGTACAACTTATCATATGGTTTGTACAAAATATGTCTTACCTCGAATTAGATATATGCTTCTTTGTATCTTGCTAAACAAGTTATGAAATAAAGGACCCTAATGAATGAAAAGTCATACATGATGCGGAATAAAAGTTTAAGCCACATTTCCAGAGTTAGGGTTAAGAGATTGATTAAGGAAAGCATTCTCTCAATTTTAGATTATGATGATCTGGGAACATGTGTTAACTATTATAGGGTAAGTTGACTAATAAGGAAGAAGGGTCAACTCATGTTTCTGACTTGTTGAGTCTAATACATATAGATATCAGAAGACCTTATACAGTTGCATTGTGCAATTCCAAATGTATTCTGAAATTTGTTGATGATTATTCCTATTACAATTATGTGTTCTTGCTTAAAGATTGAAGGTTGAGAACCAATTAGGAAACTTCATTCAAAGTGTCAGATCTGACCGTGAAGGAGAATATCATAGCAAACATGGTGTTTCAGGACTTGAAAAGGTCCGTTTGCCAGATATATGGAATCAGTTGGAATAGTGACTTAGTTCACTATGCCGGGTAGTCTTGAGCAAAATGGTGAGTTATCGAAAGGCATAATCACACCTTAAAGGACTTGAAGAAGTCGATGCAGAGTGGGGCTGTTCTACCTGATTATCTAGAAGCGTGGGAACTCAGTCTTACACATATTCATGTATGGGGTTACCCTACTAAGGTGGTATAATCCTTATAAAGGAAAATTGCATGCTTGTTCCACTCATTGATAGTTAGTAAGATATTTTAATCACTCTAAAGGCTATAGATCTTAATGTAGAGAAAGAGGGATCAGAATAGTGGAATAACAAATAACTAAGTCTCTGGAATATGATGTCTATGATAATGGTGGGCCCTTTGACCCTTCAAATGATAATAGGGTGGATACTATATTTATTATGTACTTGCCACTCATACAGTTAGATCTGGTGGATCTAGCTCTTTGTACCATGCCTATACAAAAATAGAAACCTTTACCTGTACACACAGAGGTTCCTAAGGATACAAATCTAATGTAGTTATGAAGATCCACCAGAGTGAGATGACCTATTATCTCATCTGATTACATAGTCTATTAGGTGAATAGGACTAAGATATTAGACATGTTACGAATCTAGTTACTTTTACAGAAGTTGTTTCTGAACCTAATGTGGAATTGTGGTAGGTTGTAATGACTGATGAGAAGTAAGCCATGAAGTATCATAAGGTCTGGGAGCTAGTTGATTTTGCAACAGAATTGCAAACTCGTCAGTTGTAAATGAAGTTTAAAGACCTAAAGGATTTCGGGATAAAGTTCAGCGACTTATGGGCTCGCTCAATTTCCTAATGGTTCACTCAGGGAGAAAGGTTGACTATAATGTTACCTTTTCTCTTGTATCCTCGTAAGATACATTTTGAGTGATTATGACAATTGTAGCTCATGATAATATAAAGTTACATCATATGGTTGTCAAAACTGCTTTCCTGAATAAAGACCTTTATGAAGAGGTCTATATGGTACAACTAGAAGGATTTCAGGGTCCAGATGGAACTGACATAGTTTGTGCGTTATACAGATCAATATATGATTTACATCAAACCTCTCGAAAGTGATGTCGTACATTTGATAAGGTTTAAACTTTTTTAGTTTCATGGAAAATAAAGTTGAAAAGATGCTCTTACTATGAGGTCAGGGGGAGCAAAGTTATCTTCCTATTATTGTATGCGATGATATATTGCTCACATCAAATGATGGGTGTCGAATCCACCAAAAATAAATCCCAAACACCAAACGAAAATAAATTGCGCACAGTGGTAAATGAGGTCGATCCACAGAGAATGGAATAATTGATTTTATTCTAATGCCAAAGAACTAGCGAAATTAATTAAAAGGGGGGGTTTTTGGATTTTTCTACTAAACTAATAAATAATTGAACCACTAATAAATTATCAAGCAATGAATGTCAAATAAAATAACAACTACGATTAAACTAGCAAAGAACGCAAATAAAACTGATTAACTCAAATAACGACAACTAGCCAGGAAATTCCTAATTATTATGCAGAGACCTCGATCATCGACTCAAATAT
>JAOTAX010000006.1:8384569-8400889 GCA_025629825.1 Erythroxylum guanchezii | reverse complement strand
AAGTATGGCTATAGCATCAAAACTATTGCAAGAAGGTGTTGAAAAGCCTACACCTGGTGGAAGAAGTATCACTGTTCTCATTCGTGCGTTTGAACATGCCAGGACCCTTCTCGGGAATCCAGACATAGGGGACTCATTTACCTTTACCGACTCCCATGTCACTTGGAATCAAACAAATTAATTATATCATTGTGATTTTTCGATGCAATACATTATTACACTAAGCTTTGAAGTTGATTTATTGTTATCTCTGTAAGACTTTGTTAAACAATGCACAATTTTATCATTGTTCAAGTTGATTTATTGTTGTTAACTATTTGTTAACCTTCAAATCCATTTCCTTATTTTCTTCTCCATATATTTTGTACAATATTGTTATCAAAGTATTATATTTGTAGAGAATATGTAAAAATTGAATTTCAGGTAAACAAATGGGACCAAAGCGACAGCGTGAGGTTATGCGACTGAGGTTTAGAGCCATGTTCGGAGCAACTTATTGTGAAGGTGGTTCGTCACAGTTTACTGCTCGCACTATCGGAGCAACTTATTGTGAAGGTGGTTCGTCACAGTTTGCTGCTTGCACTAACTCACCTCCTCCGTCTCCAGGACCGACAATTGCTGATGAGGCATCATCTACTGCTCCTCATGCTACTCCATCCCCATCCCCAACTTATATATCATCCAATATCAGTTTATCGGATAAAGGAGTCGTCGGCTAGCCTGCAGCTGAGGGACCTAATGGAAGAAAGTTTATAACAATTGTCAATGAACAGTAACTGAAATCACAATACTCACTGTTTTCTTTCAATTGTCTTAGGTTTATCAGTTATTTCACAGTATAAAATAATTTGTTATATTAGGTTGGTTCCGTTTGGATCGAGTTCCAAAAATATGACTTCCACATTTAAGCAAAGGATTGAACCTGAGGGTTATGTGTGGAAGAATATATCTGACGCCACAAAGCAATTTTACTTTCAGGAGTTTGAGGTACAAAACATATTTATTTTCTTTTTATATTGATTTATATACACAAATTACATAAATATTATTACATTATATAATTTGTTGCCTTCTTATTTCAGAAAGCATGTTACTGGAATTCTTGTTTCAACGCCAGCATGTATAAAGTATGGGAAAAGAAAGCTCATACACGTTATCACGACTTCATTAATGCAATACGCAAGGCTGGTGTACGAATGCGTTATATTTCGGAGGAAATTTGGAGTCGTTGGACCGAGTATTAGACATCACCTGCAGCAATGTCCATATCAGAGCGTAACTCCATCAATAGATGTGGAGACCCAGGGGGCCAGAGTCTTCCTGTACATACGGGAGGATCAATAACCCATAACGAGCATGCATATAGACTTGTAAGTATCTAAACTTGAAACTTATTATATATATTTTTTGCTATGTTGTTTTGTACATAATGATTATGTTATTAATGTCTAGTGCCATATATAGCTGTGTTAAGTTATTTGCTTTGTTCAACAGGGGGCAAATATTATAAAAATAGAGAAAATTTTGCCGAAACTTTTATAAATTGTAGTTCACATCTGACAATTTAGGTTATACATGTAGGAAACGCCATTAGGGATCAATCCTACGCCTATTTAGTTGTTTTACTCACCCACACGAAGAAACATGATGTTGTGACATTCATCAACACCTGATGTAGAGAGTTGAATGTATGTGAAATTAATACATTTTTATAATTTCTTAACAATAATCCCTTACTCATGTCAACATTGCTTCCTAATAGGACCAAATACAACAAACCATTCAGCGACAGTCTGAGGAGGAACAACCTGTAAATGATACTTAGACGTATCCTGATGTTGTAAGTGGTAGGGACAGTCGTGGAAGGATATTTAGGCTAGGTTCATATGCGAACACATGTTATTCGCGCTTTTTCTTGTCTAATATAGCAGCATCTGCTAGGCCAGCGCACAGCCATGAAGTAATCGAGCTTTGGGCCACAGTGGACACATTGAAGGAGCAGATAGCTCACATCACAGAGGCTAACGTGAATGAACGGATGCAGCACATGGAGTAGATAGCTAAGATGAGATGAGAGATAGAGCAGGTGACAAAGATAAGAGAGGAGATGGAAAAGATGGAGCGGAGATGGAGCAAATGGCTAAGATGAGAGTGGAGATGGAGCAAATGACTAAGATGAGAGAGCAGATGGAGCAAATGGCTCAGGTTAGACAGGAGATGAAACAGTTGAAGGGGAGGCTTGGTAGTTCAGAACACCCACGATCACCACAACATTAGCTTGTCCTTGTCATTTGCTTTCAATTACAAACATAAGTTTTGTACACTGTACTGCTTTTATTATCAATTAAAATAATTTTAACATTATATTATCAATTAATTTTCTGATTAATCAAATATATATATACATATACAAATTAATTTATTATGCACACATTATTGGTAACTCTTAACATCATGCATTTATCACAACATCATGAAACGAGAATTTCTTAAAAAAATTTCTTACCTCCTAATACCAACGGAAAATAACATACCGTTGGAAATTTAATTTTTTTTACCGACGGAACTATTATTTCCATCAGTATATTATACGTCGTTCTTGTTCATAACCTTCGGTTTACCAATGACATTTAGTCTGTTGCTAAGTTTTA
Organism: Erythroxylum guanchezii; assembly: GCA_025629825.1. Lineage (NCBI taxonomy): Eukaryota > Viridiplantae > Streptophyta > Magnoliopsida > Malpighiales > Erythroxylaceae > Erythroxylum > Erythroxylum guanchezii. The sequence goes on along the minus strand of JAOTAX010000006.1, from coordinate 8,398,238 downwards.
CCGATGGTAAGTCGTTAAATTTTGGTCGTCGGTAATATTATTACCGACATAATTTATACCGTTGGTAATATATTTTTGGAGACCATCGGTAAATTTAACTACGATCCTTTTATCGACGATTTTGTCCGTCTGTTATTTCCGTCGGTAATCAATTTTACCGACGAAATATTAGAGTTTACCGACGGGAAGATCCGTAGGTAAACTACTGATTTCTTGTAGTGTAACAACACATCCATCTAAAAAGAAAATATCAGCACACATATATCTAAAAAGTATACCAACAATACATCCATTTAAATGTTATGTACAACACAAATCAAAACTTTAGTATGGTTGGTTCTGTGCTATATTGCTTCCCTTATTTGTACTTGACTAAGAAAGTTGTTCTTATAATGGTTGTGTCAATGATACTCTCCTCCTCTTTGCTTGAACTTGTAACTATTAGGAAGTGATGCTAGATTTTCATTCTAACTTTAGATCCCTTGGTTTAAATAATAATTTGAAAGTATATAGATCAACACATCCCAACTTCATTTTACTGCTATATGAAGAGCTATTAACCTAAAAATACACATCATTCATAAAATAGAATAGAATTAATTTTTAATACTGTAATGAATGCTCATATATAGAACTCATAGTATTGCTTTGTTGGCTTTGTACAACAATATCTTTAACTATATTTATACAGCAACCTTTATTAATCAAATGAAACATATTCATTAATTATTATAACTAATATAAATTGATAAAATATCGAAGGGTTATACATCTAGATACCTTAATGATAACTTAATATATATAATGGGAATAACAATGTGAGTTTTATACATGTAGCAAAGCACACTAAACAGTTCAAGGTTTGTAAGCAAATAAATTTTTATACCTAAAAAGATGTTTCTCTAGGTATGTTTAAGCCATCCTTATTGGTTTTTCTGACATTGAAGCCATAATGACCATATTTCCTACATTTTTGTACTTGTCCCTGATAAGATAATGTGTTTGAAATTTTCAACTTTTTATACTTATGTGTTCCTTTCCTTCTAGCAGATTTTAGCCTTCTTAGCATGACTCTTTAACCACTTGCTATATCACCTTTGCATTAATCGTAAGTTAGAAAATTACACCTTAATAGATTGTAACACACGATCATGCAAACTAAGGTATCAAGCCTCCTTATATCAACCATCTATAAATGTTTTGACTTTTTGTTTGAAATGATAGATTGCACTTATTATATGTTAGCAAAGGTATCCATATTGATCCTATATCCTATAACTATAGGATTGTTGTCTACCAATTCTCATAGTATATTTTCCATTACCCTTTGACACTTTATATGCTCCATCTTTATTATAGATTATTCTCTATCGCATTCCTTCTTTTTTTGTTATAGACCTTCTCTAGTAGATATTCAATGAGTAGTATGTGGTAAAGTCTTTTGTATAGCTTTGAAAAATCTCTAAATAATTAAAAATTATAAAAAATGCATTCTAATTAATTATGAATATAAAGAATAAGATATCATTTGCATATAACATATAATTATAAGTACTTCACTATAAAATTCCAAATCATAAGCCAATAGCATAAACTAACTCCATGAATTAGTTTTTTTCTACCTTTACACCAGCTTAAGCCAATGGTCCATCCCTCCATTATCATCCCTCATTACTGCATTTGAAGTGTCTATTTACTCTATGTCTATGTTTATACATGTAACTTAAATATATATGATCTTCCATATAGCCACCACAAAAATAGCTAAATAATAGTATAATTGCAACTTTTAATATCATAAACAAACATAAAAGTCATTATAATAGTAAAAATGATTAGGAGTAGAACAAAAAAATGAGAGACGATTGGTTATGGTATGAGTCACTTTTAGTCATATAACTTTTGAGAAGAAAAAACTTTGCATACATATGTAATGGTTGAATTTTGGTCTTAACTTAAATTAGACATAATTATCTCCTTAATCCAAACTATAAAACATTAGTCTAAAAAGCAAATAAGGACTATGTGTAATGTTTAATGTTAATGTATCGAACCAAATTATTGTTCTTTTTTACGTTCAGTCAAAAACTTAGCACTGTAATGAATTATGATTTTCCAGGTCTTGTAGTTAGTGAAATCTACATCAAGTAAACTTGGACACATAATATATAGACATGGTAATAGATGAAAATAAGGTAAAAGCATTCTCAACATAATTTCACCTATGATTTGATTTTTTGTTATTAATCTTGCCTTTTCTTTAGCCTTTTTTAATACCTTCTAAAAATCCTAGCATGCCTGAAAAATACCATTACAAATTAAAATAATAAAATTAGTGTTGTTATATATTTGAACAACTTGCTTTTGTTTATATTTAGTCCATGATGAATTACTGCTAATTATTGAAAGTAACTAGATAATATTGTAATCACACCAAACATTACAAACTAAAAGGAGCTACACAATATTCTTATCTAACATTTTCAAGGCACCAAGACCACTGAGATATCTAATTTGTTATAAAATATTCGTGTTCAATAGATAAAGAAGCATAACTGCCTCAGAACTATAATCATTACTAGAAATTATACTAGTAAACAAATAAACTAAAAAATATTGAATTGAAATCAGTGCATCAATGGATTGGTTTAAGTTAAAGCTTGCATTCTTCCAATTGTTAGTTAAAATATCATTTTTAAGTCAGACAATAAAAAGATAAAAATGTAGCAACAACCACAAATCTAATAGAAAATGCAGACAAAGTGATCACATACAAATAATAAGAAAATACATACAGAAGATATAAAGACATAAGGGATCACATAAAGCAGACAAATTAGACAAAGACAAAGACAAAATAAAAAATACCACCGATTATGATGTAATGTCTCTTCTCTACGTTTTTTTTATAATTGTTATTGTGTTTACAGAGATTGACAAGTGAAAAGCCAGAGAGAAATCAAGGAGAGACATTTGCACTGAGAAACAAAAGGAGTTGAAAGAGAGAAACTAAAGAGAGGATAAGCGCGAAAACTAACATAATAAGGTTTCACCAGTTATTCTTTTTTATTCGATTAAATTGATAAGGGATTTCAGATATAATTAGCAAAAATAATTGATAAACATAATTTTTGTTTTAGAATAATTAAAATCTATTATTAATTTTAAGTTTTAAATTTAATCAAATCAGTCTCACACTGTTATATTTGATGGTATCACATTAATGATGATAGAGTGCTTTAGTACATAAATTTAAATTTTCTATTTTTTATCTACTTAAAATTTATTTATAACTTTTTTAAAATGTTAAAATTGAAATTAAAATACTCAGAAATATTAAAGTTTAACATATATTTCGATTAAAAAAATGTTATGATCTAAAATATTATTTTAAAGATTTAACCTGTTTTTCTCCTACCGAAATGCTGTTAAACCAAAGCGCTCAAGATGATTTCCGAAATTGTCTAAAAGGAATAATTCTTTGCTCCTAAAAGTACATTAGTAAGGGGACCCTCTTTTCTTTGGTAGATGGAGGACCCTGAAGTTTACAAGAACAAAGTTGATATGGAACTAAACGGAATAAGGCGTATCTAAGACCTAAAGATCAGAAAAATTTAAAAAGAAACTACTAACGTAATCATTTCTTCTTATCCGACTTTAAAACCGTGAGGAATCAAGTCTGATTGGCAGAACCAAAAGTAACATAACTAGCTACCTAGTTACCGCACCCTTTTAGGCAACAGCAAAGTGTGGGTTTGTCAGAGAAAATGCAGGATTCGAGCATTTACTGGTGATTGTAGCTGGTTTCATGGGGCCAGAGTAACCGGGTGGGTCAAGAAAAAAGATAAAGAGTGATGATGTTTAAGTTTAGACCTTAAAGAGGAAAAGAAATTGAGAAAAAAGTAGATGGAATACAGCTCACAAAGGGTGAAGGAGTGACAGGACCCCTGCCAGTTCACGGACTTGTACAGCTGTTATGGCTGTTCCCCTCGTCTATAACGCAGGCATCGAATTATCGTACCGATTTTACTCTCAGATTATGTTTTAGTATAGCGGTGTGATAGTATTTATGAATATTCGACTAATTTTTTAAATTTATGAAATAATTTTTAAATATTATAAAATAATTTATTAATATATTGTACTGTATATTTTATAATTTTATATCAACTATGTTTCTAAAAATTATAATAATAAATAATAACTACAATTAATATGAAATAACAATAATTTTCGGATATTTTATAGATAAATATTAACCACAATTAATATAAAAAAGATAGTCATCATATAAATATAAAATTAAGAACAACACAAAGTATTTAAAATATTATAATTTGATTATATAATAAATAATAATGATATCAAAATATCAAATAAAAAGAACAATAAATATCCTTGACCCTCAAACTATTATAATTTACCATAAGAGTTCGTGATAAGGAAACAAACAAGTAAAAATGGAACCTGAAACAAAAGCGTTTATAATTAGATTGCATATATAGAATTTAAAATATACATCAAATATAAGAATAATTAAAAAAAGATGAGAAATAAAAACCTAGAACTTCATTACATCGTTTATGAGAGGATACATGTTATAACTGCACTGACCCTAATTATCATTTGACACAAAATTCTCATCATTGAGAGGAGTCTCATCATCATTATCATTCAAATTCAGTACACTAAATGATATGTCAATGATTTTCCATCTAAGATTGTCTTCTAACTCATTCATATCTACCAAACTCGATTCCTCAAAAATCCAATTCGTCAAAAGATCGATATTGTCAATGCAAATTGGATCTATTAAACTACTTATACTATTAAGAGCCCTAGTAAATAATAAATTTTAATTATTAAAAAATTATATCTAAATTAATAATGACGATAACATACTTTTCTTGAAGTTTTAAAATATAACGAATGAAGACCAAGTTATTCAATCTTTTATACTTCAATCTATCCCTTTTCTTAGAATAGATGAATTCAAATATACTTCAGTTCTTTTAACAACCTATTGCACTCAAATATTAACTTAAAATTCGAATTGCAAACTTTTGCAATTCTAGAATACTAATTTCGAATTGATCCCACTAAAAAATTGTAAGTCGTAAGAAAACAAAAAGTAGTGTTACAAAATAAAGTGATAATTAATTTTCAACAATTAAGAAAAGGGGAAAAAGCTAATATCTAGAAAAAGTTTTGCTCTTTATCAAATAGTAATTGACATCCTAAAATCTCCAGAACATCGTTTATAAAGCTCCATTTGTGAGCTTAGAATATCTTGCATCATGTCATAGGCAACAATTGTTGTAATAGTTAATAATATTATCCTATTAACTTCAACTTTCTTTGTAAAATCTGATCTAAAATAGATACTAGGATTTTAAAATGCTCCAGCTGTAAACAACGGAGAACAAATTTGTCTTACCCATTTGTCATTGATGACTGTAAGATAAGGTGTGTACAAACAAAAACTAATTTTCATATTGACCTTGATTTCTTCCTTCACCCTCTCCATGACATTCAAAAAGTAACTTATTGTTGCATTTTCAACATTATCAGCCAAATGAAGCACCATTACCAAAGGCTCACAAACTTGGATAACAAATTGGCTTTGAGACCAAAATTCAATATCTTCCAGTATAATTATTGAAACCTTCAATCCACCATTAGACTTAACATGCTGAGATGAAACTCGCTTATCACTCGTAAGCATCTGTCTCATCTCTTTATTCATCATAACAAAACACTGAAGTTATAAGAAATTCGTTACAAATCTTGTTACAGTAGGACGACACAAATTCCTACCATTGGTAAATTCATTACTCATTAAATTCAATATTTATGCACAATTATAGATGAACTTTCCTTTTTGGCTTTCTGAACAGTGTCATCAATAATAAGAAAATACCTAGCATCTCCTATATTTTGCAGCATTAAGTCAATGCAATGTACAACATAAGGATTCCAAGAAAAAGAATTATACTTATTTTGTAACCTTCTTTCCGTTGCTTTATAAGTGGAATCATTGTCAGTAATAAACTAAACAATATTTTCTAGGCCTACTATATTCACAACTTCATCGAATATCTCAAATAAAGTATCGATATTTCTAACAAGGCCAGATATATCAATATACTTCAAAAACATTGAGCCATTTAAAAAATAAACCAAAGAAATTAATAATAGGCTCATGTCTCTTATTGTCCAATCATTACGCATGATTGAACATCCATAAGTAGCCCAATCCTTTCTTCTTTCTTATAAATAACTTTTAATTTCAGAAACTGAGTAACTCAAAAGTTTATCTTTGTAGTCATCAATAGAAGGAGTTTTGTATCTCGGACCGTAAGAGGCTATAACATACCCTATAGGTTGATAATAGTAAGATATGGAAGCATTGAATGCTACACCTATATCATACCACCATTTAGTCATTGTCATATCCACATTATGAGCCGCATCTCTTGATTGCATGACACTATAAATTAAAGGCTGGACTCTAGGAGTTGTTTGTGATGTAAAAAAATTAGTCATCTACCTTCTTCTTTTCCTAACATCAGATCCATATGCAATATTCACTTCTTGCTGGGAAGAAACACTAGCAAACGATCTTCACTGTCAATTTCATAATTCAATCTCTCCCTTCTATCTTTCTCGTGTTGATATTCTTCAAGCAAAGTTTTCATTTGCCACTTCACATCATGACTTACTTTTTTTATAGGGTTCCACATCTCGTTTAACTCTAGCTAAATGCTTCTTTAATCAGGTGATTCCTCCACCTTTCAAATTCTTATTACAAAACAAGAAAATAGTATGATTCTTCACACCGGGGACCAATGAAGCATGGGCTTAAGATGGGTCATTGTATCTTCCTAATGTAGTTAAATGTTTAGGAGTACTTGAACATCCTTCCAATTATTTATAAAAGTAAATGAAGACATATATCAAAATAAAGAACACATAATTTCATTACACAATACACATGTCCATCTTATATAGTATAACTTATTTTGTATGATTACATCATACACAATTCAATTTCATCCAACACAATTCAATTGTATCCAATGCAATTTATCAATAAGTCAAAAATCAACAATTCAAGTATTCATTATACACAATTACATAATCCGCATGTCCATCTTATGTAATATAACTCATTTTGTATGATTATATCATACACAATTCAATTTCATCCAACACAATTTAATTTTATCCAATATAATTCATCAATAAGTCAAAAATCAATAATTCAAGTATTTATCAAACACAATTACACAATATGCATGTCCATCTTGTGTACTATAACTCATTTTGTATGATTGCATCATACACAACTCAATTTCATCCAACACAATTCAATTTTATCCAACACAACTAATCAATATGTCAAAAACCAACAATTCAACTATTTTATATTTATTCACCAAAATTTTACTTAATATAAAATAAATTAAGCTAAACTTAGGAAAACAATGTATAAGGAGTTAAAAAAACTATCTTGAATTATAATTTGTAGTGTACTTGCTACAAATTGCGTTAATTAATATTTCTTTAATAAGAATTTTATTGATATGTAATTACTTTTAAACTTATAGTTATATTATTGCTTTTTTATTGTTAGGTCTTTTTTGGTTAAACAAAGCCATTTTAAGTAAGGATTCAAAATTGAGTTAAAATAATTGCAAATTTCGTACTAATCATGTATAAAATATTTTCATATGTATTTTAAAGATGTTATAAATGTTGCATTCAATCTTCAAAAAGGTTGAATATTGTTAAACAATTTTTATTTTTAAACATTTAAACCATCCCAAATAATTCAAATAAAATTGAAATTATATAGAGATACTAGATAAGCTTAATTTGATTTAAGTTGTTATCTAATTTATTTATAATTTAGTTTGTAATTGTAATAAACCAATCCAAATGCCTAGCTCCTCATCTTCCTATTTTGACATGACTTATGAACTTCCAATCAGATAAATAAAACACTCCAATCCAACAAATAAACAAAACACTCCATGCATTTCATTCAATTCCAAATTTCCAATCCAACTATTCACAACAATTCAATTCCAAGTTCCAACCATTCACAAAATTCACCCAAGTTACCATTCACAACCTCACAATCATAAATGCAATTCAATTTCAGGAGCAGAAAAAATCTAATTGAAAACACACCCAAAAATATCACAAATTTAGTGGGTCGGGTGAAAACCACATTTGAAAACCAGATCTGGTTTCCACACGAGTAGGAGCAGACATGTAATAGCTAATTTTTCAAATTGAGGGATTAAAACCCTAAAATATTGCATAGAACCTAGAACATTGAAAATTAATGAATTGCATTTCATTCACATGCATATCAATAGCATGCACACATGAATTATGATTTAGTACACATTGCAAAGAATGTATATGCACTCAATTGACTTATTCCGAGGTATGAAATGGTTAAAATGATTATAATATGAATTGTGTATTGTTTATGCCTTGCATTTTAGTTTGATTGATTACAAGTAGTAAATTTGGAATTAATTTGGTACAATTGGAAAATTCATGAATTAAAATGTACATTTGGTTTAGGAAAAATGCCAAATGATAAGACAAATAGATACATGAAAAATTAGGATGATTAAGCCTATGAATAAGTGACATTTGGCATAGATGAATGAGTGACATTTGGCATAAGTTATTAATTGAAAAATGGCAACAATGGTTGTGTGACAAATGGACTATTGTGTGACAAATGGACTAAGTAATTAAGTGACATATGGCAGCATATATACTTGATAAATAGAGAACATGCCTATGGACATATATCAAATTAAGTTGGTGACACCTAGCATCTTAGGTGTTAAGCTCCTGTAGGAGTAATCCCAACTACGTTCATTCTTCATCTTTCTTCTTCTCACACACCATCGAAATCCTATAAACCTTTACATCCCTATGTTTTGTCAAGTTTACGTCCAATTGTTACATAAATAATCCAAAATTTTACTGTTCATAAAATTAGATTATTGTTGTCTCTTATCCTAGCTGAAAATCATCCTATTGTTACCTTGAATATGTGATGAATCTTGCATGCATATAAGGCAAAGTTGACCTGATGAATTGAGCTAGAATTGGAGCTAAATAAGTAAGTAATAGATTGTTCTTTATGGCTTGTTATGGTAGAAAGTTTATGCTGTTTGAATTGGGGATACATTGCAAGTTACGTTGATGATGAGGTTATGCTAGAATTCGAGGGAAGAACTTGGATATGTTATGTTGCGTTTTTGATGTATGAACTATATGTTATAGGTTGTTTATATGAATGAATTAAATTGAAATTTCAAGTACAAGGAAGGTGAATTGATGCTAAAGAAAGGTGTTAATATAGTAATCTTGAAATAAGAAAGAACTAGGACTACATGTATGATCAAATGAATGACAGATTTTGTTTGGTTTTAATGTATGGAAGATCATGATTTGTGAGCTACCTAATGAATGATTTTTGAATTAGATTTGGAAATGAATTTGATAAGGGATTGAAGCTTGAATAAGATAGAATTGAAGTGAAATTGATGGACTTTGGTGAAGGTAAGTTGGAAGGAGCATGAATGAGTAAAAATTGGAAGCAAAATTAAGGTTATGGGTGAGTGAACCTTTGGTTCACTCATGCCATGATCGTGGGATTTATAAGGTTCCTTCCCACGGTCCCACGGTTGTGGGAAGTACTTTCGAAGGATACGGGGTTATTTTTAGGCAATTGTTGGGCTATATAAGGTTAAGACACTTTATAATGGTGTAATTGGACTTGATTGGAGGTTGAAATGAACTTAGAAAGCTACTTGATTAAATGATTAAGTGTTTGATCAGTTTAAGTTGTTAATTGAGGTTATAAATTAAGGAATGGAAAGACTGATATCAATATATATGAATTTTAGAAGTATGAGTTGTTAATGGTATAAAGATGTTCATGTGAGTGCAAATGTGATTCAAAGGATATAAGAAATGAATTAGGTATGATTGAATGAGAATTGGGAAATTGTGTGAATATTTAATGCTTGGAAAGAATTGATGAATGTATGATTGATGAATTTAGGGTAATCAAAGTTACCTAAAGCATAACCTAATTGCAAACAAGTTATATGCAAGCTATGATGAATTAATGAGCAAGATTTGTGAATAAGGTTACATACTCAGGATAGTTAGTTGAGCATGCATTGAACATAACACATATACATGTGTATGATTGAGTGCTTATTTGATTAAATAAGTTAGCAATGTGTACATATGTGTGTATCGCATGAATTTGAAGTACAAATTGACTAACATCATCTAGACATTGTTGGCTCGTCGAGGCAATAGCTATCTGGAGCTTACTGTGAGTTAACCTAAATGTTTACTCACTATAATTGAATTGTTTTAAATCAACTGTTAGATATTGAACTGTTACTAATATGATTGTGATAATTATGGACTATCAATTATCCGAGGAGCTTGATATTCAGGAATGTATTGGAAGTGTTTACTGATTGTATATGAATGGGGAAATGAGTACTCAACTAAATGTTGAATGCCAGACTTAGATCCGATGATTGTGATAACCAACTGTGTATATTGAATGAAAGTGATTAATAACATATAATGTGAAATGTTGTACTCCATCACATGAATATGTATGATCAAATAAAGGAGTTATGAATGGAGTGACCAACGTGAAAAGAGCTTAAAGCTCAGAATGTGCACAAAGAGCCACAGGCTCAACGATTATTAAGCCCAATATCCATAATGAGTATGAGACAGTATCCGAAATAAGCCTAGTTTCCACAATGAGTATGGGACAGTATCTGAAATAGGCCCAGTATCCACACGGATACGGGACAGTTAAATAGGCATCCCATCACAACAAAATTTAACAAAATGAAAATGAGTCTCATGTGCATTTGCATCTATATTTTTACATGTTTTCATGAGATTGATTACAAATAAATGTTGAAGAGTGTTGTTATAGTGATTTGTAATGCTTGTGTACATATTGATGATATGAAGAATTGAGATAAATGATTGGATTGTTCTAAAATGACTATATGAAGTCTATGTATTTATAATGTGCTTATTGAAAGATGATGAGTAATGTGATATTTATAGGATTTGAATTTGGCTGAGGAGTTATACTGATTGAACTGTTTTTAATACACGAAATGTTTATGTTCTGCTTGAGTGAGCACATTGGTGATGGTTCATTCACTGAGTTTACAAAACTCATCAAAATTGCAACGTTAATTTTGCAGGTATTGAGAGGAGATTTAGCTTCTAAGGCAATCTAGTTGAAGTTTAGTATTGTCCATTTTGGGATCAAGATATGGCTCAAAGGTTTGGTCAGTTGTCATATAAGGAATTTAGATAGAGTGCTTTTGTATAGTTTTTCATCTTATGTAGAATATTTTGTATAAACGATGCGAACAAAGATGGTTTTTGTATTGTAACTATATGTATAATGAAATGACAATGTAAAACATGTTTTGTTAATGAAATGTGATATGTTAACATTTTAAATACTTATGTTCTTTATGATGTCATATGAAGTGAATATGATTGCTCTAACATGTCATTCTGGTAGGGTACATGCTCGGATATTTTGAAGAATGTCAGGCTTATGGACTATGGTAGTAGGATGTTATAAGGCAGCGTCGCAGCGATAGTGGACAAGGGTGGATGTGGACAACAACATGCAGAGGAGAAGGAGGGAGAGGCACTGTGGAGACTGGAGAGTGGAGAGGGAGGCAGATCAGCAGGCGGGGCATAGGGAAGGTATGGTGGCATTACGGTGGAGGACGGCTGTGACGAGTGGTGACAGAGAGAGGTGAGAGAGAGAGTGGTGAGAGACAGAGAGAGATGAGAGATCTTCCAGGGGTGGTTTTATTAATCTTTTTGCTATTAAATCCCTGAACTTTGTAAAATTAATGGTACCATCCAGTAAAATATCGGCTGGTACCCGCTGATATCAGGCGGAACCTCCGGTATCTAAGGCCAGTGCCTCTCCCTCTGTCCCTTAATAATCATAGGAAAGCTACAAATGTCTCTTCTTTTTAGTTTTTCTTCCTCTTTTTCACTTTTGTGTTAATGATCATAGATTATTTGTACAATGGTCTTAGAAGGTATGAAGCTGGAGAACGTGCATGCCTTATTAGGAATTTGGGAGAATCCTTTGAAGTCATAAACTCACTCTTTACTGGACTTAAATTTTTGTAGGGTTGTGTCTATACCTTTAACCAACAATAATTGAATATTGACTTTATTTTGATGATTGACCTTATAAATATCCATAAAAGGAAGCTAGTTTTGGACTTATTTTTGTCGTGATGTAAAAGGGAATCATAATTTAAATTTATAGGATTTTTTTGAGTAGGAGAAAACATTTATTTTAGACCTTTTGTGATTCCCTTTTACAGCACAACGAATAAGAGACAATTTAAAAATATTAAGAATATATAATCAAATGAAATATTCTTAAATTATGCCAACAAGTTTATGAAATATTTTAAAATAAAAATATTTAACACTAGAATTTCTTGTTTATCTTATTTTGTAATTATAATTAATGTATTAAAAACATTAAAATATATCTTTTGAAATTGTGATTATTAAATCCTATTTCATATTCAAAAGTTTATAACTAAATAATAATATGTTTAAGTTTTATAGAATTGATAATGACTAAAATTTAAATTTTATGTGACCTACAGATAATAAAATTATACTTATTAATTTAGTATGAATTTTAAATTTTCAAGGTACTCAACATAATTTTTATTCTTCAACACAAAGGTTGTTACTTTTTTTCTCAATTCAATTCCATTAGGTTGCTTTTGATTTATGTTAAGATTTTTCAATAAAACTCTACTGTAAAATGGTTTACTTAATGAATCTTTATCAAATTCTTCAATAAACTCCTTTATTCCTTAAATAATTAAAAATTAAGTTAAGTATTGATTCAGACAATTTATGTATAATAAAATGTATTCTATATACCAATAGAAATATAGAATAATCTTATATAATTTGTTTAAGAGATAACAATTAAAATAACTATATAGGTTATAAGATAATGATAAATTATTCAAGTCATAAATATATCCTTAACACCACTCAAAGTCTTGGGTCTTTCTTGCAACAACATTTGATTACAACTTATATTTAATATTTAAAAGATGTCAATGAGATAAATAATGGCTTCTTTCAGCTCTTCAAGGTGTTCTGATAGGGTTCCAGAAGCCTAGGTTTCTTTCAGGAGCCTTTTAGTAATATAAGATTTTATATTCTCCTGCATCCTTATTTTTAACTATTATAACAAAATGCTTTTTGAGCAGCTAACTATCACTTACTATGTTTTTATTTTCTACCATGGGTCAACTTCAACTCGATGTTGGAGATTAATAACCTTACATTTCCACCCCTGGTCTTTGCTCCCCCTTTCTCTTTTTAAGAAGATCTCCCCTAAAGGAATTGGGAGGCTCTAAAAGTGCCGAGAGAAGGAGACTCAATAAAAGATAAGTGTAACGTCCCGTTCCTATACTAAGGGTTAGAATCCAAAAATTTGGTACATGTGAGATCAAGAGAGATTAAGAAAATTGCATTTCATGCTCATGAATCATGTCGGCATACA
>JAOTAX010000006.1:8370886-8382221 GCA_025629825.1 Erythroxylum guanchezii | reverse complement strand
AATAATAATAATAATAATAACAACAACAACAACAACAACAACAACAACAACAACAACAACAACAACAACAACAATAATAATAATCAAAATTTTATAGTAATAATTACAACAATAATAGTAATAATGATAGTAAGATTTTTAACACTGATAGTGTAATAATAATAATAATACTAATAATAATAATTACTAATTCAAGCTAAATCCCTAAGAGGTAAGTACTACCTATTTACAAGTTTAGGCTAACTACAAGAAGAAAGACCAAATTCAGTAAGGAGAGATTAACTAGCTTAAAGATATTAGGGAAGTAGTGGTCTATCTTATAAAATCATCACAATCACCACTATAGATGTAGAATATAACCATTGATCAAAAAATGGTTAAGTGTAAGCCTTTCATTCTAATGATCAAGTAATGTATTTAAAGGTTTATTTTATGTGAGAGAATACATAGGTAGTAACATCTTTTGCTTATAGATCCAACCATGTTTTCCAAAAGTTCAACTATTCAACTAATGGTCTCTATATTATTTTAGGGGATTTTAACAGTGCATTCATTAGATCTGATATAGATGGACATGTTTGTTTGAGAAATTATTCTCCTAACTTCAAGGAATGTATGGATAAGCTGGGGGTAATGAGGTATGAAGGAAATTTTTATACATAGAACTATAATAAAGCTCTATGATGCAGATTAGAAAAAAGTTAGATAAGGAATTAGTATATAGGGGGAATGTATCATCCAATTTTTAGAAAGTAAAGCAATTTTTATTATCCTTTTGATATCATATCACACTCTAGTTTTGGTGTAGAATATGTTTGAGATGAGTAGTAAAAAGTTTTCTTTTAATTTTAACTATTACCTAGTAGAATCTAGGGTGATTGTGACTATAAGGAGAAACTGGAGTATGATAGGGAATCTCACGATCAAGCCTGTATGACATTAGATCTCTAATTGGTATAGAAATTCATCATAGATGCCACTAAATAAAGGTAAAAAGAGTGATTGAAGGTATGCACCTCAAGGATGTTGAGGTTCCTAATCTATTTGATGTAATCCAGTGTTGGTGTAAAACAGGTGAATTAGTTGAGGTCAATTCATATGTCTCAAGATGAAATATATTTTGATATCCAATCCCACCAGTGTATTGTTAAAATGTTGGGGCATTGGTCTGGTATTTTAAATAGATAACTCCTTCCCCTCCTTTTTGAAGTTTAGGGCAACATTTTTGTTATATTCTACATAAATGAAATTAATTTAATTTTTCAAAAAAATTACCTACCAGAAGAGCAAGGATTCAATAAAGTGATTATAAACTAGATGGCTAAGTAATTTTAGGGTCACAAGATGTATATATATATGTAAGGAAACTTTAGATGGCTAAGTAATTTCAAGGTCACAAGATGTATATATATGTAAGGAAACTTTAGTTGTTCTAGGAGTAGGAAAGGATTACATTGGAGGCTATAAAAGGTGCTAGAGCTTACCTAAATGACGTCTAATAAAGGCTAATCAGTAACCTAGGGGACCCCTTAAAGATCATAGAGGAGAGAAATGCACTCTAAGAGTACTACAAGGCAATCTATAATCATAGTTCCTTACTAAAACAAAGATTTAGAGTAATGTGGAAAGAAATACCAAGTTTTTCCATAATTTAATAGTGTCTGATAAATGTAAATTGCACCTTGTTTTAGGGCATAGTTTAATATGTGTTTAGCCGTTAATTCGATCATTTAGTATGTGTTTAGTTTAGAATTGTGTTAGTTTGTTAATTATTTGTGTTTTAAGTGTTTTATGGTTTAGTACAAGCTTTTAAGCTTAAATATTATAATTTTGAGGTATCTTAATGTGTTTGCTAGTGTTTCAGGGTCAGTATCAAAGAATAGAGGAGTTTCGGAAGACATTTAGGTTGAAACAATGGCCCACGGGCCACGATAATGATAGAAGGCTTAGATGTGGGCCACAGTCATGGCCTGCATTGGGCAGACGCGCAGTCACTTACGAACTTCACATTTCGAGGGAATTTTTGGACATTTCAGACCCTGGAAAAACCCTAGGGTTATCCAAATCATAAAAGACTATTTAAAGAACATTAAGAGGAGCAAAAAGAAGCTTTTTTGCATCTACCACACTTGAAACCCTAAGGAGAGAATACTGAGAGAGAGAAAGAAGAAGAAGGAAGAGGAAGATGAGGAAGATGAAGTTAACTCGACGTGCTTCTTGGATTAGGAGGTTTTCTAACGTCGCTTTCTTCCATCGTCTATTATAAGTCATTATTTCCTTTTTGTTTCAATTTTACTTATATATAGAATTGAGATGGCTAGTATGACGATAGGATTTGGAATATTGATGATGTATAAACTCTCCTTTGGGATTTTATTTTGATTTAATGATAATTTAGTGGATTGTGTTTATTAGATGAATGTCGAGATTTGATTACGTTCTTGCATAATTCGGTAATAAACTGAGTGGGCGAACTGAATGAAAAGCGATTAAATCGGATTAATAAGAGTTAGACGATTTAATAGAAACTGTGTCAAATCATTTTTGTAATTATACGGAGAGAGATCCCTGTGATATTCCAATAGTTTATTAGAGTGCTTCATATCTAATTATTTGGATAATTTGTGAATTGAGAGATTGCAAATTCCATAATCCGATTAGGGTTTATAATTTAAGGTTTATTGGTTATATCTCAAGAGAGAGTAATCAGCCCTAGGATAGTCTAGAACTGACACTCCATTGACACATAATCGGCTAGGTTAGCATTAATAATAAGTAAAATCTCCTTTCTCATAAATTGGTAAATTCCTTAGGTTGATTTCTATTATGATTGGATATTGTTCACTTATTAATACTTTTGTGTTTAATTTCTGATTAGAATGGTTGAACTCAATTTTTGTATTTAATTTCTACTGCAACTTTTACTTTCAGTTTATAGTTATTCTGGCCTTAGATTTTAGGATTAGATTACTCTCCTTCCTCATGGGATCGACACCTTTACTACTACACTAAGAACTATGTGCTTGCAAAATATTGAGGGTTTATAAAATTAAAACTTACCCGATTAAGTTCTTGGCGCCGTTACTGGGAAGGTGTAAAATTAGTTTAATTCTTGCAGTCTAAGGCTTTTCATTATCTTTTGTGATTGTGGTACACAAACAAAAGAAAAAAAAGTATAGGAAGTCTGGGCGAAAATTTGAAAACACATTGATTTGGACATCACAAGGCAGCGATGAAGAATCCAGAAATTAGATATCGAGAAGAGATAAAAAGAAAGATCATGGAGGATAAATATTATAAGGAGCAAAGGACTCTTGTGGAATTCAATGAGCCCCAATTTAGTTGGGGAAATCTTCATCCTTATATGAACACGTACACTTCAGGGGTGGCAGAACCACCTAAATTTCTATTGGTCTAATAATGTAAGTACTCACATGGGACACCAAAACCTATTAGGATTTCAACAAGATGAGTTCAGTTTATGGGATTCCAAATTGGAAAAAATCATGGATAAGCTAACAGACATGGAAGAGACCCAGAAGAGACTAAAAGAGCTATTTGATCAAGCAACGAAAAATCATGCCTCTTCTATTCACAATCTGGAGATTCAAGCGAGACGACTTTCCCATGAATTTTGTAAGAGAAGTGTGGAAGACTCTCTGAACAATATAGAATTACATCAATGAGAGCAATATGAGGCTATCATACTTAGAAATGAGGAAAAGCAAGAAAAACCAGTGGGAAATCAAGTTAAACCCCATCTTGTAGAAGACTAAGAGATGAAGAAAGAGGATGAAGAAAAGAATGACAACCTTCCTTATTATTCACTAGATCTTGGTATACCATGCTTGAACATCGAAAAAAATTGGGTAGATGTCCATGAAGAGAACCTCATCATTCGGATTAGTGATGACCAAATGACATTCAACATGAATGATGTGTTAAAGAATCCGGAGGAGGGTGACTCATTCAAAACAATTGATGTGCTCAAATCTTTGAAGGAACGAGAGGATGAAGAACAGTTGACAATGGACATCAAGTTTGAAGAAGCTATGGAAGTCTCTGTTCAAGAAGCTGAAGAAGAAGAGGAGATGAGGGCGAATGAGGAAGAACCAAGAAGAGAAAACTCACCCTCTTATTGGGCAAACTGTTAGATTCCATGGAAGATTTAGATAGTTTTGTTATTCGTTGTTTTATTAACAATTTATTCGAAAAAAGGACATTATTAAGCTTAATTATTTTTCATAATTTTATCAATATTTTCCTTTTGATCATTTTGCAAATTTTGGCTTACTTATAGGCTATAAAACTAATGTTGAACAAAAGCAAGCCGCTCATAATTAATCCTGGCTAAGTTTCTAATAATACAAGGTCAAGCTAATGACCATAAATTAGCACATTCAGTAGTTAGATTTAAATTGTTGTGTTTAGTTAGAATTGTTTTGAATTTTAAATAAAATTTTAATGATTTGAAATGATTTGGGATTAGTAATTCTCTCACTCTCTTTAAGCAATTCTAAGATAAGACAACAATCTCGAGGGTTAAGCAGATTTGGTTTCAACATCTCGCCATCATCACCGTAAGGTTTTGTTTCGAACCATTTTCTTTTAAATTTAGTCTTTATTTTTTATTTTATTTTATGTTATTTCCTTCCATGTGTGTTTATTTGTCTCCTTCTCACATTGAGGACAATGTGTTGTTCAAGTGTAGGGAGGGTTGTGTATTTTGCTTTGAGTGTGAATTTTGCATATCGTTATGTTAGTGTGTTTAGGTTGCATATTGTGAATTGTGTGAATGTATCGATGGCTTAGATGGAACGAAATCGATTTAATTTTGAAAAAAATCTATTAGGTTGTGAAAAGTCATTAGCTCGTGAAATTAGGGATATGGGTTCTTTGGCTAAAATATACAAGTTCATTAAGATTCAATGTTATTTTATCACCCTATAAGTTGTCACATTCATTCATAATTTTAGTTCTTTCGACTAAGTAGCTTTGCTAGTATTTTTTTTCATGAAAACGAGTGGCTAAAGCAATAAGGTAGGCATTAATAAAAAATAAAGAAGAAGAAAAAGTGTTCGTAAATTTTAAAGAAATAACTATTCCGCTGACTTTCGAGTTATGAATAGAGATAGTAGTCAGTTGAGAACATGATGTTGCTGAGTAACCACATCGACATGCATAAAAAAAAGTGTGCCTTCGCGTCAAAAGGCTATAATGACTTTCAAACTCAGCAAGTTACTAAAAATATGACTTAGTCGAGTAACCGAATCAATATTCATTACCAATATCTGCCTCCGTGTAAAAAGACTAGGTCTATGTCCACAAAAAGTGACAAAAAAGAATGTTTTCTAATAAAAACCTAAAGAAATTATAAGTAGCTTAAATTTTCATGAAAACATACTTAGATTTAGTTACAAAGTTTGATTGACCAAATAATTATTAATGTGTGTGTACAATTGAAAGGGGTGAATAAAGTTGACATTTAAGTTTTGATTAATATATATATTTAGTCCAGAGTTCCTAGACGTGAATTTTGCATATTAATAATTTGGAACAACTTGAATGATTGTGTTTAGAGTTAAATTTGTATCGTGAAGTTGAATCCATTGCCTCATTATTGCATTATGTACCTTTTGTTTTTGTGTTGTTTTGTTTGCTTGAGGACAAGAAAATGTTTAAGTGTGGGGATATTGATAAGTGTAAATTGCATCATCTTTTAGGGCATAGTTTGATATGTGTTTAGCGGTAAATTCAATCATTTAGGTTGTGTTTAGGCTAGAATTGTGTTAGTTTGTTAATTATTTGTGTTTTAAATGTTTTATAGGTTAATACAAGCTTTTGAGCTTAAATATTATGTTTTTGAGATATCTTGATGTGTTTACTAGTGTTTCAGGGTCAGTATTGAAGAACAGAGGAGTTTCAGAAGACATTCGGGCCGAAATAAGGCCACAATTGTGATAAAAGGCTCAGATGTAGGCCACGATTGTGGCCTACAGGGCCATGGTCATGGCCTGTGTCAGGCAGACGTGTAGTTGCTTACGAACTTCACATTTTGAGGGACTTTTTGAACCTTTTGGACCCTGGAAAGACCCTAAGGTTACCAAAACATAAAAAGACTATTTAAAGAACATTAAGAGGAGCACAAAGAAGATTTTTTTGCATAAGCCAAACTTGAAACCCTAAAGAGAGAATACTGAGAGAGAGAAAGAAGAAGGAAGAAGAAGACGAAGCTGAGTCGATGTGCTTCTCTAATCAGAAGGTTTCCCGACGTCGCTGCCTTCCGTCACCTATTCTAAGTCATTATTTCTTTTTCATTTCGATTCTATTTATGTATATTATTGAGATGAATAGTATGATGATAGGATTTGGAATATTGATGATGTTATAAACTCTCCTTCGGGATTTTGTTTTGAATGAATGATAATTTAGTTGATTGTGATTATTGGATGAATGTCGTGATTTGATTTTATTTTTGCATAATTCGGTAATAAAATGAGAGGGAGAACTGAATGAAAAACGATTAAATTAGATTAATAAGAGTTAGGCAGTTTAATAGAAACCGTGTCAAATCATATTGATAATTATGCAAAGAGAGATCTCGTGTGATGTTTCGATAGTTTATTAGAGTGCTTCAAATCTAATTAGGGTTTTGGATAATTTGTGAATTGAGAGATTGCAAATTCCATAATCTGATTAGGGTTTATAATTTACGGTTTAATGGTTATAACTTGACAAAGAGCAATCAGCTCTACAATAGTCTAAAATCGACACTCCATTGACACATAATTGACTAGGTTAGCATTAATGATAAATAAAATCCCCTTTCTCATAAATTGGTAAATTCCTTAGGTTGATTTCTATTGTGATTGCATATTGCTCACTTGTTAATACCTTTATGTTTAATTTCTGATTTGATTGGTTGAACTCAATTCTCGTAATTAATTTCTGTTGCATCTTTAATTTTTATTTATATATTTTTCTGCCTTAGATTTTAGGATTAGATTACTCTCCTTTCTCATGGGATCGACACCTTTAATACTATGCTACGAACTTTGAGCTTTTGAAATATTGAGGGTTTATAAGATTAAAACTTACCCCGATTAATAGCAAGGAGGAACTCAAACAAAATGTGTTCTCATAAAAGGGATGATAAGTTAGTGATCTCTTCATAAGATAATTTGAAGGAGGACAAAGTAATATACCCCAAGAAACTAATGGGATCTTCCTATGAGTGTAACTCTTCTACCTCACTAATAAGCACTTTCTTAGTAATCTACTTTTAGAAGAAGAGGAGGCCTGACTAATGGAGCCTATGAGTGATAAGGATATTGAGGAGGCATTATTTGGTATGAGTCCAAAAAAAGCACTAGGGCTGGATGACTCCAATGGATTCTTTTACCGAAAATATTGGAATCTCATAAAGAATAAGTAATTAAAACTATAAAGGAGTTATTATGTTTGGAAGTTATATAGAGGAGTTCTTTGACATAGGGAAGATGAGGGGGGATGAGGAATCATTTCCATCTGATTAAGCAAAAAAGTGCTACTGGGAAAGAGACTATAAAGATTTTTGTATAACTAGAATTCTCTATAAAATAGTTGGATGCATGCTTATTGGTTGAAAGACAAAAGTTTATAAGAGTTAAAAAAGTAACCAATCATGTCTTGCTACTAAAATCAATGCTGAGATTGAGAAGTCAATTACTAGATTATATAAAATGTATGATAGGCAATGAGAATGCTTCACTCTTATTTAAAAACTGGAGCAAAGAGGGACATTTTATATAATCATAGTTTAATACTTTAATCTTGAAAGATAGTCCCCTAAATGAGGAAGTTAAAGCATGGATAAGGTATAATATAATAGAGTAACTATCTTGCAGAGGCTTAAAGGATATTACCCAACTATAATCTAGATCAAGGTAGGGAGGAAAAGTATGAATGGATAAAATCTTTAAATCAATAATCAATAATCCTTAAAATTCCTATATACTATACAACTTATTATAAAAATCTACAACTTATAATGGAAGTAGATACTTTAGAATTAACCGAATTTACTGGAACTTTCCACATTAATACATTATTATCATAAGAAAAACAAAAACAAATAGAAAAAACACAATTAAATCTAAAAGATGGACAAGATATTACACACCATCCATTTAAAAATCTAATTAATAGAAAAAATCATTTATTATGGAAAAATTATACATGAAACACCTATTAGAATATATCAATGTATGGACATATTTGCATAAGTTTAATAAACCAAGAACAAATTTATAATCAGTTACAAAAAATCCCCGAAGAAAAGAGACATAAAATTGGATATATACATCTTTCTACAATCTAAATTTTCTTAAAATCTACCTTTCAAGAAGGAATAGATTCTCCTATAAGAATAACTATAATTGATGACAGAATGACTGATTTGAAAGACCAAGTAATTGGAATCATGGATGGAAATTTAACTTATGGAAAAATCAAATTTAATACTTGCCTTAAATTAGGAATTCTTTTACAATCACAAAATTTAGATAAAACAATTACTATAGCATATAAATTTTATTGAGAAAATTTAATGACAATGGGACTATCATTTTTCAATTACTTATCAAATAAATTATACTTTAACTAATTCTCATCATAGTATTGAGTTTAAAAATACAGATCGAATTTATATCAACCAATTATTTAACGATGTAGCAAAAGTGGGAATAAACTTAAGAACTAGTTTAAGAGAAATGCCAAATATCAATTATCTTATAAAATTACAAAGCATAACAAGTTTTAATGATATGCGTCGCTTATTCTTGTGTGAAAAATCAAATACTTAAACAAGAACCTAGTCTTTTACGATCACAATCTGTAAGATTAGAAAAACCTATTAGGTTTACTGAACCTGGAACATCAAATGAAAAAGTAGACAATAATACATAACAGTTAGTTGATGAATTAGTTAATATTAAAAGACAACTTCAAGAATTATCAAGTCATGTTAAGAATACATTATGAGTGTTACTAACAATTATCTGAATTACTAGATAAACAAATTAATATTAAAGGTTCATTAAAGGAATTAATTACTGCAATACAACCATTACTTAATAAAAATCAAAATTATCAATCACACAAATATAATGAAGTCAATAAAATTCACAAGATACTAGAATCTTTAATTACTAAAATTAATAATAGAATAATAAACGTTGACTATAAATGCTAAGCAAAATTATTTAAAAAACTAGACCAAATAGATACAAAATTAGAAAAATCAAAAGTGGTTTTGTTTCTTTATGTAATCTCAATTGCCAATAACCGGATTTGGCATCTAGTGTGGTAAACTAATGATGTCCCTTTAATCTATTAATAATATAATCTTTTCTAGGTCATTTGTATGCATAACCTATAGTAGCTTTATTTAGTTCTTTAT
Source organism: Erythroxylum guanchezii (assembly GCA_025629825.1). Lineage (NCBI taxonomy): Eukaryota > Viridiplantae > Streptophyta > Magnoliopsida > Malpighiales > Erythroxylaceae > Erythroxylum > Erythroxylum guanchezii. The sequence continues at coordinate 8,372,782 of JAOTAX010000006.1, read as the reverse complement.
AATTAGTTACCATTCTCCTTTTACCACGTTTTTGTTCTGAATGGTTATTAATATAGAAGGCTGGAGCTGAATGTTTACTTGTACTTGGTGCTATTAATTGTTTGCGTAATAATACCGAACATTCACTGATAAATTGTTGAACATCTTATTGTATATATGGGATATTATTTTTAATATTGATTTCCTATGTATGATCTTTTAGTTTTATTTCAATTAATTGATTATTAGTATTCTTTTTAGGAGCTAAAGGATTTTCGCTACAAACTTGTTCGATTAAATTTTTGATTTCATTTTGTAAGGTAAGATTATTAAGAAGATAAAATTGTAAATGATTTAATTTTTTCCATTATAAGTCATAGATTTTTATAATAAGTTGTATGGTATATAGGACTTTTAAGGATTATTGATTTCTAATTTAAAGATTTTATTATTGGTGTTCTAAAGGTTATATAATGTAGATATTGACAAAAGGGTTTGTATAATTTAAGAAAATTATTTCCTAAAATTAATAGTAATCCTGATTCTTGTTGATAAATTGAAGGTATAATAAAAGTATAGTTTTCAACAATAATTTTATTATAATAGCTTACATACCATATAGACTTTATATTTCCATATGCTATTCTAATTTGTAAGGGTTTATTTAATTTTTTCCAATTTTGTAAAAGGGTTTTTAGATGCTATACAAATAATAACACCATTATCTATATAGGCATCGACTTTTTATTTTGAATAATCACTTGAATAAACCAAACATATACAAAATTAGAAAAATGAGAAAAATCAAAATTGGTATCAGAGCCAACCCGCTCATCTAAGCCAAACATATAACTCTAGTAAAACCATGGAAGATATAGAAAAAGATATAAAAATTCAATTACAAGAAATTACCCAATTAGTTAATAAATTAACGTTAGATAATTTAAACAGTTCTTTAAAATATGAACTTATAAAACCTATTAATGATCAAGACGAAGTAATTTATAGATATGAATCAAATCAAGAAGTATATATGGAACAACCAAAACCTGTTGAATAACCCAAAACTAGCCACAATGGAGAAAAATAAAAAAGAGAAAATCAATCAAAATATGATTGGAATTATAGACCAGTTGAACAAGAAGAATTAAATTGATTTGGCTACTATAGAAAAGATAATAAGATATGAAAATTCCTGCAAAATATATACCAGAACATGTCACATTAGGATCACATGGAATTCTTATTTAGATTGTGTTATATCTCCATAAAAACTTTTACTTGAATGGTCTAATAGATTAGCACTAGTTATTCAACTCGAGAAACCTTTTGAAGGATTAATTAATATAATTACTTTATGGAATTTTATAACCTATAAAATAATAGGTATGGTATTAAATTTTTTATTTGATTATGAAATACAAATAAAGAATACCACTAAATTTCTTAATGCAATTAAACCTATAAACGCTTTTCAAGTAGTAACCAATGAAATTTATAAAGAATTGAGCAATCCTACTCATCTAAGCCAAACATAACTCTAGTAAATCCATAGAAGATATAGAAAAAGATATGAAAATTCAATTAGAAGAAATCACCCAATTAGTTAATAAATTAACATTAGATAATTTAAACAATTATGTAAAATATGAACTTGTAAAACCTATTACTGATCAAGACGACTAATTTATGGATATGAATCAAATCAATAAGCTGTAACACCCGGTATCTAGTTTAACCGATATACCGAAATAAGTCAGTATTTAAGACAGATGTCATTAAAAACCACAGAACAGTGAATAATAATTTAGTGACATTGAATTATTGATGTATGATATTTTTTTTCGGTGGTCACAGGAAATTATTCGGACTGATGTTTAAAAACCAGAACAAGGAGTGGTAATTTTGTAATTAAGT
>JAOTAX010000006.1:8352002-8370786 GCA_025629825.1 Erythroxylum guanchezii | reverse complement strand
CATCTATCACACAATGCATATACAAAAACACTCATTTAAGTTCATTTAATATTTCTAAATTTCACTTAAAGACCGGGGTCCAACTTTCCTCTCTCATTATTCTTCATTCTGAACGGTAGAGATTAGATTTGGAGGTTTCCAAGGTGCCTTGATCTTCAATCAAAGTTGCTGTCAGATTCTAAGGGAGATATTGTTCTCAACTCTTTGATTCTTTCTTCTTGTTGATGATTATTGTTGTATATTGAGTTGAGTGGTAACTCTAGTTATATGTAGAGGTGAAAAAATCTTTGTAACTTGATTGATGATGGTGGAGTTTTTCTTTATTGGACTAGGTCCTGTGGTTTTTCCTTTCTCATATTGAGGGAGGTTTTCCATGTAAAAATTGCCTGTATTCTTTATTTCTTGCTGCTTAGTTTCTTATATTTGTGAGTTTGTTGGCTGTTTTTTTTTTTGGTATTGGTTATGGCTGTTCACACAGGGAAAGGTTTATTGGTTCTAGTTACTTTGTTTTCACTGCATAACCGACTCCTCCTTTCCTAACACTTATCACTCTTGAGACAATAAGGCAATAGGGATAGTTTAGGGGAGGCCAGGTTAGTAAAAGGTGGTTTACATTCTATTAAGAGCCTAGAAGCTTACAACTGTAGGTAGGCTTAGACAATCGTGTCAATCAATAATAGTAGTAGAGGTAAGATCCCCCTAGAGCAGCTTACAGTAACGCTAGAGTGTCAGGACGAACCCTCGAATAGCATAAGCATACCTAGCAGGGCATCGACACCTTCACACGGAGACTAGTTGAATATTGTCTAATTAGAGAGATACATAAGTCAAATCCTAAGAGTGTAATGTACTATTTGAGAAGGATATTGAGATCTAAAGGAGTGTGTGGCATTGTTAGAGGCGTATGATCAATACAAGGACTAGATGATTGTTAAGATTGCAAGACGCCTAGGAGTTATGGTATCACCTCCATAAATAAGGGTCACTACATCATCACCAACTTCTTAGCAACCGAATGTTCCAGCAACTACAAAGGCAGCACCTTATGACACTTAACACCTATATATTCCCATTAAACCGACAGATATCCACGTAAATGACCATATATTAGACTCTTTGTCTAATATGGTCACTTAGATTGTCTAAAAGTCCTAGGGTTTTTGACAAAGCATCTTTATTTATTTTGTCTTTTATTTTTATTTTGTATTTTTCTATTTTATTTTGATTAATAGTTAGCAACAAATTAGCCCTACTAAACTTGTATTTTGTTATTTATTTCTTATATTTTTATTGTGAATATACTAAGCCATAATTTCTATTTATAAATATAATTTATTTATGTTTCATACATCTTGTTTAATATTTTATTTTATTATATTTTTTACTTTTACAAGAAAAAATATGGATGAAAATCACTTCTTGAATGCAAACTTCTAAATAATAACCTAAGGAAGAATCAATTACTTTACCTTCTCTCTATTAAAGATTTCCTATTCTTTTCTATGACTTATTGTGTAAACTAGGGATAATGTATGACCGTATTGATACCTATGTATCACATTGGATTTAAATTTCAAATTTAAAAAGATAAGATTGAGTAATAGAAGAAGACGAAGAAGAAGAAGAAGAAGAAGGATAGGAAAATGTTAGGAGAAACCCTAAAATGATAAAAAGTAAGAGAAATAACTAGTAAAACCCCTTTTGGAATGAATTTTTCGTAAATTCATAGTAAAGTTTTTGAGGATTTTAGGGATTTCAATCATGTTATCCTTGATGTTCAGATTTTCCTTTAGTTTTGATTTTCTTAATATGATTATGAGTTAAATTCTTTGTGATACCTAGATTAGATGAATCCTAAGATGGGCCTTATAATAACTTTATTTTAATTTTATTTATTCTTTAATTTCATTAAGATTCAATTATGTGTTCTTAGTTATTCTTGAATTAATAATATCAACATGTTAATTTATAGATCATTTTATGCAATTGATACTAAGAAATCCAATGTATAAACATATCTGGAATAATTGAAAGGATTTGTATGCAAAACTAGAGATGGTTTAACAAAAATCTTTTGGATTAGGGCCAAACCTAATAGTAAAATTAATAAATCATTAATGCAAATTTATAGGTTTCAATTAGGAAAAAATTTCAATTAACCAACTCAGAGTTAGGTGTTAATAGTCTTAAGAAAGACATTAGCGTAATTAGTGAATTTTCACAGTCTAGTGAACTTGAGAATAATTTGATTAATGGAATCATGATCAAGAAAATGGATAGTGGTGAAAGGGTGATTGGTCAAATTCCAGGTACTGTTTGTTTTATTGGTTAATTTTCACTCTTTTATTATTTTAATTTTTCAAATATGTTGACTTATTTTTAATTTATTTACTTTATTTTAAGTCTAAATTATTACCATCATCATTAGTATAGGTTAAATAATAGAAAAAGATTCATTATTAGTACTCATAATCTCTGTTAGATTGAAACTTGGTACTTAATGGCTTGTACCATAAAATGATAGGTGCACTTGCCTTAGACAATTTATAAAGGAATTGAATTATATATAAATAGCATACAAGTCCACCGCTCTATAATTTGACATTAGATGGTGCACTTTCATAAGTGAAACCAATTTAAAACAAATTACTATAGCTCTTCTGGGCTCTAAGCGTGCTAATCAATTTTTTGTTTCCTATAGTGAACTTATAAAATGATATTTAAGGACATTGATAATCTTTTTTAATACCTCATTATCATCAAATAAATCATCCACTTTCTTATTGAAAACTGACACACTTTTAGATTTTATCATTTCCTATGTATCACATTTCAATTTTTCATTCTCAATCATGCAAACATCTAAGAGTTTATGAACCTTTTATACTTAGCAAATACTTTCTTCCTTTTCATTCTCATAGTCTCTAAATATTCAACTAACTCATTATATGAAAGATCAACATCATAATCATCATTATCATCACAAGAATTTATGGAAGAGGGTATCTAATTAATATTGGTCATAAGTACATACTTGTTACCATATTTTTAGATTCCTCACACTTTAAACTAGTAGTGTCATCCCATATGATCTTGAGTTCTTTCTTCTTATTTTATTGCTTATCCTTTATCTTATTATATAGTTTTTAACTTTCCTTACAAACCTTTGGTAAAGACCTAAGCAATTTTCTCATCAATTAAATAGTAATATAATTCATATCAAGAACTTTAAAAGCATTAATTGTATAAATTGAGTTTATTAAAAATGAAATCTTTTTCTCTATATGAAAAAGTTTATTATAATTTAAATCTTTTTCTCTATATGAAATAGCTCATATTGATACACTAATAAGATCACTTTAGTCTATTTACTTAAGTAGCGACATCATGTCTATTTTCAAGTGTGTGTCATATATCATGGGCAATTTCATATATAGGCACCCTATTGTATTCATTTATACTAATAGCATAAAATAAAACAGGGACCACTTTGCTATTCAAAGCAATGAGTCCCTTATTATTATTGCTCTATTTACTTTTATCCTTAGATAACTTAGTCTTTACTTTATCTAGAACTATAACTCTCAATGGAACAAAATAACCATTTCCTAAAATTTTCCAAAGATCAATCCCTTTGGATAAAAGAAAGTATTTAATCTTAGTTTTAAAATAAATATAATTTTCATCTTCAAAGAAAGGATATACATTGACCACCTTGGCTAAAAAGTGAATCAAATTGAGGTATAATAATCTTTCCTTAAATTTTGCTAGAAATCTATAAATGAATGAAATATACTTTGATACCAATTATTGGTCATTGGATGGCACACAAGAGGAGGGTAAGTTATGTGTGTTTTCTTTTATCTTATTTAAACCTAATGAATGAATTGTCTATTTTAATAAATAATTTTGGTAATTTTATATAAGATAATCACAAAAAATAAGTAATAGTTAATTAGAGTAAGGGAAAGACAAAACAATAATATTCGGCCTATGTCCACTTTTGAAGTTGAACTTCAGAATTTATTATCTTTTTCTTTCAATAAGCACATAGAAATTATTCATACATCTACTTTACCAAAAGTGAAGAGTAACACTTTTCAAATCTTATTCAAGGTTAAGACAAACTCTCATAATTATATATCAAGTAAGCTCACCAATTGTAACAATTGTACAAGAATACATTTTAAAACTTCTCTCTCTGGCTCATGTAAATGAACAAAGACCTAGTTATGTCATGCACATATGCAATCTCAAGCCTCTTAAAGCTCTTATCAACTCTATAATATGTCTAAGATACCTCTCATAACTCATATATGATCTATTTATACTAAAAAAAAGTCGTTATAAATAAAAAACTAGTCATTATACATTGATCAAGGACTTAAAACCATTTCAAAATTTCCCATAATTTTGTTTAAACATCAAAATAAACTTTTGTTGATTATAAAAGGATTTATATATTATAACCTATAAGTAAATTATCATGTAATGATTAAGCTCTTAATTCATTGAAATGATAAGATAAGGTTACAAGAAGAATTATAATAATTTCCTTAAATTTTGATATGCTTGATTCCTCCTTCTCTTTTGTTCTTCGATTTAATTCCAAAGTTTTCTTAAATTGCATATGTTCTCTATTTTGCCTATTTTCTTTATCATTTGATTGCTCAATTGATTTAATTAGTAGCTTTGCATACTTTATTCTTATATTGAACTTGATCTTTCACATATTAGTTTAATAATACTAAAGATAAAAACATTAGCAGTAATATGTTATGTTATTATCAAAACTACAAGTTAGAAATCTCAATTGGCCTAACAAATTTTATTATATCAAAAACATTCAACAAGCACAAGGTATAAATATGACTAATCTCAACATGAATGAGAATAAACTCCATAAATCTCTAAGAGCATAAAAATAGAATATTTTTATTTCAAAGAGAAATGACATCACTCATAACTCTTACTTTAATAGATAAAAAAACAAATCATCTATAATTTAGTATAAAGTGTAATATTCAATGTCGAAAATCAAGTTGATCTAGCAGTTAAAAAGTTTAGATTATATATTGCAAAATTTCTATTTAAAAATTCTTCTACATAATTGAAAAAATGATTTTTCTTTTTTTCTTAAATTTGGTTTTCTTATCTCTCTTTTAAAATAAAAATTTTCTTACATATATCCCTAAATCTTCACGAAATAGTATATGAATTATGTGCTTAAACAATAATTGAGTTGATCTTGTAATAGAGGTCGCCTGCTTCTTGCGTTTGGAGCCTCTTCCATGGGAACCTTAAGTTGTTACTTCCATTCCCTCTCAACTCCTTACTTCTTATTCACTGTCCTTTTTTCCTACTTCTCTTACTACCTCCTTTTTATTTATTCATATTCATGGTCCTAAACTACTTGTCTTCCTTGTGATTCTCCCACTCATATCTTCATTCTTTAAAATCTTTTCTATTCCATTGCAAGGTCTTCATGCACAATATATCACACTTCTTCTTTATCTTTCCCCTTTTGACAGATTGACTAGCTCACACCTTTTAACTGGTGATCATTAAACACCTAACATTTCCATAGAAAGCTTCCTGCCTGTATCTCCATTGCAACCTACCCATTCCAATCCATCTTCCCCAAATAGCCCCAGCATAACATCTCTTTCTCAAGTTATTCTAAAAACTGAGCCTATAGTGAATTTTGTTAAACGTTATAAATGTAAGTGGCAGGTGATTTTAGATTAAAGCTAAGCTTCTACCCTTCTAATGGAAGTGCAAATGAAAGAATTGTGTCTCCTCCTTTAGAACTATTGAAAGTAAAAGCTCAAAGATGGAGCTTTACTCTCTTAGCCTTCTTCCTAGTTAAAAGGGCTGCATTCCCTGTATGAAGGAACAAGATTTCAACAATTGGAAACAATATAGATTGCTAAAGAAAAGTTGAAGTTGCACCCTGGCACATTTATAATAAACACTCTTTCTAGAAGCTTGGTGACCTCAGTTGAAGATGGAGAAGTTAAACTAGATCACATTCCTATTTGGATATGCATAAATAAGGTGCAACTAGAGTATGGGATAACCTATGGATTAAGTCACTTAGTCAGCTTCAATGATAGGCCAATTTGTATAGACCAAGTAACTACTGAAAATAGAAGGATCAATTTTATAAGAATTTGCATCATAGTAAGTTCAATAGAAAATTTATCGAAGGAGATACCAATTGTTAGATTAAATGATGATTTTGAACCAATAGAAGAAACTCTAAAAGTCAGTTATGCTTGGAAGCCAAAATCTATGTAAAGAAACTATGGCAATCTACTGGTAGCATTTTCAAAATAGCATAATATCATGAATTGATGGAGATGAATGAAGGAAATGAGCAACACAAATTCCCTAGTGGATCAATAATACTTATTAAAAACTAAGTTAATGGTAATCAAGAAATTGTTGTGGAACCAGTAAGCAATCAATCTCTAATGATCATAATTGGAAAATCTAAGGACAATGAATAAGATGGTCAAGTACAATCACCTATAACTAATACAAGGGAGCAGGATGCATGCACCATAACTATTAATCTAGGAAATAATGCAAAAAGTGTTATAGACTGTAATATTAAACATGAATTTGAACCAGTAACTAGGAGCAAGTCTAACATGAAAAAGAAGCCTCGTTTAGTGGAGTCAAACATATGAAGATCTTGGCATGAAATATAAGAAAAGCTATTACTCCTCTAAAGACACATTTGCTCTTATACGTCCTTTTGCAAAATAAATCAGAGATTATTGGCATTTTGGAATCTCGAATCAAACAAGAGAATTGTAACCTCCTAAAGTATTTACATATTGATTACAAGGAGATCACAAACTATAATCATCACCCTATTGGAAGAATTCCAGTCTATTATGATAGCTCTATTATAGAAGCCACTATTTGATGTATAATTAATCAAGTTGTTCCTCTAGAGGTGAAATACAGAAATCAAACTGTATCACTTTCATCTCATTTGTATATGCTCATAATAGTGCTTATCAAAAAGCATTCCTTTGGAATAAACTGAAAGAGTTGGTCTAGTTTCCATGGCTTATAACTGGTGGGTTCAACTTCATTGTACATTCTAAATAAGCTAGATGATGTAGATCAAATGGATTTCCTTTCCTAAAGATCAAGATTTTTGTTCGAAATTAATATGACTGATTTATCTTTTAGAGGAAATTTTTATTCCTAGAATAATAATCAGTCTGGTGATAGCTTCATCAGAAAAATCTTGATCACAGCTTAGCTAATCATGAAGGGTTTCAAGCATTCCCTAGCTATTTAGCCTCATTCTTATCTTCATTTAGGCTGACTTGGTAAGACGTAAAACCCCTTCCAGATTCAACAATTATCTAACTAATTTAGTAAGATTTAATGAAGCCTTATGGAAAGGAGTTAGTGCAAGCATAGGGTGCACAAGAAAATTCATTTATACTAGGAAAATTGGCATAATTTGTTAGGAGATGATAGCTTTATGTAAGAAAAATGTGGGAAATAGTCATTACCTACTTAACACTGCTATGGGTGATTTGGAGAAAGTTCAAAATGAGCTATACTATGATCCTACTTCTCTAAATATTTAGGAGCTCAAAAATAAAGCAATGCATAATTTGTCTAAGGCACTAACCTTCAATCATTCTCTTATTAAGCAAAGATCCATAATAAATTATCTTAAAGGTGGAGATAGGAACTCTTCTTTATTTCATAGAGCAATTATAGCCAAAAGATATGCCAATAATATCATATTGATGGAAGTTCACAATCACTCCCTTACATCCCAAAGATCAATTGTTAGATGATGCTTTTGAATATTTCTCTAATTTAATGGGAGCTCCCATTAATGTTCACGCATTTATTTCGTTACCAAGGAAATCATTCAAGATGTTTATCACCTGAGGAGGCTGAAGTTTTAAGCGAAATAATAACAATACAAAAGACTGAAAAGGACTCAAATTATTAAATTCATTAAAGGCACCTCATCTTGATCGCTTCAACATCAAATTTTTCGTCAAGTCTTAGTTCATAAAAAAGGAGATGGTAACTTATTTCATCCTGGAATTCTTCAGAAATAGATCACTTCTGAAAGAACTCAATAGAACTTTCATCACCCTCATTCCTAAAGGTGGGGAGAAGAATTTCTTTAATGACTTTTGACCTATTGCATATTGCAACTTAATTTATAAAATAGTATTCAAAATCCTATCAAAGAGGTTAAATTAATTCATTCAAAACTATATAAGTGAAACGCAAGGAGCATTCATCCTTTATAAAATAATAGGAGACAACATTCTCTTTACACAAGAGCTTATGATGAGTTATTCAAGAAAGAGCAGCAGCAAAATTGGGTGCTCCAATGTAGTTGCTACTATATTGACTATATTGAAGATGTTTCATAGACTATCTAAACTTGAAGTCAATTATGCTAAGAATGGAATTCATCTATCCAAAAGTGTAATGAAAAAATAGTGAACTCTAGCAGCAATTACTAGTTTCTCTACACAACAACTCTCAATGACCTGTCTTAGAATTTCTGTGTCAGCATCAAAGATGTCCTTCAGAGACTTCACACCTCTAATTGATAAAGTGTATGCCATAATAGCTAGTTAGTGTGGTAAGAGACTATCTTTTACTAATAGGGCCTAACTCATCATATCTACCCTAAATTCCATTAATGTCTACTGGGCAGCTCATCTGGTGCTTACCAAATTTTTTATCAAGGCCATTGATAGAGTTTTGAAGAATTTCCTATGGTCAAGTAGGAAGGAAGAGGAAAATAAGGGTAAAATAAAATGGTTTAAGATCTGCTAGCCTAAGGATGAAGGCGGTATAAACATCATTCCCTTAAAATCCATAATCTGGTAATGTTTACTAAAAGAATTTTTAGAATATTAAGGGACAAGCAAGCCTTGTGGACTAATGAGTATATGAGTTCTATATTAGGAAAAAAGATTATGCCACTTTAAGCTTACTCCACATGCTTCCACAATAATGAAGCTTATTGTGAAAATCAGAGATAAAGTTAGATTGAAATTCATAAACATGATTAGAAATGTGAAATCAACAAATTTATGAATTGATAATTGGTAGGCCATAGAGCCATTGAAAGGTTTAGATTCACTTACACCTCTTAAACCATTGATACATCCTAATGCATTAGTAGCTATGGCATTAGATCATAGAGAAGCTATTAGATGGCCTATGATCCCCACTATCATTAGTTTAGAAATTGCCAACACAAGGCTCAATCATCATGACGAAAATAACATAATCTGGAAACATTCTAAGACTAGCAATTCCAAAAACTGGTAATGCAAGAGATCCTTCATGGGGCAAACTATCAAAATTCCACAGTTTAGGATTGCTAGGTGTAATCACTTACTACCTGAGCTTCCATTACCTTATAGATGTCAATAAAAGGCAACTTACCAACTATTGATAGGCTAAGAAGATATATGACAATACCAAACTAGTGTGTCTTGTGTAAAAAAGTAGAAGAGAGTGTTATTCTTCTATTTTTTCAATGTGAGTTTAATAAGTAAAGTTGGAGCATGATCTTTAACAGGTGCAACATAATAGGTACACCAAATGTATGGCAGGATATAGTTGAAAGGAGTTCCATTGTCAGGAATACCAATAAAGCTAGTAAATGGATTTTTTGTGTCTCTATCATACCTGGTCACTTCCATCTAGGACGACACAAGCAAACAGTCATACTAGAATATAAGCAACATTAAAGAGCAATTGGACAGGGATCCAACCAATATAGCCAATCTATACATTAATCTCTTCAAGTACAAATTTGAAGGCAATACTTTGCTTTGTAGTAGCTGTTATCTATAGATCAAAATCATATGGTGGCATAAATGGAGTCAACAAAAGTCAAATGATGGCTATGTAGCTAGTTTTTCGTCCAATTGCGAATCCTTGAATGTAATTGACAATTCCATATACCCTTTTGATTGCCTTTCCAAGCTTTATTCAATTATTATTTTCTTAGAAAACAATAAATGATATGAGGAACAATTTTAATTATTCTTTAGGGTTCATTTCACTTGATAATTAAGAGCTATCTCAAGAATAACTCCAAATTCATTGGAAAAATTAGAGAGTTAGTATACCAAATTACCAATCAACTTAAAGCTCTACTAGGAATTATCTTTCCTTACCTTATATATATTGATTCAAATTCCAATCATAAAAATAAAAAATGAATTAACATGAAAAATTTTAGAAGATTTTTGTTTTTGTACAATCCGTGTTTTCTCACCATCCATTTAAGGTAGGTGTTTAGGCACTAAAGTAAATCTCATGTTTTTCTTACATCGTGCATTATACATTGGTCAAATTTTATTTACCTTAAAAAAGGAAATATTGAAAAACTTTGTTTAGTACTTGATAGTCATTTTAATATTGAAAGTTAGAAATTCAAAATCTTATTTCCTTAACAAGTTGAAATTGTGGTGTCTCTAATGATGGTATTAAGATTAGAAGGATTTTTTGTATTCTATAATATAAACTCGTTCATTTAGAATCTGAGGAGTTATTGAAAACTGATAAATGAATTTAAGAAATAAAGAAGAGTTATCCTAAAAAATAAATCTTACTAGTTGACTTGTGACCGATTGCATTGAAGTGACTGATATATTATTTGAAACTATACTTTCCCACTTTGTCATCTTAATCACAATTATTTTGAAGTTTAATAACACAGATAATAATTTAATTAATAATAGAGATATTTTGTGATTTCATTTTCTAAAAATTAGTTTTGAAAATTTTTCTTTCCCTTTTATGATACTATTTATTTAGCACTTAATTTTTTACTCAAAATAATCTAATATTAAAATTCTTAAATTTCAATATGACACTATTTTAGAGTTATGAATGGAAGAAGAGCTAATAAACTATAACAAAGAAGTTATATAAAAATTAAAAATATTACATAAGAAAGAAATAATAGTTTTGAAAATTCGAGAACTCAAATTAAAAAGAAAATCATACTGTAAAGATTAGTATAATTAACTTAAAACTTATTTGTTGTTTCTTAAAATTAAAATTTTAATATTTAATATTTAAATTTTCTAATTTTCAATAAGCAACTATTATTGTCCACTTCTAAGAAAATTATGGGCAGAAGATATGAAACCCTTATATGGTATAAAAAATTTAAGAAATTTTTTAATCTTTAAATTCCCGAAAAGAACTCATTTTAATTTTTAATTTTTAGAAAAATTCCTCTTATTCTTCTATTAAAAAACACAATGAAATACATGAGGCATCAGGCATGCACATCACAGATGGATTAATTAAATGCTGCATATGTGACAATCTAACTTAGCTTTTAAACTCGAATGAAGCAATTATTAATTTAATTCAAGTTTAATTGGTTTGAATCAGATTTAAGAGTCGAGTTGAATTATTATATTAGTCATATTTAATTAGTCTATTTCTTATATTTATATCGCATGTATCTTGTCATTATTTTTTAACTCTAGTTTAAGAGAAGAATTAAAAAGTTCAAAATTAAACATTTTTAAGATTTTAAACATTAAGAAAATTTTCAAAAAGTTTTTAAAGGTATCCCAATCTTATAAAAATTGGAGCCTGATTAAACAAATGTTGGATTCTCATACTTTTTTAATTCAATCTAGTCAATATGAATGAAAGCACAAACTTCAATTTCATTTTTTGTTTTTCTTCGAAATGTTGTCCTCTCTTTGTTTTCTTTCGGATGCAAAAACCAGAACAGGACACCAAATGTCGGTTACTCAGACACATGTCACCTGCACCAGTAATGCGACACATAAGTCGATTTGAACAACTAATGAAACTGCCACTGATATCTTTCCGATTTTAATATAATTCGTTGTTCCATAATTTGACATGCTACTTTCCTACCAATGAAGATTCTCAAACCCTCGATCAGACATAATTTTAAACATGTCGCATGCTTCTTTTTGGCACTTAGTCACAACCAACTACGTTATCACAAAATGTTTATAAATGAATCCAATCATAAATAACAACAGGTACAATTATAAAAATAGTAACAATATTCATGACCATAATTATAATAACAACAAAAACTAACCACAATGGTATTAAAAATGTAAATAATTGAAACGAATCTTGGATTTATCGTCATAATCTACAATCGTCTCAATTATTATAGATAGGACCTCATTTTTAACGAGAGCTCAAATTCTAATCTATGTTGTATTTAAAAAAGTAAATAGTTACAATGTTGTCATCGCTAAACTTTAAAACTAAAGATTAATTATCAGAAGAGATCATCAATTTCTAAAAATATCACGAGATCCGAATATTTGAAGCTGTCTCTATCCATCTTAATTTATTTCCACGGCCCCAAATCCTCTGTCCCCCTTCCCTTGACCCTATTCTGTCCTCCTTCTCTCTGAACAATCCATTTATGTAGCAGATAGGAGGAGAACGGAACAGGCCAGGCGAAGCGGGACAGAGGATTTGGGGCCGTGAAAATAAACTAAGATGGATAGAAACACCTATATAAATGGATTGCTCAGATAGGAGGAGTACATAATAGGGCATAATAGGGCCAGGGGAAGGGGACTAGAGGATCCCCTATTTCCACAACGATTGACATGTTGAGGAGTCATGTGATTCAGAAAGTACAAAGGAATCCACCGAAATTTGAGCATAAAGTTATGTTAATGAGCACAAAGCACAAATCAGATCGCAATAAACAAACATAAAATAATATCTTCTTTTTTTTTTTTTTTTTCGTGAAATAGGTTTGAAACACAGCGTTAGGTAGGAGGATCGGATGCCCTGATATAGATTTGGTTCAATAATAACCTCAGGACGCAGGTGAGTTGGTAAGGGACTCTCCTGATTTAAATGAGGTCGTAAGTTTGAACCCCCTCACATATGCAGCCGTTTAAAACTTGGGGTCAGAGTTTTGTCTCTCGCAAAAGACCTATCCGACTCAAGCGGGGATTAGTCTGAGTGTGGATGACTTAAAAGTGCCTTCCCATAATTAGGACCTGCCTAAAACACCTCGTGGGCAACCTCAAAAGAAAAAAAGGACACCTACTTGTGAATGCCTTAATTAACCAATCTTCTTCACCTTGTTAGAGTAGAAGGTTAACTGTTACCACCATAATTATGGACTTTAGCCAACGCAACTATACTAAATTGTATTCCAATTTCCAAATATACAGCAAAAGTTTGGTTTATATGGGTCATATCAATTGATATAAAAGATATATTAAATTAAAAATAAAAATTAAAGAGTTAAATTTATATTTAAATATGTAAAAATAAAATATTTTATATTAATTTGAATATATTAAATTATTAAGTTAAAACTAAAATATTTTTATATTTAACAATAATTTTAATTATATAAAAATATTTAAAAATTTGAAATTTATCTAAAACGATAACTATTATTGATAAGTACTTATATTGTATTACGAGTTCTTGTAAAGTATTCACAATTTTAACTTTAATAGATTTAATTAAAAAGGCAATAGCTTGAACATTTCAATAGAGTGGTTATTTATTTTACTTTCGCTAAATTTGTTCTCTAAAGGCGGTCTAGCTTCTCTTTACCTGTGCTCCTCAGTTTTTCCAGCACTAGAATTTGTAATCTTCTTTTGTTTCTCCTCACGATTTATTTCTCTTTCCATTCCAACTTGTCTGCAAAAGGTGAAAGCCCATCAATAAGGAGGAATTTGATAGGCTTAGATATAAAAGGAACAAAAGAAATAATATGATTTCAAAATACATGGACTTACCAGTAGGAGATTGAAACCTAATTGATCATGAATTCTCACTTACTCTAGCTCGAGATAACTTAAAGGTTGAACCTCTTAATGTAGCTCTTGCATTTTTAAAGACTAAGATCAATAAGGAATGATTTAAGCAACTTGGTTTTTTGAATAACATATGGTTTGTTTTATCTAATCACATTGTGTATCTTTATGGTAGACTTGTGATTGCTTATGACCAAAGGAAAATTACAGTATTAAACACCTTCATAACTAATCAACTAGTTCATATGGAACTGTTTCTTTTAAACACCAATCTTAGGATCCAAGCATACTTTATCTATGATTTCAATTTCACCCTTTAAAGTTCTATTTTATAGAGAAAATTACATGACATCCACACCATTACTTAACTATTATGACTATTAATGGGTGATTTTGACAGCATTCTTCACCCTTATGAAACAAATGATAATGCAAGAATTAAGAGCTTCACTAATGACCTAGCAAACTGTGTCTCAAACATAAAGGTGACTGAATTCAAATTTGAAGGAAACTGCTATACCTAGAGTAATAAGCAACAACATCTATGGTTCCTAAGAAAGAAACTTGATTGTGTGATAGTAAACTCCAATTAGCTCGCAAGTTTCCTAAATAGTAAGGCATATTTTAGTAATCCCCAATTTTCAAACCATTCTCTAATTATTGTAAGTAGCTTGAATATTGGGGTGAAATTGAGCACTCCATTTAGATTTAACGATTACTTAGATTGTGATCCATGTTTTCAAGTTGTTATTAACAAAGGTCTCTATGAATCAATACATGGTTCTCCTTCATACATATGTAATGAGAAGCTTAAATGTATCAAAAAGGAACTCAAATCACTCAATCAGACTAGATATGCAAATATCAATGTGGCTGTTACAGACTCCAAAGTCCAGCCTTAGAGAATTCAACACTCCCTTTACCTAGATATACAAATAATACACTATATGATGATGAGAAGAAACTAATTCTTGAATATACTTGAGCCCTAGATGTCCAATTCACAATATTAAAACAAAGATCAAGAGTGCAATGGCTTCAAGGTGGAGATATTAAAGCTTCATATTTTTATAGACTTCTTCTTGTAAGAAAAATTTTCAATATAATCACCTTCTCAATAAGCTAATAATGGATTAATAGTAACATCATAAGAGGCACTCCTAACTAATGCTTTCAATTACTATTCTAAAGCTCATGCAACTGTAGATCAGATAACATCCTCAAATTCCTTATTGAATTCTTTTATTTCTAAAAAAATATTTAATGAATCTGTAACTTATCTTAAAGCTCCATTCATCTTAGCAGATGCTGAGAAAGTATTACTCAACCTAACAAATCACCCATACCTAATGACCTCAGTGGATTATTTTACATAAGAAATGTAGGAGGTTGGGTGTTTACAGTTTAGCCTTTACTGATAACCTCGTAATCTTTATTGGAGCTGATCCTCATTTAGTTAATGCATTGATAACACATTAGAGACATTTTAAATTATCTCAAGCTTGTTTATGAAGAAAGGAGAAAAGTTTGTTGATTTCCTCACCTATTATTCATCTAACTAACTAACTCTCGTCCATCGCTGGTTTAAAAGAAAACAACTTCCCATTTACTTACTTGGGCATTCCCATTTATCACAAAAGGGCATCCTTTGTTGAGTTTCTGCCTTTAATTAATAAGGTGAAGTGAATAATAGATAATTGGCGTAATAAGGCATTGTCATTTACACGAAGAGTTCAATTAACTAACGTTATTTTGAACTCTTTGTACATCTATTAAGTAGCTCACATAACTCTTCTATCTTTTGTAATCAAGATCATATAAATATGCTGAGAAGTTTCTTATAGGCAGGCACTTCTATCTCTCCCTACATGGTAAAAGTAGCTTAGAAAACAATTTGTCAGCTAGGGAAAGAAGGATGCTTAGGAGTAATCCTCTTGAAGCAAAGCAATAGAGCATAGTAATGAAAAGATTTTTGAGATAGTAAGTGACAAAGAATCCTTGTGTGTAGATGGATGCATTCTTACCACTTGAATCTACTTGTGATCTAAAATAAGATGCTTCATAGAAAATGATTCATTTTTTGAGATTGAGAGCACATATGAGGAACTGGTTTAAAATAAAGATTAATGATGGCTTTAACAGTAGCTTATAAACTGACTTATAAAGTGATTTGGGAGCATAATAGGTTTATTCAGATAAGGACGCACATCTTATTGCATGCTACTATGAAGCAAGTGAACTTGGATAATGAATTCAACCTTGGAAAATATACTAATGAGAGCTTAACAATGTTGTTATTAGGGAACCTAAGAGCCTCTACTTTTTGCGATTGTAATGGGCTAAAACATCCACTAAAATATACACATCTTTTTAGAGATTCCTTAAGGGAAAAGAACTCGATTGTTCCTTATTTCAAATTTGTTTCATATCTTAGGCAATTCTAAAAACAAATTTCATTCTATGGTTGGAAATTTGTAATAAGCTATCAATTAAAGATAGAATGATTGGTTCCATCGTCTCCATATATTGTATTTTGTGTGAATTATGAATTGAGATACATGATCATCTTTTCTTTAGTTGTGAGTACATAGTCTATCTATGGAGAGACTTCTTAATCTATTCTCCTTAACCTACTCAGCCTCATCTTGGATGGAGCTAGTAGACTAGACTTTACAAAGTAGATGGAGTGACCACAAACATCAAGTCTTATTCAAGCTTTTGTTTATGAGATATGCGTATGAAATTTGGAGGGAAAGGAACCTGTGACTGTTTCAGTATCATATCAGACAGTTATAAGCACTTTACCAAACTCCCTTATTGAAAAAGAATGCACATTATGTTGCTCTTTCAGTAACAATTAAATGATTAACATATGTATTATGGTTTTTCTTTACATGTATTTATTGCAATACTAGTGGTAGGAGTTAAAATCTAGATTCCTTTATTTTCCTTGTACCCAGTGTATGATATTTTGATTATCAATACAATTTAAATAATTTCTTAAAAAGAGTGATTATTTAGGTTATTGCTAGTAAAATGAATTGTTCAACAAGTTTGACGTTGGTTTCCTATGGTTGAAAAAAACTAACCATAAAAAATAAAGTGAAATAATACTTATAAAACTAACAAAACATGGTTATAAAATCTTTTATTATGCTCTATGTTAATTACAAGAATTATTTTATTACAACAAAATCTCACTTAATATGAAACTTTGGTTCATCATTTTATTGAAATTTTGAAAAGTTAAAATTCAAGTTATTTCTTTTATAAATTTTCCCTAAAATATCTTAAACAAGTAGTCATTCATAGAAACACTTACTTATTTCTAAATTCATAAAATTTAGTACATACTAAAAGTTTCAATCTTCTTCATCGTAACTTTTAAATTTTTAGATTTTCGTTTCACTTTGCATATTTATCTTAACAACAAGAACTATATGAGGTATAGAAGTTTCCATAACTATTTATAATTAAATTGATATTGGATTGTGGTTAAACTCATTGCACCATTTTATTCATCTAGATTAGTTGATACTTCACTTTAACTCCAATCCTTTTCCTTTTCTAATCTTTTTAATTTTTACGTCCAACTTCTCATACTTTCCACTTTATAATTATAAATTAAGTGAACTTTATATAAAAACAAAATTTCTAATATAAGAGGCATATTAGGTCAAAATGTAAAATAAATTTCTAAACTTTGATGTTTATTTTGTAATATAATATGATTTAATATTTTAAGATCTTGAATTAAAGGTTTTAATATCATAAAATTAGAAGATGAATTTTTATTTAAATTATCATTATATTTAATAAAATTTATTAAGAGGTCATTGAATTATTTATTTTTTAAAAATATTAAAAATTTGATAGACAATTAGGAATAAGAAAGAAGTTCAAGGTAGATTTGACTCGGTGGAATCTAGTATAAAGTCAACAAGTTCAGTATGAATTGACCAAAATTTAAATTAAATTTAAACTTTATTTAATCCAAGTCTAAATCGATTGGAAACTTGAACTTTACGTACACAAAATGTCCCTTTCCTCCTTGTAGCTTTCACCTTTTCCACCAGCATTGATTTGAGTTTAATGTAGCGTTTGGTTGATGTCTCCGTTTGTGGAGACAAATGATAGAGATAAAAAAAATTTATGTCTTGTAGTGTTTACTTGCTAGCTCAATCTATTTTTATTCCGTCTCCAAAGTACAGAGACAAAAATTTTTTGTTCCTTTTCAAGATTGTGATATAAAATTTCTTGTCCCGGGGATAAAAACAAAACACTTAAGCAACTTCTAGAAATACCCCTCTTCTCACATAAGCAATTTTTTATTTTTAATTATATTATTAAACTCGTGATGATGATGATGATTATTATTATTAATAATAATATTATTATTATTATTATTTAATTATTGTTATTATTATTATTAATTATTGTTATAAATTTTCTACTTATTATTATTCTTTTTATTATTAATATTATTATTTTATTAATTTTATTATACAAAATTAATAATCTTATTATTATTGTTGTTGTTGTTCTTATTATTATATAAAATTAATTTTCTTATTATTATTTTTATTATCATTATTATTCATAACTAATTTTCTTATTATTATTGTGATTATTAAGTTTCTTATTATTATTAATTTTCTTCTTCTTCTTCTTCTATCATCATCATCATCATCATTCCTACTACTACTACTACTACTACTACTACTACTACCACCACCACCACCATCACTACTACTACTACTACTACTACTACTACTACTACTACCAATGTTATGAATATCGTACCGGGCTCGATACCGGATTGGGTTCTGGAACGGAACTGTACCGGTACCGGTCGGTACCCGGTATCATTTCAAGAAATTTTTTAAATTTATGAAATAGTTCCTAAAATTTTTAAAAATTGCAAAATAGTTCATATTGGTATATTATACAGT
>JAOTAX010000006.1:8320424-8331292 GCA_025629825.1 Erythroxylum guanchezii | reverse complement strand
AATTTCATCACTATCAACTTAAATAAATGAACTTCAAGAATGAATTTCATAAATGAATTGGATTAATCAAGACTTTCTATTATTCATTCAACTGAAAAGTTTATCAATTAAATTAGCATTTATCTACTTGTATCAAGTCATAAATTAATTAAATTGAACTCCACAACCCATTAAACTTTAACTCAATACAAAACTTGACCTAATGCATATGAGTATGCATGAGAAAGATGCTTCAACTTTTAAATATTGTCATAACCCTTAATGAAAGAAAAACAAATTATGAAATTAAAGTAGGAGCGATTAGAAGCTTGTCTGAAAAAGTTACCTAATCTTTTGCCGTTAAAAAAATAACTTGTCATAAATACTCCTGATACTCATTTACATCACCTTTTCAAATGCCTATTAGCATCATCTTTTAAGTTTAACCTTTTTACTTAGTTTGAGACAGCAAAGTAAATTTACTTAATATAAATTCACTTCTAACACAGTTATATGTCTAAATCATATAAAATGTATCATAGTTAAAATCAAGTATCCTTCTTCAAAATTAATGAAACAAATTGAAATTAAATCAAATCATCAATACTCATAATTATTTACCTAAATAAATCAAATCATCAATACTCATAATTATTTTCCTAAACAAATCCAACTACAGCACTAACTAAACTTATAATAAATTATCTCAATTAATAGTCGTTTAAAATTAAAAATTTTACCAAAATTATTCACTATTAAACTAATTATAAAAAAGTTGATAAGTCTAAATAATTAATTCCCTCCTCCATACTTGAGTTGTACATTATCCATAATGTTTATGACATATAATAACAAAAAACTTAAAAAAAATTTAGGAAAAGAAGAAATTAAGATAATTGATATGACCTTGAAAATAAAAAGATCTGTTGCTTCAGTTCGAGAACTGAGAACTAACGGTGTATGTCAAGATCCAGCAATAAAAGAATATCAAAGCATACTTGAATCTATTACTTTAAATTACTTTTAACCTAAAGCACATATATTAAAAATCAAATCATATAAAAATATTAAAATTAATGGTAAGGATTCCTAAAGATACTAAATTGAAATAAAAATATCTAAATCAATGGTTTACCTCCTAATGAACTTTTTTATGAATCTTTTATTTGGGTTCCTCACTCAAACTCTTCACCCCAACGGCTCCTCAAAAAATGGCTTGGTTTTACTTTTCATCCATCTCTTAGTCTTCTCAAAGCTTATAGCCCATTAGCATCCAAGTATGGTATATGCTTCATTATATTAGGACTATCTAATTTCCCTTCTTCTCTTTACACGATACAAGCCCCTAATAGATTTGCTGATTATTTATTTCATAACTTGAGAAATTTCAGTATATCTCACATATCTATAAAGAAAAAACTATCATCTTTATCAAGAAATATCTTATGATTTCATATATCCTAAAAGCTACATCCTTATTTTCTACACTTCTATAAAGAAATAATTATCATCTTTATCAAGGGAATCTCATGACTTCATATGTCTTAGGAATAATTTTCTATAATCCACATCTATCATAGCTTTGACAGTAGTTAAGAAAGGTCTTCATAAGATTAAGTGAACCTTTATATCATCATCTATATCTAAAATAATAAAATCAATAAAAGATATGAATTTGTCAACCTTAACCAAACTATCTTCTATTTTTTTCACTTCTAGGATACTTAATTGACGTATTTGCTAACTGAATGCTTTTTTAATTTATTTTAGGTTCAATCAATCCTAATCTCTTAAACATGTCATATGACATCAAGTTTATAATATACCCAAGTCCATTAATCCCTTTAATGGACAACTTACCAATATTACAAGGGATAGTAAAACTCCCTAGCTTTTTGAGCTTTTAATGTGGTTTATTTTGCAAGACAATATAGCACTCTTCACTTAATATCACACCATCGATAATTAAGTATTTGGCACGCTTTGGCATTTATGAAAGAGTTTCAATAAAAAGTATGACAATTGTAATTTTTTTTAAAAGCTCTAAATAATTGACAAATCTATCTTCATTCTTATTTATCTCAAGCCTACTCATGTATGAAATTTTGGCTTGGTACTCTTTGATCACTTCCTTCTTTGACTCCTCCTATGTCTATGTCTCCTTATCTTCATCCTTCTTTTCTTACTCTTTCTCTTTAACTTTTAGCTCCTTTCCACTCCTCAAAATCACCTTGTTCACTTAACCCTTAGGATTGGCTTAGTGTTACTAAGTAACATGCCTAGCTACCTTTGTTGGATACAAGTTTAGCAAGTTATTCAATATGAATTTACAAGTTTTGGATGAAGGCTCTTTGATTTTAAAGAGATGCTTGATTACTTTGAAAATGATCCTTGAATTTAATAATGAATTTTTTCTCAAGCTCATCAAGACATAACTTCCTTTCTTGCTATTGTTACTACTACTGCTAAAATCCAAAAAGGAGATCGTTGCCTTTAATGTTGTTGATTATATTACAATAATTTAGGCTGAATTCTCCAACTAGACTATAAATATTACCATAAGGTTATTTTGAAACTAATTTCTCATGAAATTAACTACCTCGGTCAGTTATCCTTGTTGATAAGCACATGACATTTAAGATTAGGGTATCCACCACCATAAATATAACATATCATAACTTTGGTTGATTAAGTTGTCATACTCATACTATCAATCTTCTTACCAAAAGCTCTAATTTTGCCTCTAATTTTGTCAACATGTCGACATTATAAATGCCACTTAATTTTTGTTTCAACCTTAGATTCCCCTACTTGTGACTATTTATAACAATATTTTCATTGAGCTCTTTCAGTTCAGGAGTTTTAAAGCTGCTAGTTTCACCTGAAAATGCATCAATCAATTGCTTGAATGGATAATTCAACCCAAAACAATATGTTCACATTTGTAATTGTAAATTGAGTCTATGGTGTAGGCATTTTCTCAATAGGTCCTTTCATATCTATCACGTCTTATAGATCTCCAAAATAATGGCAATATGTGTATTTTAATCTTCATTCAGTAAGCCATTAAACTATATAAGCTATTGAACGGTCTGAATCATGTTGGAATTGATCTCAAATTTGTTGACCTCTATTCTTGACCTAACAATGTTAGATTTTATTCCTATAAATGACAGTATAGCATAATCTCCTATACTACATTGTCCTAACTTTTTTACCAATATGTTTGGTAGTTATAACCTCCAAACTTGAAATTTAGCAAACAAACACAAGCTCAAGGAAAAAAGTTCTAAAGTAAATCAACAAAAAATAATTAGATTAATAAAAATAAGGTGTTTCCAATATCCCAGTTCCTAGAAATGACCAAAAAATTAGTTGTTATGTGTGTATCCGGTCAAAATTATGCTAAAGATGCTAGGAAAGTACACCTATCATTTTTATAGTTTAGCTTATAACTGAATGTGAGTATCAATCTCCTAACGATTATAAGTATTAGTACTAAATGTGTTTCTATTATCTAATCTATTAAATGAAAGATTGATTGTAAATATAATTAACTAAACTAAAAGTATGAATCTAGAATAACTAACTAAAGTAATAGATAAGAATAAAGCAATCAAAGATAAACAACACCCAACTAAGAATTTTTCTAAAAACTTTTTATATTTAGATTTATCTTGATTCATTAATTAATTATAGGTTCTTTAATCAATAAAAATTTTGATGTTATAATGACATTTCTCAAGACATACAACCCCTATTTTTAAGTCGAATGATTAAAATATTTTTTTAATTACTAAGAACATATTAACTTGTTCTATGAATTTTCATGATAGATTTATGTGGTCCTATCTCTATAATTCTATGCAATTCTTATTATTCATTCCATGATATATTCATATATATGATTCTCAATCTATATGTATGAAATTTGAAATTGAATAAAAAAAAGAACTAGCATGTTTTAATTTAATTAAAATAACCATAATAATATATAATAAAACTTAATTCTTTTATTAAATTAAAGAATCATTCCAAACAATAGTTCTAAGGTTCATATCATTAAATCTATCTAGTTTAGTTTATATTAAGGTAAAGAAATCCAACATCAAGAAAAACACAAGATAAAAGAAATTATTCTCATAGATTTTGGAATCTTTAAGTTTTTGGTTGAATCTTAATGGAATCTCTTTCTTGCTCTCTAAAGTTGCTTCATTTTTGTCGCAAGAGTTTTTAGTTTGGCTTTTTCTTGCTCCTCTATAGTCTTCCCTTCTTTAATTCCCAAAATCTCTATCTTTCATGTAAGAAAACCTTAAAAATTCAAAATACCATGCTCAACGTGAATCTAACATAAACCCGTATTGATCTTGTGTTGCTTAACTATTGCACCAACATAACTTTCTTCTATTAAAAAAAATGACTAATACAGGTACAACAGGATCTATGATTGACCCGTATTACTAATCATCTTTTTTACATAAAAATTATTGCCAATATAAGTTCCTATTAGAGATTTGTGTAAGTTCCATATTGTTCAACATCTCATATAAGTTGGATTTGGAGTCGTATTCTAAGCTATGTTCTGACCCCTTCCTTTATAATCATACTAAAACTTTCTCCAACTTGATTTTATTTTGCCCAAATTCATTCCCTTTTTTAATTGGAGAGTTAAAATAAGGATTGAAAACAATATATAAAGTCATATTGAATACTAAAATTTAATACAAACTATCTAAGCATATGCAAACTGCAAAGTACTCTCAAGATCATGTTAAGAACAAAATCTATTTATCACTTATGAATGAATACACTTGACATATATGATTTATTTTTATTTTAATAAAGTATTTTGTTTTTATATTGTATTTTATTATTCTTATAATTTATACATCTTGTTCATAATATGTTGGTTTTATTATAATCTAATAAACACTAATACAGGTACAACACGATCTATGATTGACCCCTATAACTAATCACCTTTTTTATATAAAAATTATTGCCAATATAAGTTCCTAATAGAGATTTATGTAAGTTCCATATTGTTTGACATCTCATATAAGTTGGATTTGGAGTCGTATTCTAAGCTATGTTCTGACCCCTTCCTTTATAATCATACCAAAACTTTCTCCAACTTGATTTTATTTTGCCCAAATTTATTCCTTTTTTTAATTGGAGAGTTAAAATAAGGATTGAAAACAATAAATAAAGTCGTATTGAATACCAAAATTTAATAAAAACTATCTAAGCATATGCAAACTGCAAACTATTCTCAAGATCATGGTAAGAACAAAATCTATTTATCACTTATCACTTATGAATGAATGCACTTGACATCTATGTTTTATTTTTATTTTAATAAAGTATTTTATTTTATATTTCATTTTATTTATTCTTTTAATTTATACATCTTGTTCATAATATGTTGGTTCTATTATAATCTAATATCAGTTGAATCTTTAAACTTTAAACTTCTTTTCTTATTGGTTATGTTTTCAATTTGATTTTCAAAACATTACTTTTAGCAATCAAGTAAATAAAAGATAAAGAGAGTTTTGTATCTCTTAGTAAAAAGATTAAAAGTAACCTTATACTTGAAAAGTGTGAAAGGTTATATAATGATTCAAGAGGAATAAGTTTTATATCTTGACTTCTTCTTTTTTTTTTTGCATCAGCTTCTCTTGTTTTAAGCCAAAAAAGGAGATTATCATGTATCACTCATAATACCCATAACAAAATAGTCAAATTAGATAATTTACTATAAGAATTAACAAGTTGTTTGGTTGAGGGAAATGACTATCTCATTCCTTGTTTATTCCTAGTAATAACTTATTACTTTGTTTGGTTCAAAAAATATACAGAATAGATAATCCTAAGGTATAGTTATTCCTTCAATTTGCAGAAGACCTAAAGCAATCCCTCCTTTATCTTTATCTATTCCGAGCATGTCAAGAATAAATTTCATGAATTGAGGATAAAAATATCCTCTCTACGGCAAAAAAGGCTCGTCTATCTCCCTACCTTCAAGCAGTTCTCTTCTCCAGCCTAGCCTTTCAATCGTCTGTCTCTCTCTTCTAAGTAAGTTAAAAATGTTCTTTACCAACAAGTTTTGTCCATCCGTTCAATCGTCTCCATTTCTATTCAACTTGTTTGTGGTTTGAGATATGTAGTTTCTTTCTTTGGTGCATGAGGTAGATCGATTTCTTTTAACTTCGTGGTTTCTTCTGGTTTCACCATTTTTGTACTATGTATGTTCTTGGATCTCACTGGCAGTTTAATACTTCTTCTTCTTCTTCTTTTTTGTAGGTTTTGCTCTTCACTCTAAACCTAAAATTTCTTTTCTTTTTGGCGGTTTGAGATAAGTTGTTTCCTTGCTCTTTCAGTATGCACAGTTCTGGACCATGAAACTAATCTCTGGGTTTGAGTTGGGTACTAAAACTAAAATCTTTAAAGCTTGATGGCTTTCTCTTGTATAAGGGTCAGTCATTGCCTATGTTCCTATGTTTACAGCTTGAGGGCCCTAAGTTGATTCAAACTAGTTTCAGTGATGCAATAGTCAAAGTTGGACTTCTTATCTGGCCTATTTTGGGTGGGGGTGTTCTACCATCTCTACAACCGGGTAAATGCCAAATTTAACTATATAGAATTTTTCGAACAACCTTAACATTGAATTTAAGTCATGTTTTTAGAACAATGGTGTGTTACGTTTAGTCGCTGAGCATACTTTTGTGTCTAAATTCCAAATTGCGTCAGCACTTTGGAACGAGTTGCATAACTTACATATGCAGTTGGAAATGTGTTAAGGAGAGTCTTTGTCATTGGCTTCTCCATTTTTACGTTCGGTAATCTCTCTAACAACTTCATGAGATCTTGAAATTTGCCTAATGTCAGGAAGGATTTTAATGTTGTCATTGAACTTGGCTTGTATATTTTTTGATTGAATTTTGAAATTTCTCAAAATATTCATGAATTAGAGTTGCCTGAATGTTTAATGTTTCTATAGTAGCACATGTTGCTAATCAGATGCATTCATATTAGACACATTGATTGATGATGTTAGTTTTATTATGTTCTCATATTCCTTTTCAATGGTTGCAAACTCTACAAGCAATAAAATCTGTACACAAACTGGTATTGGTACTGTAATAGCCATTTCAGGTGTTGCCATGTATTCCTTAATCAAAGCAAACATAGAATAGGCAAAACAGGTGAATTTTTCTTGAACAAGTTGATTTTTTTTTCAGAGAGAATCAAATTGGCATATAATTTTGAGTAATTATGGTCAATCTTTTATGTCTGCTTGTGCTCAACTTTATCCTGTAAGAAATACTTGTTTTTACAATATACTGATGAACTCTAATGTATACATTGCAGAAAGCTGCTATAAATATAGGATCATAGGGAAAAAAACTATTGGAATAACTGATGCTCCACTATTTATTAGGATTAGTGAACAAATTACGAAATGAAATTGGTGAGAAGTTTTGGGATGGTTGATTTGACGACTTGAAAAATAATAGAGAATAAAATTTGGTCTGAGAGATAGTTGTCCAAACTCCATATATTTGTTTTTTCTTGTGTATCTGTTAATGTTGTAAAATATAGTACATGAATAATTTTCTTATTTATTTTAATATTTACAATGAGTTTTATTTGCCTATCTAGGCTAGCTTCCAACGCTTAATCGAAATTGTTAGGTTTGGTTTTATCATTCAGACCAGAGTAGCCCAAGTCTCAATCCAACTATAGATTTGATGACAAAAGATTTGAAGTTCATATACTGCATAACAGATGAAACAATGATTCTGTTCTGGGCAATAGAATATTGGAGATTGATCTAAAGCAGATATCCTAAGTTAAAGGTCGCAAATGGTGGCCATAGAAAAATGATAAGAAGAAAGCTTGATGCAGAGCATTTCCTGTTAAATACATGCTTAAAAGTTGTTCTATAATTTATTCTTCTAAATGCAACCAGCTTTCTTACACCACCAATTTCAGGGTCACTAATCAAAGATTGAAGAATGCAATATGTAGGGTGTACAATAATAATAATAATAATAATAATAATAATAATAAGAAGAAGAAGAAGAAGAAGAAGAAGAAGAAGAAGAAAATAATAATAATAATAATAATCATCATCATCATCATCATCATGTATAGTTAGTGAGGGCTATAATGAATATTTTGATCTTTTTATTAGTTATCCTTTGTCATCCCAAATTTATGTTTTGAAATTAAAGATTAACATAAAAATTCTTTAGCAATAAACCAAACTAAATAATATCAATTTTATTCCATTCTTCATCTATTATATTCTTAAGAATAACAATTTCATTCTTTATTTATTCCAGTAGGTAAATCAATCACCCTGTAAAAGATTTGATTGCTAAAACTATTGCGAAATAACTCATGCATATCACAACTCAATATTGAATTGTGGTGTTTTTTTTTTCCTATTTTTGTGCAGCCCCTTAACCAGTATGTTTATTACTTTCATATGTAGACTATTCTTTTCTTTTTAAAATCTTATTTAGGTTTAATAAGGTATTTGAAATTTTTTTAATGAATGCTATTGATTTTTTAAAATGATAAATTATATTTAAAAAAAGGACTCTGGTTATACATATAGTAATTAAGTGAATCTTTTTATGTATAAATGGTAGATTAAAGATCTCTTTTTATAACTCACTCTTTATTTTAATTATCTAATTAATGAAAATTTTATTTGGTCACTAAAATATCCTGATAACTCTAGATTTAAACTTCTGTTAACTATTTTAACGAAAATGCTGTGTAATATTCAAACTTGATACACATATTACTTAAATTTTATTGATATCACAACATTTTTTTAAAAATGTTAATAAAATTTTTAATATAGAGTAATTAATAAAGTTCCAGATCATAATTGAAAGATAAAATAGAAAATAATCTTACGTTAACAGGATAAAACTTTGTTTATCCCTTGACTTTAACAAAAACCTTGAACAAGATGTCCTTCATTTCCCTAGTACAGAAATGAAAGGCATCTAGAATAATATTGTTTCTTTGCTTAATTAATTACTACATGATCTAACTCTACCCGTCATTAATAACATTAATCAAAGACGGGAGTTAGATTACATTTCGATTAAAGAATTCCCCACTCGTGCTGTTCTTGAAGAAAGAAGAAAATTAAATTCGGGGGAACAAGGCTATATGTGTTTGGAAGAATGGGAACAAAGCCAAATTCTTCGCATTGAGACAGGCTGGATGCCCTGCCCGAGTTTACAGGATTTCGTTGGCATCCAAGGTGATTAAATTTTAGGCGATATGAACTCTAGCATAGTTGTGTAAAATCATATTATATTTCTTTTCAAAGGATGACATAATAATTTATTTGCTAAAGTTTCAGTGGATGATAGTTGTATATTTCCTCAGGCATTTTGAAGCTGTCGCTACGTGTGCTGTCTGCTGAGAAAGATTCCCCGTTGAAACATATGCAGCTTCAATTTCGAGGGTTTGGCTTCGAAAGTTGGGTGAGCTTGTTCATCATACTAATGCCAGGGGTTTGAATTTTAAGGAAGAAAGGGAAGGTGGTTCGCTAAATGTGTCACTCTCGAGATAGATTTTATTTATTTGTCACGGAGTCCAGACAATGGTTGTTTTTTGCTATGCTGCATGAATTTGCAACAGCCGATAGATAAAATAATCTATCTGCAAGTATTAAGATTGGACACTGCTACGACTATGTGATAATTAATGGACGTCATAAGCCAGCTCTTTTCTTCACGAATGACGATTGTTGCTCCTCTTATTCCTGATTAAAGAAGTTAAAAACTTGAACAAACTAACTTATATAATCCTATGTCGAATTAAAACAAAAGGATGCCAGGACTTTTTACATCATAAAACATATTTATAACTTGAATAGACACTGAAACTTAAAAGGAGGAGATTCTTAATTTTTACCTCGTCGAGCAGCTGAACCTAATGATATACCCTATTCCAACAGATTTAGCCATTAAGCCCTCTATCCTCTTAACCAGGTTTGGTGAAACATAGCGGTCAAAGATGCGGTAAAGGAAGTACGTGGCGAATCAATTTACTGTGACCTTCCCCGAAATGGTACATAATGATGCTAAATTGTCTTAGGATTTTGAAGATTTTAAGTCAACGGGAGGCAAGAAAGCACGGCCTCAGTTTACATGCCGGCTTACCCGTCAACAGAAGGCCATCTAATGAGAAAAGAAAAGATTCAATATTTATAAATACATAAATTACCAGACATATCAGGATTACGAAATTCAAATGTTTCACATATTCGTGGCATTAGAAAATATACTATCTAGCTTTGCAAACAAATAATTATCATAATGGTTAACAAAAGGGAGGATTGGTGGGAAAAATTAATAATTAAATAAATGATGGATACGATACATAGCCATTATAATAGGAAAAGTTACGTACATGGCATGTGTAGGTGTTGGTGTTGTTTCAAAACTTAGAACATCTCTCTTTCTTACTTTGGTTTGTGCTCCATATTGAAAGATTACGGCAGTTTCACCTAGTTTATATACTAGATTGTTTTGTAAAACTTTGAATAAGTCTCTAGGAGGATATGGATATCACAAACAGTAAGATATGAATTTTTGGGAGTCCATTTGCTTTAAGTCATGTGTTTTTAGGGCCCTTAATAATGATTATAACATTCATAGATTTATTTTTATTACCTAAACATTCCTTTTACTTTAATACATATTAACAAAATGTCTCTCTGCTCTCTATAAATCTCACGCATTTGCTCTGTTTTGGCTGCTATCCCCATTATCATGCTTTTCCATTTTCTCCATACAGCACACACATTTTTCTTCCCGCAAACAAACACTTTTGCTCACAAATTTTCTTAT
>JAOTAX010000006.1:8280053-8300014 GCA_025629825.1 Erythroxylum guanchezii | reverse complement strand
CATAATATATTATTAACAAGTCATAATGTTAATACATGAATCACATGTGTCCATTGGCCTAGGGCACACTACTAACATAACCAAGCACCCCGTAAGTAAAAATAAAATATACCAATATCCATTATTATTATATAATAATCTAATAATAAATCAAATATAATAATTCAAACTAAATTTAAATATGACATAGAACTTAAAATAGAAATAAAAATTAAATTGTATTTCTGAAAGAAGTTGTATCTCATCATCGTTAAAAGTTTCAAAATTTTCAATGTTATCTAAAAACTCGTAAACCACGCTTTCATCCAAAATATTTACATCAACTTCTTTTACTTTATTAAAATAAATTACAAATTAGTAATGTATGAAATTATTTTACAATTCTAAATTTGTAATACGCTATACTTTTAACTTTAACATGATCAAAATAAGATATGAACTGACCATCAATAAATGTTTTTAATTCATTCGTTGTAACGAATGCATTTTTTTAATAAATTGTCTTTTCAAGTTTATTATAATCAAGATTAGAAGATGATTCTTCTTCTTTGATCCAAAAATTATCATGGTCAATACAATCAATATCAATTAGACCATATATTCGCTTCTTATTAAGCGCTTTGAATATATGACAAAGAAACTATAAAGTCAATAATAAAAATTAATAAAAATATAAAATGCTTGTTCTTTATTCTCATATTATAAGTAACATAAACAAAGGTTATTAAGTTTTTAATGCTCCAAACAATTTTTTACTTTAAAGAACGCTCTAATTATATTTATAATCTGATGCATAAGTTGTTTCATTGAGTAATCTAATAGTGAATTTTTTCAATGTTGAAGCACTTTCACAAATAATCTCCACCACTTATCTATATTTTGAATTAATAGTTATAAAAAATAAAAAATATTTCATTAACAAGTAAAGAATGAAATAAAAGTATAAAAACTTACTTGTTTGCATTTTTTTCATCATAAATTCTCTCTTTATTGATAATCAAGCAAAACTTCTTAAATCTTCACGATACAATTTAATTTTAGTTGTTGCCAATGATTGCTCTTCAATAGAGAAAATACCTTTGCATTTAATCACATCAAACAAATTGTCCATAATATTATTTGTACATGCGTCTCCACTTCATAAACAATAAGGATTGAGAAAATAAGTTGCCAAGTAGATTCTTTGAGAAAGATGCTCTTTTCATTGTCGGTCAAGAATATTCATGTAAGACTTGCATAATTTTTCCTTTCTTTTAAAGAGATTTATAATTGTTTTGTGAGCTCTATATATACACCATCATATATATTCCCCAAAGATGGCTTCTCATCTCAGTAAAAAATTCTCAACAACCTTGTAAACCCAGCCATATTCTTCACAATAATTAAACAAGTATCCCAAAATTTATTATCTAGAATAATAACACAAACTTCTTTTCTTTTTGCACTCTTTAATAACTTATAACTTGAAAATACTTGTCACTAAATTTTGAATTAGTTGTTTATGTTCATAAACACTTGTCCAAGTAATAAATATAGTTGCAAACTTGGTAGTAGCACTCATAATCTCAACTCAATGTTCTTACTTTCTTAACTAAGACAAAAATGTGACGATTATACACAAAAATTATGATCTTAGATACATATGAAGCAAGACTAGAAATACGGTTCATATTACCAATATCTTTTAAAAAAAGATATATACAATGAGCAATATATGGATACCAATAAATATACTCATACTTTGATTATAACAAATACCCAGTTGATACATAATTAGTTGTATTATCTGTAAGAAAATGCATAACATTCTTCAGAAAATAATTCAAATAAAGCATTAGCACTTTTTTACTATATCAAAAGCATCAACATACTTGATAAAAATTGTTATAATATTACAATAAACCAAGAAATTTATTAAGGTTCTTTGTCTTTGATTAGTCCACTCATTTATCATAATAATGCTTCCTAAGTAGACTTATATGTCTTCACAATTAACTGACTTTCCTTTTTAAAATCTTGAAGCAAAGGTATACAAATCTCATAATAAGAAGGAACCTTAAATTTTGGACCTATCGTTGTTATAACATCTATTGCTTCTTGAAAATATGGTGAGTTTAAAGCATTTAAAAGAATATATGAATGATATAACCATCTAGCCCGTGCCTATTTATATCGCAAAACAACATTCTTATCAATCAAAACACTTTTTAAAAATTATTGCTGCAAATAATTTTTAATCATATCACATACATCAAATGATACTTTTTTGCAAGAGGCAATATTATTATTAATACCAGCAAGATGTTCTTTCATCTATAAATTCTTCTCCCTTTAAATATTCTACAATAAAACATACAATTAAATTGGATCTTCCCATCAAATGTTTGAGAAGAAGAAAAATAATTCCATATTGGATCGGACTTATCATGAGGAGAGGATGTTATGTTCATTGAATCCTTTTTTGATGATTCTATATTCTCCATTATAATTTTAACCTAGAAATATGAACAAATATTTTTGTTAGTTTTGTACAAAAATAAGTAAGTTAATAAGTAGAAAATAAGTCACAAAATAATGAACCAAAGAAGAAAGATGAAATGAAATGATAAAAGATACTCTGAAAATTTAAAATACCCCTCAGCTTTGTCTTACTGATTCTCACATCTTTTATGTCAATTTGATAATATGAGATTTGACTTCAATAGCCACAACCATCAAAAGAAACACAATAAAAAAAGAGTTAACTTGTGTTCAACCATCAAAAGAAACACAATAAAAAAAGAGTTAACTTGTGTTCCTGACACAAAGGAATCAAAGTATATATAGAAGAAATTTATAAAAAACAAAGGTTGAAAAGAATTGAAAACATAAAAAGAATTCAAATAGGAAACAAAAATTGAAATAATTTCCTAGATTGAATATATCTAAAAAGTCAAAAGTTTAAGTATGTTTAAAGAAGGACACTCATAAATTATCCTAAACAAAATTATTTATTTATGCTAAATTACTAATTAATAACTTTTAAGTATCCTTTAAATATACTTCTTTAAAGTTTAAACATCACTCTTTAACATACTATTAAATTATCATAAACAAAAATATTTATCTATACTAAATTAGTAAATTACTAATTAATAATTTTTTAGTTTCCGTCTTTAAATATACTCCTTTAAAGTTTAAACATCACTCTTTAACATATTATTAAATTATCATAAACAAAAGTATTTATCAATACTAAATTAGTAAATTACTAATTAATAATTTTTTTAGTTTCCATCTTTAAACATACCCCTTTAAAGTTTAAACATCACACTTTAACATACTATTAATAAACTTACTTATCTATACTAAATTACTAATTAATAACACTTTTAGTTTCCTGCTTTAAACATACTTCTTTAAAGTTTAAAAATTACTCCTTAAAATACTCTTAAATTATCCTAAAAAAAATTTCTTATCTATACTAGGTTATTAATTAATAAGCCCTTCTTTCAATATACATCTTTAAAGTTTAAATATCAATCTGTAAAATTCTCTTAAATTATCCTAAACAAATTTCCTTATCTGTACTAAATTACTAATTAATAACTTTTAGTATCCTTTTTAAAATATAATTCTTTTTAAAATTTAAATAAAGTTATATTTTATTTTGATCAATAAATATTAATATTCTTAATGTCCTAAAATAATTGAAAATTATATCTTCTTCTTATCTTTAAATTTTACTATTTATTTCAAATATGATCTGAAAAGGCCATAAAAAGTAATTAGAATTTGCTAAAGCTCATGTTGACTTCTTTTCAAAACCAAATAGAATAATCTTAAAAACAAATTTATTACTTGTCTTGACAGATGACTCATCGTTAAACATCAATGACTTAAATCGTGTCTCTCGCTTCTTTTGGATTTCTTTTCTCCCCTTTGGTGTTTCATTTGTTTTCTGTACAGAAGGCGATGTTAGTGGAAATTTTAAGAGGGCATAGGCACGTATATTGTTCTTTGTGACTTATCTGGAAAATTTTAAAACATTGGTTTAACCTTAACCCACATATGATTCTTCATATTGTTCTCAATTCTCTATGCCTTCTTTGTCTCTATACTATCTGTGTTTCACAATTTGTCTTTGTTTGTTGTGAAGGTTCCTTCTTGATATATCTTTGATCTCCATTTGCGAGTCTGCATATTAGGAAAGATTCCAGCTTTCTCTGATGATTGAACTATATAGTAGATATATAATTTCTTTCTGATTATTTCTCAGATGCTAGCCCAGATGTGTTGTTCCAGTGCTTTGTTTCCTTGTTTAGTTTTATGATTCTCTAATTCTCCACTGATGTTTATTTAATGGACTGTTAAGAGGATCATCCTTTTCCTACTTCATAAAGCAGAACCCGAAGTGACTAGTCAGAGGAATCTTGCTTATTGGTGAGTGTCTCTTTCGGTAGCCATCCAGGATGACCTTTTGTCCTCCGCTATTTATCATTTCATCATATTTAAATACCTCTCAACCAAATTATTTAAATAAATCGATGAACTACAGCACCGAACACTATTCTAACAAATTCACCATAATACACTTTCTTAGTAATTTTGGTTGTAATACTATAGTTCCTTCATAACTAAGACCAAATTGATCACCAATTCTATATCACCATATTATTAATAATCTAGACATACAATATAATTTTATGAAATAAAACCAATTAATTAAGATTAACAAAGAAAATATTTTCATTTCTCAAGTACAATAACTACATCTCTTTTAGAATTAACTCACAATTTTCTCTAATTGGTAAGACTTCAACTCACAACTTACAATTTTTATTTATACATCTCTAATGAAAATTGAACACCCTATTCAAGACATCAAAATATATTTATTTAAAATAAACAAAAAATTATAGTAATTGAATATTTTTAATTAAATGTGATAATCACAAAAACTACTAAAAGATAACCCTTCCTTAAATGAAAGTTGTTATACCATGAGTTGCTACCTGTATTATTTGACATAATATGTAATTTAAAAATTCATTATTCATTACATTTATAAAATTAATCCAGAAATCAATTTTGCATAATATATTTATAAATAAGAAACCAAACCGCAGAGAGAGAGAAGCTTTGAGAGGAATCTTAAGAGAGATTGTCTTCTAATAGTGTAACGAAAGAGGCCGAGTAGACCACAAAATTTGTCAGCCACGAATGACAATCTTTGTTTTTTACTTTTTCTTTTTAATGAATAGGGCTCATTAATCCAGATATTTACCTTTGTAAACTAAAAATGAAGAATCGGGGTCCAATTATGTGAATGTACATTACACTGAAAAACTGTCTTTTTCAATTTTCACATGCACTGTTTAGGTAACTAATTTTTTAAATTACTTTCGGTGAAAAAACGCATTATGACCATGGAGACCTATCTATAACAGTCCTAACAAAAACAAGCATACACTCCTGATGAAGTGCATCGCAGGTTTGATGGAGCCTAAACATGCCGAACTTCTTGCCCACAGCAATGCATGTTACTGAATGTCAACCAGCTCTACCATTAACGGTGCATTGCACTTCGAGGAATGTCAGGAAGAACCACCGACCATAATTCATCGGCTCCGTATACTTTGCCCTTGGCCTTTTATTTGAAATTGTTGTGCTAGAACCCTACATCTGAACAGTTTCCCACCATTGACGCCAACCTAACCTTGCATCTGTAGGTTCACTATAATTAAATAGAATTGAGTTTTGAAATTATAAATTCCTGGAGATTGGAGAACTAGCTGCTTAATCAGCTGTGTACAAGTCATTATTTTTAGATTGACAGACACATAATGAGTACATACTGGACAATACGTATTAGGAGGAACAGGCCTTCGGGTGTCCGTGTAGATAGAATTAAGAATTAAGATAGCACACAAAAAGAAAAACCATGTGACAGAAGAGGCCTTCGTTACAATAAGAAATAAATAAGCACTCCAAGGCTCACCTAATGCCATCTCCAACCATCACACCAAATTTACATTTACAATACCACTATTTTGGTGTAATCCAAAAGTTGTAAAATGATATTTTTCACCATTTTTTTGATTTACATATTCCTTTTATACTTTTATCACATTTTGATATATTCACATAATTTGTTAAGTAATTAAATTTAAAATATTTATTACTTTTCATAAAATATATTATTATAAAGATCTTGTTGAAACTTTTAAAATTGAACCAATATTGAATACAACATTAAATTTATTTTTAATTCTTATTTATAAGTCTTATAAATTTATTAATAAATATTTTAATAATAAAAAATAAATTTAAAACAAAAGGTACATAAACTTAAAAATAAAATAGACCACAAAATTGATTTAAAAAATTAAAACCCAACAAAATTGTTTGAAATTACAACCAGATTAAAATAAATTACAACGACAATCAAACTCAAGATTACAATAAAACTAAAATTATAACAATATTAATTTTATATGTTAAATAAAAAATATATTAATTAATTACGAATAATATCTTATTTTAATTTTTATAAATAAAATAAATTCATATAAATAAATTATTGTATAAATATAAATTAATATAGTTAATAACTAACTTATTATAGAATATTCTTTTATAATACTTGATTACCAAATTTGGTATAGAATGGTTGTAGTGAAAAAAAATTTGGTATAAAAAATTTCCTTAAATATTTTTTTTATACTAAATTTAGTGTAAAATTTTAGCATAATGAGTAGGACGGCCTATTGGCACCAAGTTTTGTCTTCTTTCTCTTAGGTTGGTGCATCTTGTTCTCTTTAGAGTATTCCATCCTGTGATACTTAATTTTTTTCATATATTTATATAAACCCTGTATAAATAAGTGACCAGGTTTAATAGAATAAAATAGGAATTAATTAACCCTAATTAATTAAGGATATTATCGCCTTTCTCTTTGTCCACATTGTCATATCAGGAACAAGATCATCTGTTCAGTTTTATGATGTTTTATTATATCCAATGAATCTTAGCCATTTATTTATATGAGTTTCACGTGGACTTCACATAAATAAACGTAAAATTCGTATAAATAAATAGCTGAGATTCACTAGGCATAATAAGATATCATAAAAATTGGACAGATATATGAACTCGTCGTATCATGCTGCCCTGCGCTGTACTAGCACCGGAACTCAAAACATGGATTCGGTTGGAAGCAACGTAGCCTCGCAACACATTTTATTAAACACTACACGACGCGTCATTAATTTCGCACGTCATACACCATTTGCATTTCTTTTCCTGGAAACTTCCTTACAAAAAGTTCCCAGCCTTCCCCTTCAAATTATATACACCCATCTTTCAGATCTTTTCTCATCACTATAAAGCCACATAAACAACCATCTGTAGCTGCATAGCTTGCGTTTCCCACCACTTCTGCTGCTAAGTTAAGTTCATTCAGCTTATATAGATCTCAAGTTGGCTATGGCTTCTACTCTGTCCCTACATTTTCTTCTTGAGATCGCTCTTCTTGTCTATGTGCTCCAGTTCAGCACAGCAGCAAGGAGACTCACCGAGTCTGATCAAACCCAACAGTCTTTGTTATTTCAATACCACAACGGCCCTCTTCTCTCTGGCAAAATCTCCATCAACTTGATTTGGTACGGCCACTTTAAACCTTCTCAACGTGCCACTCTCAGATTTCTTTTCATCTCTTACCTCCACCACCAAACCAGCAACATCAGAACCTTCTGTTGCCAGTTGGTGGAATGCTACTGAAAAAATACTATCATATTACCAAATCCAAAAAGATCCCTTCCCTTGTTCTCTCCTTAGGATGTCAGATTTTGGACAAGTACTCCCTGGGCAAAACTGTCTAACAAACAAATAGTCCAACTGGCATCAAAGGGTGGCCAAAAAGATGCAATCAACGTGGTTTTGACATCCGCAGACGTAACAGTAGAAGGGTTTTGTTCAAACAGATGTGGCACGCATGGCTCTGCTTTTGGTGCTCAGAGAGTCAAAGGCAAGGCCTCCAAGCTCACTTACATCTGGGATGGGAATTCAGAAAAACAATGTCCGGGGCAATGCGCGTGGCCATTTCACCAGCCAATGTGTGGACCACAGAACTCGCCACTGGTGGCTCCCAACAACGACGTGGGGCTTGATGGTCTGATTATCAATTTGGCTAGCCTTTTGGTTGGTACAGCTACGAATCCATTTCGAAATGGTTATTTCCAAGGTCCAAAAGATGCTCCCCTTAAGGCTGCATCGGCTTGTCCTGGAATTTAGCAAAGGAGCATACCCTGGCTATGCTGGAGATCTGTTAGATGATCCTACGAGTAGTGCTAGCTAAAACGCACATGGTGTTCATGGCAGAAAATACTTGCTTCCTGCTTTGTTTGACCCCTCTACCTCATCTTGCTCTACTCTGGTTTGAGTCTGACCGTTCCTGTAGAAATAAGTATATAGTTCAACTCTCTCCGACATTCTTTAGATTTAAATATTCGTTCATTCTTTGCTTCGCGATTACATAATGAAGATGGCACAACGCATCGGCTGTTGGGTTCTTATATTGAGTGTCTGTAATTTTAATTATATAAACTTGAGAAATTATTTACTAATTTTAAAAACTATTCAAAACCGTATGTGGCATTGATCAATACAAATTCCATACAGCATTCACGAACTTGAGTCTGCATCAGTGTATTAAGTAGAAGTAAACGCTTAGTCAAATTGATGATCAAGGTTCCAGACTATGAACGTTTCCAAAAGCTAAGCCACCTTCTTCTTGTAGATCGCTTATGGATCTGAATCATCTCATCCATGCTGTATATTAACATAAAACTTAAGATATATAGATCACTTTCTATCCTTATAAACTATCTATAGCGTGTATAGTCCAAAAGAACTCTTTTAACATATTGTAGGATTTACAATTTAAAATTGATGTGCTAATTTAAAAGAATTAGAGTCGGTATGTGTATAATATCTTTCGTATATGAACAAAATTAATTAATAAATGAAGTACCTTGGCTGCGTATGTAATACCTACTACGTCGACTCACGCGGTTAGCGCCCTGAGAGCTGTGTACACAACCAAGACGTATCTACTTTGTTCCCTTGAACAACTAAGTATAAATACCGTTTATAAACGTTTTGCACTCTCACCGCTTCAAATCAAGTTCTCTCCCTAATATCCATGGCTCCGATTCATCATTTTACATCCTTGACTTTGCTTCTTGTACTGTTCATCTTGTTCCACCCAGGACTTGCCAGAATAAGAAATCTCGCCGCTTTAGTTGAAGAACACCCTCTTGTTCTCAAGTACCACAACGGTCCACTTCTTAAGGGTAACGTCACCATCAATCTCCTATGGTACGGCGAATTCTCTCCAAGCCAACGGTCCATAATCGTTGACTTTCTCAATTCTCTCAGTTCGAGTGAAACCCTGATGGAGCCTTCTGTTTCTTCCTGGTGGAAGACCACCGGGAGATACAGGGGTGGACCGGTCACCGTTGTGGTAGGGAATCAAGTTTTCGACGGCGAGTACTCTGTCGGAAAATCGCTGACGACTGACCAACTCGTGGTTTTGTCCTCAAAAGCTGGTCCCATAAAAAACACGGTCAACGTTGTTTTGACTTCTCCTGAAGTGGTGATTGACGGGTTCTGCATGACTAAGTGTGGGACCCATTCATCTGTTATGACTGAGAGCGGCAACTTGGCTTATGCTTGGGTTGGTAACTCTGTTCATCAGTGTCCCGGACAATGCGCGTGGCCTTTTCACCAACCAATGCAGATCCCACTGTCTCCACCTGAGCCTTTTAAACCAACAATTTACACTCCACCATTCCCACGGTTAGTGCCACGGTCTTTAGACCGAATAATGTACAGCCCACCGATCCCACAGTCAGTGCGTAGGCCTTTTCACGGACCAATTTATAGCCCAAAGATCGCACCGTTGGTACCTCCTAACAACGACGTCGGCATCGACGGCATGATCATGAATCTGGCTACAGTTTTGGCGGGAACGGTGACGAATCCGTTTAATAATGGGTACTTCAAGGGGCCAGCGAACGCTCCGCTGGAGGCAGTGAGCGCGTGCACGGCTGTATTTGGGAAAGGGTCATACCCGGGATATCCAGGACAGGTTTTAGTGGACAAAAGCACGGGTGCGAGTTACAATGCTCATGGAATCAATGGTCGCAAGTTTCTACTGCCTGCCATGTGGGATCCTGAAGCCTCCGCTTGCACAACTCTCAATTGAAAAAAAGAGCCAAGCTTCAAGTGGACACAGAAAGCGTCACACACACCACTCTTTTTAAGGAAAACTTATTAATGCTTATATATTTTTATTTTGGCAATTATTAACAATAAGATTCGTGACTTAACACAACATACGACGATGTGCCAGTCGCTCAAAGTTCATATCACTCGTGCGTTACCTCTGTTCCCTGAAGATCTCAACCAGCCAGTTTATTGCATTGGAAGGTTGAGATGTATTGAGAACATGGGAACTGAATAGAAAGAACAGAAGATCTGTTTCACTCATGCCCACCCTCACGAGCAGGACAATCATCAATAATAACCCAGCATAATTTCTTTACTCTAAAACATAAATGTCTATAGAAAACATTAAAAATTTAAAAGATTATAGAAAAATACCAGAGTCATGAGCCAGGCTCAGGTCAAGGCAGTTCAGGCTCGACAAGGAGACAAAACCACAGGTAGACAGCCCGGTCGGGTTGATCGCAACTCTATTTATTGTCATCCTTAAACTTAAATCACGAAACCTCAGCTCCGTAAACAGTTTCACTTTTTATGAATTGTTTAGTATTGCCATATTTCTTAAAATATTTTTAAAAAATATTTCCATATTCAATATACAAACAAAACATTTTTCAGATTTTATCAATAAAATCCTAAAATTTTATTTTTCAATTAAATTTGTAGAAAAATTATTTTAACGCCCAATATTTAGTATTTGAAACACTTAACTGACAAATTTTAATTTTAAAAAGTCATTGAAAGGATAAGCTAAGTTAAGTAAGAGGTAGATTAATTAATTAAGAAACATATTAGAAATTAAGTCAAAGATGCAAGTCGACTTCTAATGTTTTATTAAAGTTTTAAGTTTTTTTTTTCGTTCTCTCTTTCACTGTTTTTGTAATCTAAGATTTATAAAATAATATTATTTTGTACCCTCAAATTTGCATTCATTATATTTTTTTTTATATCTTTGTTGTTGAATCATTAACTTATCAACATAACATGCTCATTGGGTAACATGGACAAAGAAGGTGATTTTTTATTTTAACTATTAAAAATGTAAAATGTAAAATTTAAATACATTTTAAGTTAAAAAATCAAATATTAAAATATTAAATTCTATTATAATCTCTTTCTAAATTTTTTCAAAATAATAAAAATTTAAAACTAAAATTTAATTACATTTTCAGTGTTAAAAATCAAATATTAAAAAATTATATTATATTATAATCTCCTTTTAATTTTTTCAACATATAAAAAATTAAAATTAAATACATTTTAAAATTTAAAAACTAAAAATTTAAAAATATTAAATTCTATTATAATTTCCTTTTAATTTTTTCAATCTATTGTCAACCAACACAGTATCACCGCCGCCTTAACCTTTGTCATTCTCTAATACCCTTTCAATTACCACTACCATTACAATCACCTCTC
The DNA here is from genome assembly GCA_025629825.1 of Erythroxylum guanchezii. NCBI lineage: Eukaryota > Viridiplantae > Streptophyta > Magnoliopsida > Malpighiales > Erythroxylaceae > Erythroxylum > Erythroxylum guanchezii. The sequence continues at coordinate 8,288,326 of JAOTAX010000006.1, read as the reverse complement.
CAACCACCACCACTTATGTTATTTTTGAAACCACTCTCTTACCTCTATTTAGTTATCTAGTTCCATTCCTCCTTAACTCTATTACTTTTGGTCTCCTCTTTCTTATTCTTTCTAACAATGTGTTTAATAGCTCATTTCTTATTGAGATTCTTCATTTTTACTATGAACAATGCCCTCTGGTGTATGTCAAATGTACCAAAAAATAAAACTTAACTCTGTATACTAAATTTGTAATAATGATGAATAGGGATCATATCTACAGATAGTGTGTGTGTGGCTTTTTTAATAAATGAACTGATGTTTAGGATATCAAGGGGGTTTAGTTGGATTCAATAAAGAAAATATAGTAAAATTAAACTAATAAAAGTAAATCAAATCAAATAGTTAAAAAGTGATAAGATTGATGAATAAGTTTAGAATTACGTTCTCGGTTCAATCTCAACTTACACATAAATAAGCAAACTTGATTATCATATTATTCTTATAACTCTCTTAGAAACTATTAATTATAGATTGATAATAAGCTCTGTTAATTCCAATTTTCTCTTAGGTCATATTTAATCATAATAAGTTGTTCAATTAAACATAGATATCAAACAACATAAAATAATCTCTCTAGATTTAGTAGGACAGACACATTAAGATCTTGGAAAATAAATTAATTTAGGAAACATTCACACATGCTTAGGTCACTAATCCTATGTTATATTGTCCTTAATGATTCACCATCATTAGTTACCATAATTGAATCAGAGTTACAACAATTACGTATTGTAATATAGATTTTGGTAATAGGTCTATACATAAATAATCTACTGAGAATGAGAACATTAGTCATTCATACATGAATACCTAAAACATGAAGCAAAGATTAATATAAACAATTTCTAAAGAGAGAAGACAATAATACAAGATCAAAAGATGCTCGAATGAGTTCTTTGGCATCGATTTCCCCTTCGAACTAGAAGGAAGAAGGTTAGCTCTCTATAAATCTGAAAGAAGTAAAAGTTCGGCCCCCTTTTGTGCTTCTAAAATAATTCATACCTTTTTTGGCTGCTTGAATGTCTATTATAGCAAAACTTTGGGTTCTGGGAGATACACAATTGGATATACAGCCTATCAAAATTTCCCAATTTGTTTTTCTATAAGGTCGTGTAAGTACATACACGACTATCAAAAATTTCCCAATTTGTGTTTCTATAAGGTCGTGTACACATACTAAAATTAACAATTGGGTTTTAAAATCAATTCAACTAATAAACAAATCTAACTTTTGTATTCGACAAGTTTATCATCCAAATTAATTATGGAAACCTGACTGATAATTACGACTTAATATATTTATAATTCTCAACCTAAGCGTTTATAGTTTTTCATTCCATGTTAAACTTCTTCTCTCTATCCTTCGTTTAATGCCCAAAATGATGCAAAGTTTGGTCATGTTATTACATCCATTCAGTTCAAAAACTATAGCAAACATAAGACAACAACATAGTCCCTCAATCATGCATATTTGACTAAAAGAACTACATTAATCCTTAAGAAAAGGAGAACAACCCATTTCATCATCTTCACATACTTCAATCCCATCTTTATCAGTATAAGAGAAGTATTAAAGCAATAAACCAAGTAAAACCAAAATGAACTATCAAAAACTATAGAGTAAGAGTCGGTTAAGCTACAAAATAACGAGTCCAGTAAAATAACAAAGAAACAATGCAACAGATAAAGAATAGAATAAGCAAACAAGGATTAGATGAGGGAGTTGTGGTGGTCTCTTGCTCAAACTTGCTTCATTAGCTCTCGCCTTCTGCTTCTGCTTAGTTCTCACCCTAATGATCGAAGGCTCACATTGTTTTCACCTTGTTGATGTGTTTCTCTCTTCCTCATCCAACTCTCTCGAATCTCTCCTCTCTTTTCCCCTTCTTTCTCTCTACTTATCCTCTATCTCTGAACGAAGGTATCTGTGTCAAGAATATGTAGAATGACATAATGCATTGCCACCAAACCCTCCTCTCTTCTTTCTATTTGTAGTCTCATTTTAGGTTTAGTTTTTTAAACTTCAACCTATAAATGTCACGTAATAATTAAACGAATTAAAGGAAAAATATGTCACAGGTGTGTATAAGGTGGTCACGGGTGTTACCACCCTTGTCATACCCATAGCATGGGAGGGTCAGTGTGACACCATTTCCATTCATAATTAAATTAATTCATGCAATATTCACATCCCATTTCACTTTTTCATACCTAATTCTTCTAATTTTTCATGCAACATTCACAAGATAATCCAATTAACATTTATGCAATATTCATACCATTTTTAGTCAATTCATCTCACATTTGGATTAAAACACAAAAATTTGTAACCAAAATGAAGATATAAAGGCAAGCAAAATCAATAGAAACTAGACACAACCAAGAAAGACTAACATGAATAACTTTGCAAATCAAATGAATTTCCTCCTTGATAATTTTATTTATTATTTTTTCTCTATTTTGTTTTTTTCAACAAAAATTGAAATAACTACATCAATATTGGAATTAATTGATAAGGGATAAAATTGCATTCCAAAAATTATAACCAACTTGCATATATGCACGCCCTCACACTTATACTCATGTGCATCCATAAACATCAACAGTGACAAATGCTTCACTAGCTTTAAGGCTTGAGTAAGACATTTGGTTAGGTTAAAGGTTTGTAATGTGATTAGAATAAAAAGAAAAGGCTAATAAAGCTCAAGGATGCTTAACAAAAAGGAGAATATATCAATAAGTAGGTTATTTGGTTAATATAGCTCACACAACAAAGAATGCCTATAAAATTTTCATGTTAATGTATATGATAAAAATGTGGTCTAAAATATAAAATCAAAGCAAATTCAAGATGTATATGTCATGAAGGTCACACATGAACAAAAGATAATGAGACTGATATGAATGTGTTAGTCTGAAAAGGCTCAAATGCTAACTGGCTTATGTTTACCCACTAGTCACTACTCTTCTAAAGATGGTGTACATTGACCAATCACAAGAGTAAAATTACATGTCCAAGTTACCACGAATTTTTTTAGTAAATTTTACTCTTTAATTATGACTATAAAGTCATAAAAACAATACAAAAAGAGAACATGTTTGTTTGTTTGATATTATATATATATATAAACACGTAAAAATAAACAACTTAAACACTCAAGATAAACAAACTCAAAGCACACATGATAACTAAGATCTCCACCACCACACTTAAAACTTACATTGTCCCTAATGTAAACTTAAATGTAAGAAATGAAACATTAAAAAAAAATAGCGAATGCAAAAATGTTTCCCTTAGGTTGCCTCCTAAGTAGCACCTTTGTTTATTGTCATTGGCTCAACTCTCTATTTAGCTCATCATGTAAAGAAATTATGATTTCTAAGGATCATAGTTTTTGTGTTTTTCCATTTGACCTTTTTCAGGGTAAGACTTGAGTTGATGAGCATTTAGATGCAATGTCTTCCATATTTTTAGACTTTTAATCTCTACTGCACCATAGGGAGCAACATTAGTAATCACAAAAGGATCGACCCAATAAGGACAAAATTTATTCAGAAATAGTTTATATCTAGCACAATAAAGAAGCACTTTTGACCAGTGATAAAGCTTTTTCTCTAGATATTAAAAGCTTCAGTCTTCTTTTTCATTGAAACTGCTTCTTGTTTATTTATATGCTTCCGCTTACAATCTTCCTATAACAAAGGGTCAATCATGTTAATCACAAAAATAGAATGGCCATAATAAGAGTGCTTATTATCATAAACAATATTAAAATGAATAACTTCCTATCAAATTTCATCTTGAGGGTATCCTCACAAACATCAATCTTAGTTTGGGATGTGTTAAGAATCGATCTCCCTAGGAAGATAGGTATTAGATTACAGGAAGTTTTATCATTCATGTTAATCACAAAAAAACAACAGGAAATATTAGTTCATTCACCTGTATAAGCACATCCTTAATCACCCTATCTGGGTAAGAGTTAGTACAATTAGCCAATTATATGGTAACACTAGTTTCTTTTAATAAGCCTAAATTTAAAGAAAAAATACATGGAACAAGACATAACATTAATTGATGCTTCTAAGTCTAACAGAACTTGTTTAATCTTAGTGTTGCCGATCTTGCAAGGAACAGTAAACATGCTTGGATCCTTTCATTTAGGAGGTATTTTCTTTTCAAAAACCTCATAAACATTTTCACCCATTCTGATCATTTCGTTACTTTTTAACCTTCGCTTGTTGGTACATAATTTCCTAAGAAATTTTGCATACCTCGATAATTGCTTAATCGCATATAATAGTGGTATATTCACCTCATCCTTTCGAAAGGTCTACCAAACCTCCTTATCCTTATCCTTCTTATTTGTCTTTGCTAACTTGCTAAGGAAAGGTGGAGAATTAGTCTTTACAACAATTGGGAATTCAACATTTACCTTTAAGCTAAAAGGTATACTTCTTTCTGCTTCAAGCTCCTTCTATATTTCTTCTTCACTCGCCATCCTTTATGTAATCCTCTTATGATCCTTAAGCTTCATACCACTTCTCAAGGTGATTGTACTAACATTCTTCATATTTGTCTCAGGTTGTGATGATAGTTTTCCTCTTCTTTGGAATTCAAGACGATTGATAACCACTACCATCTAACTCATTTGGTTCTCTAGGTTTTGAATGCTAGACTTTATCTCCTGTTGAAACTGCTGCACATCCTATTGGAATTGAAAAATGTTAGTTGCAAGAGATTTAAGTATATCTTCTAAGGAGTTACCTGAGTTGGAAGAAGTGGCTTATGACATAGGTTGGAATTGCAGCACTTATAGTGGCCTATTTAGGAAGTGATTTTGCTACCTATTCCCTCCATAACTTGAGTTTGAATGATCTCTCCAACCTAGGTTATAACTCTAGGAATACGGGTGTTATTGGTTGGAAAAGTTTCCCCTAAAGCATTAATGTACTTTATGCTTTCCTCGTGCAAAGTTGGACACCCATTTGTTGGATGGTTTCCATTTTCACATATACCACAGGCTTTTATCTACATTTGTCCTATAATAATTTGCCTTAGAAAGGACGTTAGATTATCTAAATGATGTTCTAAAAATGAATTGTTTACCTTATTTATCATACGAATATCATTGCCAGTTCTAAATTGTTAAGTATTAGTTGTCATATGCTTTATTAAAATTATGGTCTCCATGAAAGTTTTTTCACATAGTGCCCCACCACTTGCTGCATTGACCAAGCTCCTTTTTAAAGGCAATAATCCTTCATAGAAGTATTGGATAAGGAGTTGTTCTGAAATATTATGGTAAAGGCAACTGACACATAACTTCTTGAAGTGCTCCTGGTACTTGTAAAGGGATTCTTCATTGTGTTGGCTGACACACAATCACATATCTCTTTTTGTATTTTGTATGTCTTCGATGCTGGAAAGAATTTCTCCAAAAATAGCCTCTTCATTTTGATCCATGTGTTAACGTTCCCAATGGGTAGATCAAAAAGCCAGTCTTTTATTGCATCCTTCATCAAAAATGGAAAGACTCTTATCATAATTTGCTCTTCTGTCATCTTTAAAGGTTTCATACTAAGACAGACCATATTAAGCTCCTTGAGATGCCTATGAGCATCCTCACCAGTAAAATCATGAAAGTTAGGCAAAAGTAATGTATAGAGGCCTTTGAGTCAAATTTGGAGCAGCTAACTCTCTTAGAGTTCTTGAATTGGCCATGGCTTCCTCAAGTTTAATTCCTTGCTGTATTTCTAGTGTTGTTTTGGTTTTACTACGTAACCTTTGTAGTGTCTTTTTGATTTCAGAATCAAATTGCACAAGGTCTTGATAAGGAGATCTTGTCAATACCATACATAGACACTAACAAACATGAAAAGATCAAGAAATAATTGTAAAAACTAATTATAAACAAATATATACAAGACATCAATTAAAATTAAAATAAAAAAGGAAAACTAAATCACTAGACTCCTTGGAAATGACACCAAAATTCTTGGTGCACGTCGAACACAAAAAAAACCTTACTTTACGCACTAAATTTGTAAAGGTCGTATCCACAAAGAGTGTATGTATAGCTTTTGTAATGAATGAATTGGTGTTTAGGATACAAAGGGTGGTTTGGTTGGATTCAATTAAGAAATAAAGTAAAATTGAATTAATGAAAGTAAATCAAATCAAATAGTCAAAAAGTGATAAGATTGATGAATGAGTTTAGAATCCGATTCTCGGTTCAATCTCAACCTATACACAAATGAGCATACTTGATTGTCATGTTGTTCTTATACCTCTCTTAGAAACTATTAGTTGTATAAGCTCTATTAACCCTGGTTTTCCCTTAAGTCGTATTTTATCAAAATAAGCTTTTTAATTAAACCTAGCTATCAAACAACCTAGAATAAGATCTATAGATTTAATAGGATAGTCGCATTAATAGCTAAGAAAACAAATTAATCTAGGAAACAATCACACAAGCTCGAGTCATTTAACATATGTTATGTTATCCCTAATGATTCACCACCACTAGTTACCACAAATGAATTAGAGTTATAATGATTACGTATTGTAATCTAGAATATGGCAATGGATCCATACATAAATAATCTATTAAGAATGAGAACATTAATCATTTATACATGAATACCCAAAACAATAAACAAAGAATAACATAAATAATTTCTAAGAAGAGAAGATAACAATGTAATATGAAGAGCTGCCCAAATGTGTTCTTCGGTGTCAATTTCCCCTTCAAATTGGAAGGAAGAAGGTTAACTCTCCATAAATCTCAAAAAAGTAAGAGTTCTGCCCCCTTTCGTACTTCTAAAATGTTTCATACCTTCTTTGACTGCTTGAAAGTCTATTTACAACAAAAATTAAGGTTTTGGGAAATACTCAATTAGATACATAGCCTATCAAAATTTTCCCAATTCGTGTTTCTACGTGATCATGTAAGTATATACACAGCCATGTATGCTGTAGGAAATTCCGAAATGTTCCTACATGCTTCTAGAGAGTTACATGGTTCCATACACGATCGTGTAGGTTACAAGAACTTCATTTCTTGCATTTTCTTATCCCATATTCACTTTAATTCTTCTCCTTTTGGTTCCATAAAAGTAAATAAGTTTAAACATCAAGAGAATGGCTCCAATGATGTGCTTTTAGGTTACTTTAGTTCTTGTGCTTCCAACTTGCACCTAAAACCAAATATGAACCAAAATACGTATCTTAATGTTAAGTCAATTATAATGCATATTTGTTGGACTTAATTTTGGTTGATTTGTGAAATTTGTATTCATAAATTAATGGAATTATTTGTTAAATGTTTGCAGATGGTTTTCAATCTCAAAAAGACGAAAAAGGATCAAAAAGAGGAAAAATAAGGGCAGAATCCTAAATCTGCAAAAATTCCAGAATTTGTCTCTAATTAGAACACAACTATCCAAGATCTTCTCAACCTCTTTTCAAGATGTCTTCCACCAAAATTAAAAGACCAATCAATCTGGATCAAGTCAAATCAAGATAATGAAGAGGTTTAATTCAAGAAGGAAACTATTGTTGATTGCCGTATATGAATTATGGAGGCTAGGGTTGCAAGGAAGATCATCGTATTATTTTCTTCACTGAGGGGCGGCCGCACATTGTTTTTCGTTCCTGGTTCACGATTGCTGAGTTATTCCAAATAGTGACATAGCATATTCTCGGTTTTCTCCAGTATTACCGCACCTTCTCCTCTGATTTTCCAGTTGTTGATTTCTTGTTTTTAAAATAGTCCATCGCATATTCCCTTCTCCTGGTTGACGCACGCTTGGTTCTCCGCTGTTCACGTTGCTGAATTCTTCAACAGTATCGACGCACTCTTCTCTTGTTGGCTGCTGCAATTGCTTTTTCTTCTTGTCCTTAATTAATTAATAGATCATCGCATAGTCTGTTGTGAGGAGGCTGCCGCATTTGGTTTAATCATCTTTTATGGTTTAATTCTTTTGCAATTTCCAAGTAGTAGTCGCATAGAGTAGGGACTTTTAGTTAATTTAATTTTCTGGTTTTCTTGCTTCCAATTTCTGCAGATTTCAATTAGGGATTTTTATTAGTTTCAATAAAGACCAGTTATGGAGACAATTCTTTTTATTATTTCTTTTGATTTCAATTTAATTATGAGTAGCTAATTTTCTTGTCTTGGTTGAGGGATCCATGTTCCATGTTATTATGGTGAGATGTTTTTAATCCTTTT
>JAOTAX010000006.1:8260385-8272485 GCA_025629825.1 Erythroxylum guanchezii | reverse complement strand
TTGAAATAATACTAACCTTAGCATAAATCAATTCCAATTAACTGATCTAATAGGACTTCAAAATTCAAAACATGCCTAAAAAATAATTAACAGGTTTGAGATCCAACAATTTGTTTCAATATTGTACCATCTATAGAAGTTATTTTGTACTTTTAAATAGTTGACATGTAAGTCTCACCTTAACTTACAAATAATAATTCCAAGCGTGAATAAATTTCGATTTATGTAAGAACCTTCTTTTAGTCTTGCATCAACTAAATTTTTATTGCCGTAAGATAAAAAAAGTTCGGTAACAAAGTCAAAATAAGTGAAAAATAAGCTTAGCTTTGTATTTTTAATAAGAAAAAAACAACAATTGATGGAAGATAATTATTTTAAGAGCTATTAACTAATAGCCATCAATTCTATATTATCACAGTTGTGAGATAATAGTTTTAATAAAAAAAACAATTTACAGAAGATAATTATTTTAAGATCTATTAACTAGTAAGAGTACTACACTTTCCAAAGCTTAAATTTTCTTAAACATAGAGAGCTCAAAAGGTAATGAGTCATTAAACACATTGTTGGAGACATTAAGGAAAAGAAGACTAGAAATGATAGAAAGCTGACAATAAAGGCAAGATAGATGTTTTGGAAATAATGTAAGTGGGGCTATTAGAGGAGCAATTTTGATGTTGTAATAGTTGGTAAGGATGGCAAAGTCTAGATCAAGTGTGGTTATACATTCTTTTTATATTAGGGCTTAACCTAAATTCTAATATGGCCTAGACAAACTTAACACCTCAAAGTTAGTGTGACAATGGGTAGGGCCGAGTTGGGTTAGGCCTACCTAGGCTTGAGCCTGACTTGACAACTTTTATCTAGGCTTGAACTCAAACCCAGCCTAAGGTAGCCAAGTCCCAGCCTAAGTCTGAGAGGATTTAGGGCGGTCCAAAGCTCAATTCGGCCTAACCCAACCTGTTTTTATTTTTAAATAAGAAAATGTCGTCATTTTTTACAAAATGATGTCATTTTTCTTATAGTTATTGTGTCTCGGAACAGGCAGGACCTAGATAGTAGAAGCCTAAACCCCAATCTAAGGCTTGACTTTTGAAAAAAATTAAGCCCAAGGTTCGAACAAGTCGTTCAAATCAAACTTTGCCTGTTAACTTTGAGCTTAGTTAAGTGGTGCTAAGCCTGGCCAGAGCCTGCTTGCCAATCTAGCTTGCTCGATCACAGGTCAATAGTCTAAATCTGATGTGACTGGTCTATACCGAAAAAGTCAAAGATTTTGTACATGTAAGATGACTATCATTGTTGATGCATATATTTAATAATTGAAATACCAAACTCTTTTGTCTCCATTGTGATTCTTTTAGTGTCTTTAATTCTATCACAAGTCTAATTCATCATCTTTTTGTTTTTCATCAATTTTCTTATATGATCAACAAATGTTTAATTCATGGTTTGAACAAAGAAGAAAAAGGATATTCATTTTATTACCAAAAAATGAAAAAGAATAAATAATTGTAAAAGGGTCTTAAAAATTAGTTCCATATTCCTTGAAACTAGAATTTTAATATTATCACTTTCAAAAAGATTATCCTAATAACAATAAATTAACAAAAGAAAGCTAAAACAAAAGAAGAGGCAAAAGGCAAAAATATATTATAAAAATAGGAAATGTTAAGGCAATTAATAATGTCATTCTATAACCTAAAAAGAGCATTTATTTTAAAGTTAAACCATTTGCCTATTATTTAGCATATAATAAAAGTAAAGTTTCAAAATTTTCCATTGACGAAGTAATTGAAAAGAAGAAATCAATCTTTCAACAAAGCAATTAGGCCACCTACAGTACTAAACCTATCTACCATCAACGTATTAGCTATTCTAAATTCCAACAGTTTATATCGAATAAACGGATTTAGGTTATTAGATGTAAATTTTTTACTTCTCTTTTCAAATTGTGAGATATGACTTATACTCCCTCAAGTTGGCAAGTAGCTCTAGCATAACCTTGACATTTAGAAAACTTACTAATGACAACAACCAATGAGTGTAGGGAAAGATGGTGGTAGTTAACAATAGTAGATGGATTTTTAGTTTTTAGTAAAGACAACAGGTAATGGGAGAGGGGATAGGAAGAAGACTTAGGATTTTTTACCCATCAATTACTAAAAACAGTGTCATTTTGTTACTTAACCCAAATTTTAAAAGAAATCAAACTTGACCTAAAATTTGACTAACTTGAGTCAAACTTATCTTGCAGATTAGTCAACTCATATCAAACTTATTGACTTTAGATTAATCCAGGTCGAGCCAAATTATGTTTACTTTCCTTAGAGGTTAAAGGGGTGAAGGAGAGTATCGAAGGTTAAGGCAATGATGGTGGTGTTGGTGGTTTATCGACAATAGATTGAAGGAATTGAAAAGAGATAATAATATAATATAATAATTTTATATGTTAATTGTTAAGATCATTAAAAATTAAGAAAATAAAATTTAAAAATTAGTATCAACATTTAATGAGTTCATTTTGTCTAGATGACATGTAAGTCAAATAAGTTAAAGATCTAATAGTAAAGACCTAACAAAAACTTAATGGAATCATATTTTAAACTATAAGTAATATTATTTGGCCAAAAGTATATTTTTAACATCAACATTTACAACAAAATACAACTTGAATCATAATGTTTTAAAGTGTTTAAATTGCACCTTAACATTTTCAAAGTGTTTAAAGTAGTGTACAAATTGAACCCTAACATTTTCAAAATGTTTAAAATAGACCCTAAATGGACTAAAGATTTAACGGAGTTAACTCCGTATCAATTAAATGCTATGTAAATGATGACATGACATTATTTATATATTTTTTAAATAAAAAGTTGGCCCCACTGTCACATAATTATTTTTTAAATTAATTAAAAAGTAGGTATTACAATTACGTGACAACAAAGGCTCCTGTTTATACATTTTAGATAATAAGTCTCACTTGCTACGTGGTAACGAAGCTCATATTTATATATTTTAAATAGTGAGTCTCGCTTGCGACGTGACTATGAAGGTCATATTTATATATTTTAGACAGTGAATTTCACTTGACATGTGAAAGGGAGACCTACTTTTATTTAAAAAATAAAAAATAATGTCACCTTAACATTGACGTGACGTTTAACTGATAGGAAATTAACTCGTTAAAATTTCCATCTATTTAAGGTCTGTTTTGAAAGTTTTGCAGATATTAAGGTTCAATTTTAGTGCTTCGAAATATTAGGTCTATTTTATATTTTGTTATAAACTTTGAGATTAAAAATGCACTTTTAGGCAATAGTAGTTTATAAACATTAAGACGTAAAGTGGTATTAGGGACAATTTGCATTTTCTACTTATAAAATTTAATATTTATAAATTAACTATAAATATTAGTATTTGTTTACGAGACTTTTATAAATAAGCTTTATAATAATGTCCAGTTAATGTATGATAAAAATAAAAATATTCGTGTTAGAAAATATATACAAGCATTTATTATTGAAATTTATATAAATATTTTTAAAATAACTTATAAAGTGTAAAATTAATTATTTAAATTTTTATACAAGATTAGGTGTGACAAAAAATTTCTTGTCAATCTTGTTTAAAATTAATACGTTTAGTTAAAAACTGAAATTTATGTTAAGTTAAACCTTTTTTATTTAATAAACACATGACCAGCAAAACAACCCTAGCGAAGTTCTTTGGCAGTCTTGAAGTAGCCCTAGTAAAAGCCAACCGACCTCATCTCATCATTGTCATCTTTTAGTCATTGTCTCTTGGTGAAGTAACGAATGTCTCGTCATTTATCAGCGAGGCAGCAAATTGTCTCATCTCTTATCAATCTCAGTCTCGTTCCATACAGTGAGATCCTCCATCTACTGTGTAGGATTTTGCTACGTATTTGATGTGTTGATTAGTTTGTTAATATTGTTGGTAATGGTGGTTACGAGGTCCAACAGCAGGAGCGACAGGGGTCGACAACGATGACGTCGATGGAAGGTGATGGATAGCAGCCCGATTGAGTTTATTCGGGCCAACAACTCAAAACTCGAACTAGCCCAAGATCCAACGCGATCCAGTTCAGTACCAACCGTATAAAATGCCTTTAGTTCATGTATTTTGCCTCGAAGGGTGATCAGAATCAATCATCTCTTCTAGCTTAAAGCTTAAACTGTGCTATCCTCAGCAACCTCCAATCTCTGCACTTTCCGTTACCTGCGCTCTCTACACCAGCGCCACAGACATGGAAGGCCCCAGCGGCCACCAGCCACCAGAGAAACACGACCATTCCAACTATTCTCAGTCAACATGTACAGTCAACACTTGCGTCAAGTGTGGCGGCCCAACCTCCTACCCTCCACCGCCGCAGACCTCCTGGTCCGAAACCTCTCCACCGCCTATCTACCGTCCAATCCGCGCTCCTGCCGTCAACCTCCCTCCCAACAACTCTCAGGCCATAATCCTTGCCCCCGTCCCTAAGGCCGAAAAAGTCCCCACCATTTCTCCGCCCTACAATTTCCAATCTCCGTCCAAGAAAATCCAGTCTACCGACGACATCCGCCGTTTCCACGACTCCGATTCCGGCAAGAACTTCCTTGGCTTCGTAGTCGCTCTCTCTGAGTCCATCCGAGGCCACAAAATGTCCGACACCTGCCTTGAATCCTTAACTGTGAAGTCAATCGTCTCAATCATCGAAACCCTGACGCAGTGGGTCGACGAAATCCCACCTGCTCAACAAGCCGCTCGGTACGGTAACGTCTCGTACAGAACCTGGCACGAACGTCTTGTGGAGAACAGTGAGTCTCTAATGCTTCGATTTTTACCCGATGATCTTAAATTTTCGACAGTCGAGATTGTTCCTTACTTTAACGATAGTTTCGGTAATGCGAGTCGGATCGATTATGGTACTGGTCACGAGACGAATTTTGCTGCTTGGCTTTATTGTCTCGCGAGAATGGGGGTGGTCAAAGAAGAAGATTATCACGGTGTAGTGGCTAGGGTTTTTGTGAAGTACCTTGAGTTGATGAGGAAACTGCAATTGGTTTATAGTTTGGAGCCCGCTGGGTCTCATGGAGTGTGGGGGCTCGATGATTACCATTTCTTGCCGTTTATATTTGGAGCGTCGCAGTTGATTGATCACAAGTATATGAAACCTAAATCGATTCATAATGAGGATATTTTGGAGAATTTCTCGAATGAGTTTATGTATCTGTCGTGCATTGCATTTATTAAGAAGGTAAAGAAGGGCTTGTTCGCGGAGCATTCGCCTTTGTTGGATGATATCAGTGGAGTACATACTTGGAACAAGGTGAATAGTGGTCTGCTTAAGATGTACAAGGTGGAGGTTCTCGAGAAAGTGCCCATTATGCAGCATTTCCTTTTTGGGTGGCTTATTAAGTGGTATGTGTTCTTTTTTAGGCTAATATGGTTTATTCTATTACCGATTTCCCTTGCTTTTAAAACTTCCTTTTGGGATTGGCTAGATGAATGTTTAGTGAAATCCGTCCTAGTACTCAATTTCACCTAGTGGAGGCAGAAATTAGTTACTTGTTAGTAGTAACTTGCTAAAGAGAGGGATCAGCTTAGAGATGGTTCTATTCCATCCTCAACTTTCAGATGCTTGTTCTAGGATGAGGGAATGCGCTGTTGAATGTACAGTGTCTTATTTTTTTTTGGAAATTTCTCTATACTGATTTAAAATTTAGTTTATTTAAGCTTATCTATTCATACCTTACGATACTGGATAGATCCCTCCTACTTTGGGGTTGCAGACAGATGTTCTGCCATTAGTCTTTGTTAATCTGTTCTTTACAGAGTTCTCTGATTTGTATTTAACATCAAACTTCGAGTTTGTGTACAGTATTGGTCTTCATGGTAAATTACATGTATGTGAAACATAAATGGGTTTGATGGGAAAATTCCAGGTCTGTTCAATAGAAAAAGCTAAGAAACATGGGACTTGTTATGGAGCATTTAAGCATATTCCTTGGATTTTTGTGTTTGCTAATGTGCACATCTTTTCTAAGTTTTGACGGCTTGAAACGGTTATTTCTGGAGTCAGTTGTCTTTGTGACTTGGAAAATGTTGCATATTTATGGTTATAACCTAATTGAATTATCTTGGATGGTCAGATTGCCTTATGATTCACACTGATAGCCAAATCTGAGTTTCACATTAATCGTTCCTGATGAATTGCACGATTTCCTTTGTTCTGACAAGTTTCTTGTCATCCCAGGGAGTAGTATATTTCAACTCTGTGGGAACATTGGTCCTGGAATGAAGACGATGCATCTTTGGAAAAAGTTTAATCCTCATTAGTTATAGTAGACATTATTAGACAGCTATCATATTGTTAACTTTACTGTATTCATTTTCTTGTTTACCTTTTGGTATTCATTTTCTCATTTCTTTTTCCCATTTTCCTTTTCCTGAATCCTCCTATAATTATCGGCATGCTGATCTTGTATCAGGTCAATACTTGTGTTTACCTTGAGTGGTATTAGGATGATATCCCTTGTTCCGTCTTGAATTGAAGGCAATTAGCTTTTTCTTGCCTTCTCACATATTGACACTACACCAGGTGGACCTTGTAGTCAAGGTTGACTGCAATAGATTATAGTTTGTGTTAAAGAATTTCCATCCTTCAACTTCAAGCTGCATTCATTCCCAATGTTTTCTAAAACATGATATTTTGGCTGCAGAAGGCAATACTGTTACTTCCATTGTATACTTCGTCTCAGCAATCTTGCTTCTGCGGCATAGGAATTTACTCTGTTTTGTAGGATGTCTCAGTTTTTACTGGTGGATACTCATGGATACTTGCTTCTTGTCAACAATCAAAGTGATTCTTTTTATTTTGAGTAAATTATAGGTAAAATTAAAAAATGTACCTAATTTTATAATATTAGTTAAAATTATTAAAACTAGCAATAAAATGTTTGAACTAATTGTTGTGAAACTAACCTGTCCTTAATCATCTATAGCCTACATTTAACATATATAAAGTCCTTTGAGAAATCAGTACTTTGATGTGGACTATATGTTCATCTTCTACCTCTTGAAAAGAAATCAGCTATGGTAAATTATAGAAAATGATAATCATTGGAGAAAGGATTGTTCCTAGTTTAATTCGGTGAAGAGATTCTTTTCCTGCGAGGAAAAATCAAAAATCAAAGCAGGGAAGGTTTGATTTTGAACATTTTTCATTCTTGCAATTGATATTTTTTGTTCAAATTACTAAAAGATATTTCTTCTCACTTTATCCACTAGCAAACATGTAAATGGAGGTCGTGCATTTTAATCAATACCATGCACTTCCAACACCTCAAAAGAGTGCTCAGTGAAGCAATAGAGAACCAGAAAAAGTATGCTTTGACGATTGCCCTCGCAACTGATGTTGCTGCTGAGGTTGGTAAGACCCACAACGCCTCTCACTCGCATCATTCCCTCTAACAAAAGTCAAGCCTTGGCTGCTACTAAGATATAGAGTGTCTGCTGTGGATACCTGAAACCCTTTTCTCTTAAAATAACTTGGATTCTTTCCGTAGATTGTTGGAAAGAACTAGAAAAGTTAATTGGTTAGCTTGGTAATTTTAAATAATTTTAATGTATAAATGTTTTTCATGTAAGCCTGTTAACCGATTAAAGAATGTTATAAGATTAATGATTAATATTATAAAATTAGGTTTAATTGGAGATTTCAATTATAATTTACTCTTTAGCTTTTGCTACTTTGGTAGAACTCAAATCCATATTTGCACGCAAGTGCTTTGCAGAAGTCCACCTTTTATGTAACTGTCTCATCTGATGATATGGCACTAGCGATTGCAGTTCGGGTTGAAGAGTTAATTATTCGGCTTTATATCCGATTTCTGGATATCAAGCTAAGCTATATATTTGTTTGCTTAAGTCCTGCCTTGCGGCTAAGCAATTTTGTTAGTGTTATGTGGAAGATGGGATTTTCTTTTTGTTTATTGTTGCCTCAGCCTGAATTTGCAGAAAAGGACTCACTGTTGATGATAGCAGACTGCTTTAATTGTGGACAAATAAATGAAGAGGCAATCAGTCGGTTGAGATATTACATGAGTCCTACCAGTACCAGGAGGGAACAAGCAATTCATGATGTTGCCTTGGCACGATTGTTGTTTCCGTGGATTCTAGCTCTATTTTGCAATAGGCAATACCTTTCTGTTACCCATGACTCGTCTTATCCCATATTAACAATAAGAAATGGAACGGAAAGAGGGAGATCTTGTTGCATGTCGAGAAATTACTGTTAGAAATTTAGACCTTTCGAACCTAAATAGACAAAAAAATCAGAAAATAAAGAAATAACAATAACACAAGAGAATTTACATGAAAACTTTCAAACCGGGAAAAAAAATCACTAGCAACGAAAAAAAACTTACTACGTGAAAAATTCTTATAATCACACAATTTTTTTCCTCATCTAATCCCCTAATATATTAACACACCCACAAAAAAATACATAACAAACTCTTCAACTCTCACCTCAAAGAGAAATTTAACTAGAGTCAAATTTGTTATACAAATCTTTGACTTCAGCCTTGTTTGGTAAAGAGCTTATCAGCTCTTTTTTAGTTGGTCAACTCGCTTTAGCTGATTGAGTTTGAGAAAAAGCTTAAAAGCTTGTTTGGTAAAGAGCTGGTTGGATTGACTGATTCAACCTAACCAGCTATTTTTTAACAAGCTCCTATATAGGAGCGTTTTCTCCTACCAGCTGATTTTTTTCAGCCAAATCTCCATTCTATCCTCATTACTCTCGCACGTCTCACTTCTCAATTCTCGATCTCTAGACTTCCAGAGTCTTCTCCGCTCTTTCGTTGCTTTCATTTTCTCTGCTATTTGCAAAAACCTCACGAGCCGTGAACAATACCAAGCAGAACTATTTGCTCAGTTGAGAAAGTTGTGAAGCTTCAGAACTAGAGAGTGAGCGAGCGAGAGGCGAGAGAGAGAGAAGTAGACAAGTCAGACTTAGACAGGCAAATAGAATGACTAAAGAAATGCGAGCCGTTGAAAGAATCGAAAGTCAAAGCTCTCTGCTTGAAAGCTATGGAAATCCTTGTCGAAGAAAGCAATGTTCAATGCGTTGATGCTCCGGTCACTGTACATGTTCTATACACATGACTTATCACTACAAGAAAGAGCGCGTTTAGCGACGGAAATTACCTATGGTCAACGACGTCGTTAAAACGGCTGTCGGTAAATTTACTGACGGATATAAATATTCGGTCAGTAAATTTACCGACAGAATCCGTCGGTAAATAAAATTCAAATTTTAAAAAAAAGTCTCCATCATTGTTGAGGGAGACTTTTTTGCATATTGCTCACAGTATTCTATTTACTAACCATGAAAATAAATCCATCAGTTTTCAGCAATATCCAACTCTTTTAGCAACCCAAGTATAAATACAATTTGCAAGAATCTGTCTCTAGTAGGATACAATGAGAAGCAGTGTAAGGGAAATACTTTTGTCGATTATTCATCATCAATGATGCGACATCACCACTGAGAGGGTCTGAACGATTTGGATAAAGCAATAGCTGTGGCATTTTTCCATGCAAAAAAGAATCCCTACATAAATATTTTTCCATTAGACTAAATGACATTAAGAGCTTGTTAAGCACAAGAAAATTTATTACTTACCAAACATTGGACTCCATGACTGGTTGATAACGTCCAAGCATACAGAACCAGAACTGTCATTGACATAGAAAAAGGAAAGAGTTAGTTGTATTATTGAAAGAGTAATAAAGAAACTGGAGAAAAAAAAAAGCAAGAAAGAAGAGGAACTCACCAGATGGGAGAGGAACCGAAAGGGGGGAAGAAAAAGATGAACCAGAGGGGGGGAGGGGTGTTCGGGTGTTTTAAACGTGATTTATTGACGGAAATTACCGACGGAATTGTCTGTCGGTAATTCTAAATTTTATTATACCGCCTTTAAATTTTAAAATTCCCTCCGATTTTAGCGACGGAAATAAGTTTTCCGTCGCTAATTTGAGTGCAAGTACCGACGGAGCCTTTTACCGTCCCTAAATTTAGTTGCTAATTTTTCCAAGACGGTTTCCCTCCAATTTTAGCGACGAAAATGATAACCGTCGTTAAACAAATTTTTTCATGTCTATTTTAGCGACGGAAATAGGTTTTCCGTCGCTAATTTGCTACGCAATTACCGACCGGAACTTTTACCGTCCCTAAAGTCCATCGCTAATTTTGCCGGGATTGTTTCCCTCCAATTTTAGCGACGGAAATGATAACCGTCGCTAAATGAATTTTTTTCATGTCGA
The DNA here is from genome assembly GCA_025629825.1 of Erythroxylum guanchezii. Classification (NCBI taxonomy): domain Eukaryota; kingdom Viridiplantae; phylum Streptophyta; class Magnoliopsida; order Malpighiales; family Erythroxylaceae; genus Erythroxylum; species Erythroxylum guanchezii. The sequence continues at coordinate 8,262,153 of JAOTAX010000006.1, read as the reverse complement.
TATTTCCGTCGCTAATTTGCTACGTTTTATTGTCCGTCGGTAATTTTCCGTCGCTAATTCCTACTTTTCTTGTAGTGTATCATTATATGTGTGCCTCTGTGTATCTGTTAGTTTTGTATTGTTAGGTGGACTTTTGGTCTTGATTTTTGGAGTTTTGAGCTTTGGAGGGTGTAGGAGTTGAGCTGTTGGGTTGGTTTATAGTGAATTTTGGGATTAATTTAAATTGAATTTAGTCGGCATTATATGGGTTTAATGGATTGATTAATGGCTTTTGGGATTTAACTGGGAATTAGGGCTTTGAGCTAATTTGGGTATGGGACTTTCGGGTCATGAACTCTGTTGAACCAGAATTCTGGAAGCAAACATGGTGGGATTTGTGGTTTCTTCTGTAATTTTCGGAAAGAATTAGAAGAAGGATGAGCAATGTTTGACGGGTGTCATTTGGTGTCTAGTATGCGGTTGCCGACTGATGGTCTATTATAAGATGCTTCTTGAGTTGCCGACTGACGGGTGTCATTTGGTGTCTGTGAAGCTTTCATTAATTTGGAGTTGATAGTCAGATTAGGAGTAATGCTTTGGTTTCACTATAGCATACCTTGATGTTTCCTACATTGCCTAAAACCTCGGCTGATGTAAAAGTTTCACTTTGTACTGTCATAGAGATGGACACATGAAATCTAACAAAGGCAATGCAACATTTCATCCATGTACCACCAAAGGCGATGATATATTTTGTCTCTTAATTATGATGTTGCTTTCTCTAGGATTAAGCTGAAGGAGAGCTGAGAAATGAGGGTGAGGGTGAAGTAAAGGAACATGAGGATGTTGATATCGAGAGTGAAGTTAAGATGCAGGACGTAGAACCTAATCTTGGAGAAAGTGAGGGTGAAAGGGAACCAAGTTCACAGGACATAGATGTTGGTGATCACAGAGAAGAAAGTGAGGATAAATATACTGACATTAAAGAGAAAGGAGAGTTTGGACATATGGGGGTGTTTGGGTTTTATGTTACAGCTCCATTGGGGTTCCTGCTGAAACCCCTAATAAATTTGATTCACATTCCATTTTTGTTTTACAAGATGGCTTGATTGTATGTGTGAAGTAAGGTACTTTTTACAGATGCTTTTAGTATATTTTTTGCTCTATTTTTGATGTTGAAAAGTAAAAAAGAAAACTTTAGTTCATATTTCTATTGTTTTAATTGAAGAGACCTATGTGGTAACTTGTTCTATCTTATGGAGAAATTTTGATACTTTTTTGGCAGATGAATATTGTCAAAGTTTCCAGCATTATAGGCATTGATCCAAAACCATTTGATCCTAAGACGTACGTGGAAGAGGAAACATTTGTCACGGATGGATCTGGAGCTAAAAGACGACTAAGATTAGAAAATAATATAGTGAGATGGAGAAAGGTTTGGAATCATGATAGAACTAAATCTGTGAATAAAGAGTGTAACTTGTAGTGGACAATTAAAATTCCTTGTTTTCAGTTTATTTTCCCGACGCCCCAAGCTACTCTCACATCGCAGTGCAACATACAGTACTAGACCTTACTTTCCTTTACTTCTCTCCACAACAGTTTATCACATCTGGAAGGACCGAAATGCTCGAACCTTCAAGAATGAAGCCATGACGGAGGAGAGAGTGCTTTCTGGCGTAATCTCCCATGTTAGGGAATAGCTTAGCCTGTACACCGAGAGGAGGTAATATAGCTTATCCCAGTGATTTTACAGGTTCTTTACTGAGTTGTTTTTTCAGGTCACTGT
>JAOTAX010000006.1:8238402-8250492 GCA_025629825.1 Erythroxylum guanchezii | reverse complement strand
TATCCCAGTGATTTTACAGGTTCTTTACTGAGTTGTTTTTTCAGGTCACTGTTGTAGCAGTTCACTTTGGACAGCCCTTGTTCGAGGAGCTAGGCAGCAATTTCTTGCCGGCAGGTGTCAGGTCATGTTCGGGCCTTATTTGTATTTGGTTGTCTCAGGTTTTCTACGGTTGGCAGACTTCGAGTTGGTTTTTCTTTGTATGGATTGCTTTTTTCTGGGTCTTGTTTTGTTAGACTTTAGGTTGTCACAATTGTTCTTTTTTCGGCTGTTTGGCCATAGGTCACTTTTCCTTGGCTTGGAGTTTTCCTTGTCTTGGTTTTTTCTCATAGTCTGGCTTTTTCTTTAACTGGTTGAGCCTAAAGTGGCTTAGACTGTGAACTTTTTGCATATATTCTTTAGTTCATTAATTCATCTTCTGATTTACCAAAAAAAAATTAAAATTCCTTGTTGAGATGGATGAGTCGTATTTGTTTCAATGCTATTTTATTTTGTGTTGTATGGTTCGATTCATTTTGTATCATAGTTGACAGCATCCAATGAATGTGCAAAACTAAAGCAACTTAGGCTGATTTTTTTTTCCTAATTGATATTAATGTTCAATCTTTACTTTATAATTAGAGAATACTTATATTTTAATCTTTAATTTAATTAAGTATTTGGGTTTTATTGATCATGCGTTAAAATTTGATTATTTAATATTTATAAATTTATTTTTATCTTTTTCTAATATTATTTAATAATTTGTTGGTTAAATAAAAAGATATTAGAATAAAATTTTATATAATTTTTGAATAATATTGACAAGTTAATTTTTAAATTAAGAGATCAAATAATTTTAAATTAAGTAATTAATCAAAATATAACGATGATAAAAAGCATTTATATAATTATTTTATTGGAATTGTAACTAATTAAAGTAACTCACTTGATGATGATGACGACGATGATGATAACGATAATTATATTATTATTATTATTATAATGATCTATATTTTTTATTAGATTTATAAACTTAATTTTGTAGAATTAAAAATTTAAAATCTAGATTCTTATAAGAATATTTAACAAAATACTAAAATATATAATATTCATACATTTATATTTTTTTTTAAAGTTATGTCCTCATAAGTCATTTTACACTAAACAACTAATACTAAACAACTAATTTTACCAAACATCAAATGATAAACAGCTAATGCAATCAGCTAGTAAAATCAGCTGATATAATCAGCTATCAGTTAACAACTAATATAATCAGCTGATTGTTAAACAGGGCCTTTGTATTGATGCATTAAACAAGAAGGTACCAACCTTCTTATATAAGTAAGAGCTCTGTCCCAATTATTTTCCCTAACTAATATGAGACAAATAAAGGAGTCAAAACTCAACAATTACTAGATAAAACTCATCTTGATGCTTTTTCTGTTTCTATATTGGAACGAGTTTTTTATAGTTAACGGGGGTTGGCTTCTATTGAATACCTTAATTTGAGATGAATGATTCCCTTAAAAGGAATAGGTGAAATTATGAAAAAGGAGAAAGGAATAGAACCTGAAGGAGGCTCAAAGCTTGGAAGGCGAGGAGGCAAAGATTGGAAGAGGAACGTATAACAAACATATTTGCTCACTGGGGAGCATGTTTTGGGTGGAAAATGCTTCGTCTTTGTAGGAGATCAGCGGAATGTGCATTACCCTTTTGATATGGCAGAAGCACGCTTGGTCGTCCTCTCCTAATCATGTTTATATAAAATTGTAAACCTTTTGCAAATTTTATATGCGCAATTATTGATTGGAGATTGGTGAATGGCGATCAACTATGAGGGTGTCAGATCAGAACTCAAAAACTGAAAGAACTGTGGAATTGTTAACCACGTGAAGCGAAAAACAAGTGGAATAAAAGGACTGTCCCAAACAGTGACCTTTTTTATGATTTCATTTCTACTCTGTCCAGTCCTGACTATTTCCTGGACTCTTTAACGCAAGTAACCATTGTTTTCTTTGGGATATTATATGGTATTCTCTATAATAAAAAATTACATTTATTTTAGTAAAAAAAAGAGACACTTGGGAGTTGGTATGTATGTTTTGGAAAAAGGAGGATAGGAATGATGGCCGACTTCCCCACTAGTTCCTATGTCCCCGGCAACTGTATCAAAAATGTTTCATTTTTCCTTCTAGAAAGAGAAGAAGAGCCAAAATGACAGTAATAGTAATGCGCTTAGGTTTCGCTTTGGCCACCCACGCGGCGTAGATAGGTCCGTTCAAGTTTAATATCATCACGCGGAGACTAAGAAATCTGTCATCTGTCAAGGTACGACGTTGACACAGATTACGGGTCCCATTCCCACCTCCTATAGTAGCTATCAATACCACAAACAATTAATTACAACATATTGGTAGATAATAAGACCATCCTGCGTCTTTCTTTTAGTGAAGAGAAGTATGTGACAGCAGCACGGAATACAACCCGACTCCTTTCTCATCCCAACAAAACCCAATCCACTTAACACGGGGCTTGAAGCCACTTTCACTTTCTTCTTCCATCTCTTGTCGGTCACCAGTTTGCATGTAGCTTGATACATCCGCACTTCAACTGTGGACAACTATCTGAATGCCTCCCTTCCTGGCCGTCAGGCTAAGTGACATATACTTGAATTTCAAAAAATGACGACAAGTACCAAACCTAAATTTCTCCCTGAAAGTCGCTTCCAAACTATTTCTCTCATCTCATCTCTACACACCTAATCTTATGTCTTTTGAGGGATTTAATTAAACACCGTCATTACCAAAAACTTTTAACTGTGTACCAGACAAAGCACTACACATAAATCCACACCCTTCTTTTTGTCACACTCTCATTTTCCTGTACGCATATCCTCTTTCTTGCTTTTTACTCTTCTTTTTTAAAATTTTGTTTCTCTCTCTTTTCGCCTCCTTTCTGTCTCGCACTGATAATAGATGCTCCTGTTTAGTTAGGTGGGTTGATGGCTCTAGTTTTCTAGCTTTCCCTCCTCTTTTTCTTCTCTCCTTTCTCTCTTTTTTTCTATCGCTATCTTCTTCTTCCTCTTCTTGTCCTGTATTTCTGGTGAACAAATCGGATAATGTGTTTCAAAACCCAAATTATAAACAAAGAAAGTTGAAGTTCTGAAGGTAGGGTCCTCGCTTCCTCCAAGTTGGTGTCTGAAAGTTCTTCTCTTTTGATTGCTTTACTCCCTGTTTGTGCTTGAGTGACCGAGCTAAACAGGGCTTGAAAAGAAATTATGCAAACTCCTTTTTTGTTAGTTATGTGTTGGCCTCCATTCAACGTGCTTTTTCTTGTTGTTTCCGATAGCCCGAATGAAATTTCTGGCTAAATTTCAGCATGTATCTGCGACTGCGTAGATATTTGATCGTTAGACCCAGTATTGTGCATGTTTTTCTCTAACTTCACTTCTGTCTTTTTTTTCTACGAGTAGTTTCTTGGTATGGGGTCCTTTAGCCGGATAGATCTAGGAGGTTGCTTTTTAGAATTCATTTATGCTGCAATTTTTAGATTACTGGTTGATTTTTCTTGTCCATATCAGTAGCTTTTTGTCGCCTTTCGATTTGCCCCATCTTTGCCTTGTTATAATCGGAGTGCCTTTCGGTTTTGTTTAGTCCTTTTTCTGGGTTCTGTTATTTTGTTTAGTAGATTCTATACACCATCTCCCCCTCAGTTTACTCTTTTATAATTTCTGCCTACCTACTCTGATTAACATTTGTTTGCCCTTTAAGATCGATATTTCCATCCATTTGCTAGACTTAGGGATATTTATATACGGGTAAGAGTAACTATAAACGTGTTATACATCTCAGGGCCAATCATTGGTTGTATCATTTCACCTTTTTTTTTTTGCAGATTTTGCATGCGGATCCTACTAAATCAGTAAATAATGTATACTTCCGTTGAATTGATCCCATATGAGCTGAGATTCGTGATGTATCATATGGATTCAATGTCTCTTGCTTGGCGCGGTTTAACCTTGTATTTCATTGGTTAAGCAGGTTCCATGGAGGATCAAAGTGTGTATCGACGATGGGATGAACTGATACCTGATGCCCTTGGCCTAATCTTCGCCAATCTTTCACTACAGGAGAAGCTTACTGTGGTTCCAAGGGTTTGCAAATCATGGTGTAGAGCAGTGTCAGGGCCATATTGTTGGCAAGAGATTGATATTGATGAATGGAGTAAATGTTGCAAGCCAGATTACATTGATCGCATGCTTCGCATGTTAATCGTGAGAAGCTGTGGATCCCTCCGTAAACTTTGTGTCTCGGGTCTTTATAGTGATGCTTGTTTCACATTCCTGGCAGAGCAGTAAGCTGAACTATGCTTCTTCCCTCAAATCCCTCATTTGCTTTACTTGTTATGAGAATCTCTGTTGTGCTTGCAATTCACTAAGAAGAAAAAACCTTCTTCATGTTTCTGCATCTTATTTAGATTCTGCTGATTTTGAAGGGGAAACTGATCTAAACTTATTTGCTTTGTTGCTATATTGCATGCTCACAATTTTCAGTTGCTCACATATTCATCTTAAGAAACACCACATTTTTGAGCATCAATAGTCTTAGTGGGTGCTTTTGTTTGACAGACACTTGATGATAAGAGCCTCTTTTGTTTTTCTTCATTTTGCAAGTACTGGATCACTTCAGACATTGCGATTGACTAGGAGTGAGATTAGCGATTCAATAGTTGAACAAATTTCGGGACGGCTTTCAAAAATTACATTCTTGGACTTGAGCTACTGTGGCAAAATTGGGGCTCGTGCTTTTGAGGCTATTGGAAAACATTGTAAATTACTAGTTGGTCTTTGCCGGAACATGTACCCTTTAATGGATGGTGACAAGAGCACCCAAGAAGATGAAGCTAATGCCATTGCGACCACGATGCCTAAGTTGAAACGCTTAGAGATAGCTTATCTTCGTATCAGCACAGATGGTGTCTTGAAAATTCTGTCAGGATGTCCAGAACTCGAGTATCTGGATCTGAGAGGATGCTGGGAGGTAGAACTTGATATCAGCTTCCTCATGGAGAAATTCCCAAAGTTGAAAACCCTGGGGCCTTTGGTGATGGATTTCTATGAAATGGACTGGGATTCGGATTCTACGGAGTATTTGCCATGGGAATTTGTCACTGGTGATGTTGGGGAATATAATGATGATGACAGTCTTGATGAGTTGTGGGATGACGAGCGAAGGCTTGAGGAGCTCGAGCTCAGGTTCTACGAAGAAATGGAAGATGCTTGTCTTGATAGTTTATTTGGTTGGCATCCATCTCCCTAGGTTCTGTACTTCTGTTTCCTTCCTTTTATCAGGATGTTCAGTTTCCTATTAGTGATGCTGAATGCATCTAACGTGAACCTCTGAGAAATTACTGTATGGATGCATATGTTTCAGTAGGTTTGAAGCTATGTGCTTTCATGTCGCTCCAATGTTATATAAGTTGTCATTTAAATAATAGTGCTCACAAGGTCAGATGAGATGACCCTCAAAATCATCCTTTTGTTGATAATTAATGATCAGACGCCAACTAGGTGGAGATATTGGTTGGGATATCTTCTATATCATTAGCTTTTGCACGCAACCATATTTCCGGCAAGAGAGAGGTGGGCCACAATCAAAATTTACCCGATGGTTATGGCTCTGAGTCATTCATGGCTTTATCCACTGTCCGCTAGCCACCCAGCGAATAGCTTGGACTCGCAAAAACTTTCCATTTCAATGCTGCCATTAATATCCCGTAAGCTTAGCGTGTTGCCTTCCCTTTTTCTTTAGTCTATTCGCCTGTGGCACTTTCTGATTCCTACCCCATCCAAAAAGACTCACGACTTTAAAGCTCTCTCTTTTTCTCAGAGAGCTTTTCTTCATACGCATGTCTCTGTTGTTTTCTTTTTCTTTTACTTTTGCGCAACTTCTACAGTCACTGCAGATGTAAAATTCATTGCATAAGAAGTGGAAGGTGAAACTTGATACCGAAAAAGGACGAGTACCTGAGCACTGTTTTCACTTGGTTTCTCGTGAAAAGTAAGTACTTAAGGTGGGGTTTATTTGGAAGAGTAGACATCAAACGAGTGTAGTTCGCCAAAGCATCAAAGAATAAAAAAGAGTTTGTATACAGTCGTCCAATCTAGATGTGGAACTTATGGTTTTGCCGACGACCTTGCCCTGTCGCATTGTGAAGTCTTGTGTAAGCATACAACTATACTGTTGGCACATGAAGAACTTAAGCCTGCGAAGAAAATTCTGCCGGAGTAACCATTCCACAGGGAAAGAGAGGGCCTTGCCTACTGCCAATAGACTTTGAATGTAGGATCAGATTCATCATTTCTTCAGGGATGTTTGTATTTTCGACCAGCATTTCGTTTATTGAAAATGGTTAAGGATATAATATGGTTACGTGCAAATACCTATTCTGTCGCATGATCACATGTGATTTGTCTCTTTTCTTGTACGTTTCTACACTCCCATTCCTTACTACTCATTTTGACTTGATTTTACTTCTAACAAATAGCTCTCTTAAAATAAGAGTTTGATGATAGTATTAAGGTGATAAACATTAGACCCTCGTACTCTGTTTAGGTTAAGTACCTTGTTTAATTAATACCCAGAATCGATTCAAAACCTAAAACAGGGAAAAGGGTCTCATAGATGTCATGAATTAATTCAGGACTTCTATTTTAATCTAGATGACTAAAATATGAGCGCCTGGGTACTACCTAAGAGAGTAGCAACTAACAATCAGGTTGTGAATGTTGACCAGTTCTACTCCAATTAAAGATTTTGAGTTGGAGTGGGGTACAATCTATGGTGCTTTTTAAGAGCTCAAACATTTTTGGTGCTTGTCCTTTTCCGAGGCCGAGCTAAAGGAATATGTCCATTGGCATGTGGACCAACTTGATATTCTGGGAATGCTTCACCTTAAACAGACCGTGGTCCCCTTTATTTCAATCCCTCTTATCCCCCCAATTCACCAGCATATATTATTGTATTGTACTAGCAAATTGAAAACAAAAAACAAAACGCAGGTACATGCGCAGTGAACAGGGATTTACCATAGACTTAACGTGGTTTCTCTTTTCACTATTTTCCTTATGGTATTTCGTGTTTACAGTAGGAGAAAATGGGTACCAATTTAGTGATTTTCTGTACTATATAAAAGAGGGTCCATCTTGAGCGTACGAGACGGTGGTCCCTAGCTCTAAAGACGAGGTGCAATCATTCAATCAGAAGATTCGCTTGCCCTTTTCTTCTTTGTTCATTTGTTTCCAAGGAACAAATGTATTCTTTTAAGTGTAATTCAAAAGAATTGCTTCGATAATTATGCCTTTTACGCAAATTACTTGTGATAGTCATTAGTATATGAAAGTGGTATGGACACTCTCTGTATGAAGCTGAGCAGAACGAGGCTCACCGGTTGTCTACAGAATGGGTGGCCACGAGCATGCGGGGTTTCAGGGAAAATCCTGTGATCTTACAAATTTCATTTTTGTTTTCTTTTGACGAAAGCAAAAGCGCCATTCCAAATTCCAATTTAGAGTGGGCAGAGTGTCACGTATTAGACTGTGATAGGAACTGTTGAACAATCTGAGCAAGACGATACTCGACTCATCAACACTGAGGGCCCATTATCTTGCTGTTGTTTCATTTATTTGGAAGTTCAAACTGATACCGCCATAATGTGTCAACTTCAATGGAGAAAAAGTTGAAACCCAGTAAAAAATGAACTAACAGATATCGTCTAGAATGTAAAAAGTACAATCAGTTGCGAACTCTAGAAGGTAATGTGTTACTGACGGAAGATTTAATATTGCCACAAAACAACAACAGTGGTTGTATATCTTATAAAGCAATTATTTAGTTATATTGAAAAAAAAAAGAAACCTACCCGTCGGTCAAGATGAGATGAACTCTGCTCATATACTTCCTGAGAGTCAAGAACATGTAAAGATGAGTAGTGTTGACGATGATAAGGTGAATATTTGATTTATCCTAGTTTTTGAGTTTTATACGGGCCATCAAGATCAGCCTGGACAAACTTGTTTGAAAAGCAAGGGTATAGCCAAAGGCCCAAATTAGAAGGGACTAAACAATTAGGGTCCGTTTTTTTAGGCTTATTAGTTGGAAGATTAAAGTTAAACGAGTCTATCTTCAAAGTGCAGGTGAATTAGTAAGGAGTTTTTCTGATTTAAATAAAATTAAAGGTTTAAATTGTCCTCATGTATGCAGCTGTTTGAATTTAAGGTCAGAGTTTTACTTCTTATAAGAGACTTACCCGACTCGAGCGGGGATTAATCTAAACGTGGATGACTTAAAGGTGCCTTTCCGTAATTGAGACCGTCCTAGAACACTTCGCGGGTAACTAAAAAAGAAAAATTAAATCGATCTAGGCACGAGCCGCGAGGAAAGAAATGCCCAAGTCAAAAGATACTTATTTGTAAAGTTTGGTGGTTACATTAATTTCTTTGTATCACTAACGTAATATCTTTAGATAAGGATCAGATCTTCTCTTCCTTTTACTCTGTTTCTACCTTGTGTCATAAATTTTCATTCACAAGTTTCATTATGTTCCATTTATTTATTATAAAACTTGTAGCTGAAATGTTTGGCACAGGCTTGGAATAGATTAATAGGCACAGACGGTCACGTGCCCTTCAAATAGGATTGCCTCCAACAACTGAGAATTAAAACTATTTTCACCTCTTCCACTAGTCTATCTTCTTTATTATTACTGTTTTGTTGCTAATATATAATGTTGACTACAGATATTTAAAGAAAAAACACAAAATGCCACACATAAATTCATTACTAGAATTATATCTTAAATGGGCAAAAACATTTATAGAAGTAACTGACTCTAACACAACTAATGTCATTAATAACAGAAAATTATTCACTAATTATTAATTCGTGACTTCTAATTTTGAGCTACATAAAATAGAAAAAAACTAGAAAAATAGGAACCTACCACAAACATATTTTTGACTCAATTAAGAAACTAAAATTTGTACTTTTGACTTGGTCAACTTAGAATCATTCTTGAATACTCTCCCTTAATTCAAAATTGCAGGCTCTAAAGAATGATCCAAAATAAATTCACTTCTCTTTTAAAAGTGGTTTTTTGAGAATATCAGCCATTTGCTCTTGAGTTATGTAGTATTTCATTGCAATCTCATCTTTTGCCACAAAAACATGGATGAAGCAAAAACATGTTGATATGCTTCATTCTTTCATGAAAAATTGGATTTTTTACTATTACAATTGTTGAAAAATCGTGTCAATTGTCTCAAAAGATTTCAATTGTACCTTCTTGATTTTGATGAAGATCTATGAATATCTTCCTTAGCCAAATAACTTGACAAGTTGTTAAAGTTTTAGCTATATATTCTACTTATAAGTGGATAACACAGTTGTAGCTTTCTTCTTTAAACTCCATGTAATTATTTGTAGCTTTCTTCTTTAAACTCCATGTAATTATTGTTGATCTGAGATTGTAAACACTTGTTGAAGTGCTTTCTTTGTCATCCAATAAACTTGCCCAATCGTTGTCAGTGAATCCATATAAGCTGAATTTTGAAATAACTTTATATAAAATTCCATAATCAATTGTTCCAACAATATAATGTAGAATCTGTTTAGTTGTTCCAAAATGTTATTTTGAAGGACTTTGCATGCTCTTAGAATGACAGGAGCAGGAAACATAATATAAGGTATAGTGTAAGTTAAATAAATTAATCCATTTACCAACTCCTGGAATTCCTTGCATTTGTCTTCTTAATTCCATCTTCAAGTTGCAGCTTTTTATTCACCTTTATGGGTGCATCAATTAGCTTACATTTAAACATGTTAAACCTTTTGAGGAAGTTTTTTATGTACTTCCTTTGAGAGACAGTACTTCCATTAACTCCTTATTTCACCTCAAGTACAATAAACATTTATAATCTCAAGTTTGACATTTCAAATTTCTCCATCATACAAGACTTGAATTTAGCCAAAAAAGAGTCAGAAGAACTTGTATATATGAAATCATCAACATAAAAAAAACAACGATAAAATCATATTTACCTTGTTTATTCGTGTAAGGTGTATTCTTATTCTCTCTCCTTATAAAGCCACTTTGTGCAAAGTATTTATCAATCTTACTATATCAAGCTTGTGAGACTTGTTTCAACCTGTAAAGCATCTTTTTCAACTTATACACTTTGGCCTTTTTTTTTCTTTCATTTTCAAGAACTTCTAGGTGAAAAATATACAATTCATCACATAATTCTCTATTTAAGAAAGTATTTAACATTAAACTGATAAACATGCCAATGAAATTGTGTAGCCAATGCTAACACAATTCTCACAGTTTCAAAACAAGCTACTAGAGAGGAAGTTTATTCAAAATCAATATCGTATTAATGCACGTACCCTTTTGCCACAAGTCGTACTTTTTTTTTGTAAACTTTCATCCACATTATACTTTTTCTTGAACACCCATTTAGACCACTTACATTACTTTCTTCATAAGGATCCACTAAATCCTAATTTTCACTTTTCCTCTATTACCATAAACTTTTCTTCCATAGCATCTTGCCATACTTCTTTGATAACATTATCAATTTTTAATGTAGAACCAGAAAGCTAAGAAAAAAGAGTACTTAGATTGTCAATTCCAGTTACTTCACATTCTTTCATCCAAGTATGCCTTCTTCTAATGTGATGAAAATCTTCTTCGTTAATTTTAATAGCTGTTTGTGGAGTTTTAGTAGCTAATTTTTCAAGTGATGAAGCTAAAGATGTCAAAGTTAAGGAGCTCGATGAAGTTGAGGACTAGTTTGATTGGTTGGTTTCACTACTTGGACCTTTTTCCCTCACAATTGGAATTTGAATTTAGGCCTTTTGCTATCATTTTTCCAATTCCAGCTTGCTTCCTTATCTAATATTACATTTTTGGTAACAAAAACCTTGCCACTAAAAAGGTTATGTTATTACTATGCTTTTGATTAAGTCGAATAATTAACAAAATATATTTTTTAGATTTTTCATCAAGTTTGTGACAAACTTAAGAACTTACCAAACCATAAACAATACACCAAAAAATTCTTTAGTGCCTTACCGAAGGTTTTCTAACTTTCCAAGCTTCATATGATGTTTGATTCAAGATTGCTTTTATTAGAGATAAATTCAGCAAGCAGATTGAAGTTACTACAACTTTAGCCCAAAATTAATTTGGAAGCACTTTTGCTTCCAATAGTTTGATTGCCATTTCTACCACAATTCAATCTTTTTCTTTTACTAACCTTATTTTGCTTCAGAGTGTATGGTGCAATCAACTACACATTAATACCATTTTCTTAACAAAAAAGAGTGAATTCATTATAAACAAAATCACCACCTCTATCGGTGCAAAGAGTTTTCACATTTAACATGCTTTTCTTCTTAACCATTACCCTGAATTTATGAAAATATTCAAAAGTTACAGATTTATTCACTAAATAATATACCCAACTTATTGGAATAAAGTTATCTGTAGAAAATAATGACTCCCACTAAAAGACTCTATGTTCAAGGGTCCATACAAATCAACATGTATCAATTTAAGGCATTTGTAGGCCCTCTAAACATTTCCTGTTGAAAATGTTGAAAATGCCTTCTTTGTTTGTTTGCCTTATATGCATCCTTCACATAAAACAATTGAATCAATTTTTGGTAAGCCATGAACCATACCACTTTGACTTAACAACTTCAACCTCTTGATATTGAGATGTGTTAGTGTAAGTCGACTTGGACAAGTCGACTTATGCATTCACAGTACTATAAGTAGACTTGTATTCTCATGTAACTTGACTTATTCGTGTACAGTACTGTAAGATTGTTAGAGTAGCGCCCTAAAGGCAATCGCCTTTATCGCGTTTTGTACAAAGTTGTATACATCTTTATGAATACATAAAGAAAGGCATAGTTCATTAATTTGGTGTTCATTATTTATGAATTGACATTGTTGATATTGATCAATAAACAAATTAATGAAGTCCATGATATATGACATAGCATGAAGGAAATTATGATGTGATCATACTACTGAGATTCC
>JAOTAX010000006.1:8211341-8222528 GCA_025629825.1 Erythroxylum guanchezii | reverse complement strand
ATTCAAATTCATTTAAAGGATCCTACACAAGAAATTAATATTAAAAACAATATCCCTTACACTCAAACAGATGTAAAGGAATTCATTACTGAATGTACAGAATTATTGGAAAAAGGATTAATTAGTCCTAGTATAAGTAAACATTCAGCACCAGCTTTTTATGTAAACAATTCAGCTGAACAAAAACGAGGAAAACGAAGAATGGTTATCAATTATAAAAAATTAAACGAAGCAACTATTGGAGATGCTTATAAATTACCTAGAAAAGATTATATTATTAATAAACTCAAAGGACATACTTGGTTCACCACATTAGATGCAAAATCTGGTTATTGGTAATTACGATTACATGACAATACTAAAGTATTAACAGCCTTTACCTGTCTACCTCAAAAACATTATCAATGGAACGTATTACCATTTGGATTAAAACAAGCTCCTAGTATTTATCAACAATTTATGGATAATAATTTAGCTGGATTAGAAGAATTTACATTTGTTTATATTAATAATATTATTATTTTCTCTAATCAAGATAAAGACGATCATTTGAAGAAAGTACGAATTGTATTACACCGTTGTAAGGAAAAAGATTTTTTCTTTCTTTTTCTAAGATTTTCAAATCCATATTGTTGGGGTATTTTAGCATTTGGATTACAACAGGGTTATAGAGTTTTATGTTTTAATGTTTTTCGTAACTATGCTTCTAAACATTGTTCTTGAATTAGTTCTTGCGTAATTAAGATTACGCCTCCTAGATTATGAGCAACTGTATGGTTTGTTATACGTTCTTGAAAACGTTGTTGTACTTTCATATTCATAGGATAGGGTAATTTTTGAATAAATATTTGCATATACATTTCTTATTCAAGTTGTGATAATTGATAATAGTATTTTCTATATTCACAAATAAAATTATTGATATAACAGATATCATATATTTGCATATTATTTAAATTATGTAAAACGTTTTGTCTAGTAGTTTGTCTATGTTCTTGTTGGAATAATAAAATATCTTTTCCAAAAAATTCTTTGTAGATTTCATCTCCAATAATGTCAAATGCATCACTTGCATTAGTGGTAGCTTGATAATGGGGAGTACTTTGTAATGCTGAATTAACAGAATCTCTAGGAACATTTCAAGTATCGACTTTACTTTCTCAAGATAAACAAAAGCAAATCACTAAAGCTCAATTAGATTTAAAACCAGGACAAGATATTCATACCAATAATAATAATAATAATAATAATAGCTAATATTACTAATTATTATAATTACAATAATAAAATAATATTAATATTGAATAATAATAATAATAATAATAATAATAATAATAATAATCATAATAATAAGAAAAACAATAATAATGATCATAATAATAATAATAATTATTATTATCATAATAACAATAATAATAATAATAAAGCTAATATATAATCGTAATAAATAATAATAATAATAACATAATTCAAATTTGTAAACAAAATATTGCAACAATTATAAAATAATCAATGAATTACATCTGTTATTCTTATTATGCTACAGGGGTATTTCCGTCATTAACATTATTTTCTGTTTTGTCCCCAGCAACCAAACATATTTTTGTACTCAGGAGGAGGACAAAAATCTCTGTTCTGTCTACCGCAACTAAATATCTCACTGTCTTCAATTCTTGTTCTGTTCCGTCCTGTCCCGTCTCGTCTCGTCCCTATCTACTAAAGACACTAACCAAACGCTGCATAAGACACAATAACATTAGGGAGAGGATATGAACTCGTTCACATCCAAGCAAGACTTCGTTTGCGAAGTTGATTACGTAAATAAAAGATACATTACCTTCAAACAAGTGGAATTGGCATAAACACCCCTGTGTCTCAAGTCTCAATTCTCAACTACCAGTACCGCCACCACTGACCTGTAATACCAGAAAGACACAAGCACCTCCTAGTCCTCGGTGCTCTTCTTCCCTCACCAAGTTCTTACGTTATAAAACCCCTTCTCCTCTCCGGCTCTTGTCTCTCTTCAGGGACTTAATCAAACCCCATTAATTACCTGTTATACTTTTGTTTTCATTTCTCTCAAGAACGCAAAAGCTTCACCCACAATGATGTCTCTTGCTGCCACCTCCATTGTTCGGACCACAACCTTAGTCTCTCCTAAACTTCACCAATCTTCTTTCGACGCAACAACCAATCCCAGATCCTTCCTCCGCGTCGCCGCCGTGCACTCTGCCGAGCCGGCGAATAATCCCATTATCTCCTGTTCGCAGTCGCAGTCGCAGCCGGCAAAACCTGTGACCACAAAGACGCCGACAATGACCAATGTAGGTTCCGGGAAATGGAGAGTCGAGAGCTGGCGACTAAAGAGGGCGTTGCAGTTACCGGAATACCCAGATAAGGAAGAGCTTGAGTCGGTGCTTAGGACGCTTGATGCGTTTCCACCGATTGTATTTGCTGGTGAGGCTCGGAAATTGGAGGAGAGACTCGCCGACGCTGCAATGGGAAAGGCTTTTTTGCTGCAAGGCGGTGATTGTGCGGAAAGTTTCAAGGAGTTTAATGCCAACAACATTCGTGACACTTTCAGGATTTTGCTTCAGATGGGTGTTGTTTTGATGTTTGGTGGTCAAATGCCTGTTGTCAATGTGAGTACAATTGATTTGCTCTTCTGCATGCATATTTACTTGTTGTAGAGGCATAGGTCACTTGGGACTCTGTGAAATAAATATGTTCACTTGTACTTTGCTTATTATGTTTGTTTGATTGAAAGAATATAGTAGTGGATTTGATTAAAGTTTTGGATTTTGTTGGAGACATAGGTGGGGAGGATGGCGGGTCAGTTCGCGAAGCCAAGATCAGAACCTTTTGAGGAAAAGAATGGGGTCAAGTTGCCAAGTTATCGAGGGGACAATGTCAACGGAGATGCTTTCAATGAGAAGGCAAGGATTCCGGACCCTCAGCGGATGATCAGGGCTTACTGTCAATCAGCAGCGACCTTGAATCTTCTCAGGGCGTTTGCTACTGGTGGTTACGCAGCTATGCAGCGGGTTACACAGTGGAATCTGGATTTCACTGAACATAGTGAGCAGGGTGATAGGTATATTCCGTACCAAGCAACTTCTACTTTCATTTATATTGGTTGAGTTCTCTTACATTGGTGTTGAATGGGTGTTTCATGTTTGGATAGAAGTGCAATATCCTTTTCAGCAATGATTTTGGATCTTGGTTTTTATGTTTCTTTGATTGAGAAGGACATTCTGAATGCCCAATCTATCCATAGTTATTGTCTAGTTCCATGTTTTAAGATATGCTATCCTGAATTATCCTTGTAAGGTTTTGACAATCATTTAGCTTTTCGTGTTGCGGTTTGCCTTTCTCAAAGGGCATGGTAGAATCTTAGAGCATCATCTCATCCTTCATTTGATCCCATACAAATTGCTATTTGACACTTGGTCCAGTGTTGACAGCTAGTGTAGTTAATGCCCTTGTTACCATCCAATTACATTCGCGGCAATCCAGAAAAAGAAAATTTTTGTCGTTTAGATCGATTGAGTGTGGTGGTTTAACGTGCACAACATTTTGGTTGTGCGAGTATTGGGGCAGTCAATGATATGCAACATTTGTTGCATAATTGTTCAAACTCTGCATTCAAGTTTCACATATTGATCCATAAGAACCAAAGTAACCATTTTAGTTGCTTCATAATATATTCTTAAAACAGATCTTAGCATCTTAGATAGAAATGATTTGTAGTCTATAGACCTACAAAAGCATAAAGTGTCAAGGATTGCTTCCAGAATTATTCTTCATTTTCTTGGTGTCATAGGTACCGAGAACTTGCTCACAGGGTTGATGAGGCCCTTGGCTTCATGGCTGCCGCTGGACTTACAGTTGATCATCCAATAATGACTACTACAGACTTCTGGACATCCCATGAGTGCTTGCTTTTGCCATATGAGGAGTCACTTACTAGGCTGGATTCAACTTCTGGTCTCTACTATGATTGCTCTGCCCATTTTCTGTGGGTTGGGGAACGCACCAGACAGCTAGACGGTGCTCATGTCGAGTTTCTTAGAGGTGTTGCAAATCCTCTAGGCATTAAGGTAAATTATTGTTATCTTCTGTAGTTCGACAATTTTTTAACATGTAAATTTGCTGTTTTCCCCATGCACTTACTGCTGCATATTTGGCAAAGAGACAATTCCAAAAATGATTGAAACCATCACCCTTTTATAGAAATTGTTTCCTCAGTTGTGTTGAATTGAACTTGACAACAATTAATGACTGGTCCTTTGAATTAACAATAATCAATATATGGAGCCAATATGTGATCAATTTTGTAGTTAAATAAGTTTTTTTTTTCCATATTGTGATGTACTTCAATTTGGAGTTGATATAACCTGTATTTTGATGTAATCTCTATATAATTGCTTCAGCAATATATTTAATTGATGTTTCCTTGTATAACTTTGCTTGTATTGCTGTAGGTGAGTGATAAGATGGACCCTAATGAGCTAGTTAAGCTCATAGAGATTTTAAATCCTCAGAATAGACCAGGGAGAATAACCATTATCACAAGAATGGGAGCTGAGAATATGCGAGTGAAGCTTCCTCGTCTCATTCGGGCAGTCTGCAGGGCTGGGCTAGTTGTCACATGGGTCAGTGATCCTATGCACGGAAATACAATAAAGGCTCCTTGTGGTCTGAAAACTCGTCCATTTGATGCAATCAGGGTATGAAAACTGATTTCTTTACTTGTGACTATTGCTTTTAAAATTGTTAGGCAAATGATGGAAGGCATGAATTACCCTTTTCTGTGCTCTAAATTGGCTACATCATCCTCCTTATTCTAATTGATGCGCCACTTGCCACTTGCTGCTTTCTAAAAAGCATCTACTGATTCAATGTACTGTAAAAGTATCGGCGGCCTAGTGATAGAGGTTCTAATAATTCAGAGGTTGGATAACTAGAGCTGTGGTGGAAAAGTTGGAAATTTGGATAGCTTTGAAGAGTAGGAAAGTTGATTTCCTTGAAAGTGAATAATGTAAGGCAAAATTAGGTGAGATACCCACAAAATAGTTTAGATGTGGTAGGTGAGAAAGTGACTTATCCTAGGAGATCTTGTAGTGGGCATGTATCAATTTCCTTGAGCAAGTATTCAATGCGTAATTGACATATGTTTGCTGGCTCTCAGATAATATATTTTGCAAGCTTTGGTATCCATTTAGCTAATTGAAGAATATCCAAGTTTGTAAGAGTTGCTTTATGTTTTATGCCTTTACCTAATTAATTTCTAACTGAAAAAATGGCCTCTTGTGAGTAGGTCAGTTTCAGAGCAGTGGTTGTAAGGTGATCATGTTGCTGCCGCTGGTCTTACCTCTTTGAGATTATATTTCCCACATTACTAAACCTTCATGAGAACATATAAGTTATTTTTGCATTAAAAACAGGATTCAGTAGATTTTGGCGCATTGCTATTATGGTTGTCTATCTTATGTCTGGTTAAATTTTATCGATTAATTTGGGGCAGGCTGAGGTGAGAGCATTCTTTGATGTACATGAACAAGAGGGAAGTCATCCAGGCGGAGTCCATCTAGAAATGACAGGACAGAATGTGACAGAGTGCATTGGTGGATCACGGACGGTGACATTTGATGATTTGAGCTCTCGCTATCACACCCACTGTGACCCTAGGCTCAATGCTTCACAATCTCTAGAGCTTGCCTTCATCATTGCGGAGCGACTTCGAAAGAGGAGGATCAGATCTCAGCCAGTCATTGCTGATGCAGGACTGTAGAAAGTCCAAGGCAGTGAAGGCTCCCAAAATATGCTTTCTTGCTTAAATGCTGCTCTCGACCTTTGCTTAATCTTTGGCGCGTCTGCTTACATACTCAAAAACTATTTGGCTTGATACCGAAGGGAATAAAGAGAAGGCTTAGTTTGAAAATTGCTAGTCTTTGTCAGAGTTTGGTGAGATATATGTCCATGTAAAAAACCATTTCATTGGTTCGTGTAATCAACGCTCGTGTACAAAGAAGACGAAGAGACAAAATTGCAAACTTGCTTGAAATAATAAACTACCTTTCGACTGACTTACCAAAATAAATAAATAAACTACCTTTTAAAAATAATTAAGTTATAGTTTAAATTCAGAATTCTATTCAATTTGGTATCTAATAATATTATATAGGAGTGCAGAAGTAAATGTTAGAAGTTTCAATTTAATTAGTAAGCATCACATAAACTAGGTCTACATTATAACATTCTCTAAACTCTAAAACTTCCAAAGCCATTCAAAACTTTCAATGTGAAATCGTCTTCACCTTCCATCTAAACTCATTCTTTTTAGTTTTTTTTCCCCTATAGTACATTGGTTAGTTATAATTTTATGTATAACATTATTATTTTAATTAATAACGACAGTCTTTATTTTTATATGTTTTATTAATTGTATTTGATATTTTAATACCAAAAGTAAGATTCTTAGAATAACTATGGTACAATTGAAATTAAAATGAGATCATAATTATGATATTTAATTTTGTATTTATGTATTATTGTTAAATTATCCTAATTATAGTTTCATCAAGACAGGGTATTGATAAAATAGTAAAATTAGCACACATTGTATTTTTATAAAGAAAATAATTATTCTCGTAAATCAAAGTCTAGAGATACGTAAACATACGTATGGATTTTTATTAGAGAATAAATTTATTGAATTGATTCGATTATGAAGATCCCAAATAAAATATTATTTATATGCATGTGCATTTTCTTATAATGATAGTTGTATAATTGATCATTAGATTTGAAGTTATCAAAGTATCTTATGTGAGAAGTAGTATGTTTTGATGTTACTTATGATATTTAGTATTTATGATAGCCCAATCGGTAGTACTTGGATATAGCATGAAACATATAAATATAATTAAGTAAGTCAATAAAGATTTTATTACTCTCAAGTAATTAAAGAGAATATTGTACTGTTCTTGATCAGTAGTAATTTAAAGAATTCTCTGATTATAGTAAATTAAGATATGAAAAGTCTCTAATATCAATTATAAATTAATTACTAAGCAACAAGAATGAACATGATTATATTTAAAGTAATAAGTAATTAGAGAGAATCTTTTACTATCCTTGATAAGTAGTGATTTAAAGAATTCTTTGATCATAATAAATTAAGATATGAAAAGATGTTTTCCAATATCAATTATTAATCAATTATTAAGTAGCAAGAACGAACATGATTATATTTAAAATAATAAGCAATAATTCCATGCTTTATGTAAAATTAGAATATTAGATGATGAAAAGAATATACATTATACATCATAATCATGCGTTAATAGATTAAGTCAAACCACTAAGGCATGGTTGGTCATGATATATTGCTAGACATCATCTTGATTTATTTTTATAAATTTTTTAATTTAAAAACTAAAGATAAATTAAAAGGAGCTTTAATTTATATAATTATAATTATGTATTATGGTTATATTTTATAATCTTTTTCAATATATTAGGAACCTATTGGTCACATATAAAAGAATAGTTAAAATAAAAAATTAATTTAAATTAAGTTAGACTTAATTTTGAAGTTTGAAACTTTAGGATTTAAATTAAGATATTTAATTTTATTAAAATTAAATTGTAATTATAATTAGAGTTAGACTTTAATTACAATTAAGTAATTTAATTTTTAAAAAAATTCTGGTGCCTTTTTCTATAAATAGGAAAAAGGCATAAGGGAGCTTGCACTTTTGCTCATTTTCTCTCAAATACTTGATTTTTTTAATCTACTCTATAGATACTATTAGAAGTTGGACACATGGATAACTTATGGATCACAAATCAAGTAAATTTTTTTGTAAGAATATGAATCAAGTACTGTAGCACCCAACCTTCTCGAGACACATACCTGAAATCCTGAGTGATGTTCGAGTGCGTACCCCGCAAGAGTGGCATGCTAGAACAGTCAACCACTTGAAAACTCAGTACATTTTTTTTCAATTAGCACAAGCATATGCAGAAATCACTAATCAATTTTGGGCTCGTACTTTTCTTTCATAAAACTCTAAATCATAATTATTATTACCCTATTGAACAATCTTATTTACAAAACATTTCCAATTTCAAAGGTTATTACATACCGAAATATTCAAATACATATGATACAAAAATTTGTGGAATATACAATTCGGTACAAAAATAAAAAATATAATGCAGACGCGAACTGATCCCGACCTCTATCTCTTACTTGAATGCAGTGGCAATACTCTCGTTAGCCTAACAGGTTAACTCTTTAAAGCCTGAAAAATAATTGCAAATTTTGGGTAAGTTTTGCGAACTCAGTGAGTGATCATCCTCGATGGCTCATTCAATCACATGCACATAGAGTACACATATTCACATAATTCACATTCATTGGAACATATCTCACATACAAACATCAGTCAAATTATTCAAATCATTATAATCATTAATATCAGGCATATGCAGTGCATATGAGACTCACTTTCAATTTATTACTTTGTTGTGATCGAGTGCTTATAACTGTCCCGTATTTATTATGGATATTGGGCTCATTAATAACTATCTCGTATCCGTTGGGGATATCGGGCTCATTTTACATAGTGAGCCTTTAGCTCTAGCTCTTTTTCACATTCTGAGCTTTAAGCTCTTTTTCGGTGGCTACTCTGGTCACAATAGCCTTTATCTTTTATGCATTCATGTAATGAAATACATCAATCACATATTTTCATTCAGTCATATGATCTCATTTACACCTTCTCTTATACATTCTCATCGGACCTTAGTCCAGCATTCAGAGATCACATTTAGAAGCACTTATTTCATAATGTTCATATACAAGTAGCACTTCAATATCACATTCATGCATCACAAGTCTCGGACTTTCAGTGTCCAAAATTCAACAATCAAATCACATTCATAATAATTCAATACATAATATAAACAAACAAGCAATAAAGTAAGACCATCTTTGTCTACTCATAGTACCCTCTAGATTAGCATTGGCTTCCAAGTTCTGGAAACATCTAACATTTATCTTGCACATCCAAAATATGCAATGCACACGTTATACACACATTAATAATTGTACAATTATAAGCATATATTTACGCACAAATGTGTATATGGACTATGTACAATGCATGCTCATTGGAAATCTCGAGTATATTATCAAATTTCACATCTTATCTAAATTCTCATTTTATAACTCAATTACTCGTCATTTCATTGTTAGCATTATTTGCTCTCATCATATCAAATTCTCATTCACTTTAACTTAATACACTTTACTCCTCTTCTTTGAATCACAACCTCAATCATGTGAATATCTTTATTTCCAAAAAAACTCATACCTTTGACATTTTGATAACAACAATTCATTCACTAATGTTTTTTCCAACATTACAAGATCACACATTATCCAAACTCTCATTTCTTCTTATAAATTTCTCTAAATTTCCAGACCTTTGGGTCTATTTTCCATGAACATTTTGACAAGGAAGATGAAGTAATTTGATAGCACTTTCTCCTAGAAAGATGTTCTCCATTGTATTAAGTTTCTAATGACACTAAAATCATTCAATTTGGTTTAGTATTCTGAAAGTTATACTCCAAATATTTTCGGATTATTCTCATTCTATAACAGTACACTATACTCAACTTTCATCCAAAAATTGAAAGTCTTAAAGACTGAATCAAAATTCTAATTCTTTAGATAATCTGTAGCCCTATGTCGTTAGTTTACTCTAAATAAAAAATAATCTCATTTGGATGTCTACAGAATAAGAGATAACCGAAATACCCAATCATGTTAAGTAAAATCATACCGGTTCATACTATTCCAACAGATTCCCTCTATTTCCTTCAATCAATCTTTTCCAAATCAGTTAAGAATGATACCAATTATTATGAATAGATAGAAAAATGTGTTAGGAATTTATTGGTTCAAGAATTACTTCATTTGGAGGTGGGATGACGAAGTTATGGCCAAAAGAATCAAACATGTTTAGATTTGGAAACCCTTCAGGTGGTAGAACATAGGTGTAGTAACGAGGTGCGATCGCACCTCTCCTTGTTGCAATCACACCCGAGGCTACTCCCAGGGTGTGGTCGGGTGCAATCACACCTTCCTTTGTTGCAATAGTGACCAAAACTATCCTGTATATACATCCTCTGCAATATCCTAAATTGTAATGGTCATATCTCTCAACTCTGATATCCAAAATTTCCATACTTTATACCGTTGGAAAGATAAAAGAAAGATATACAACTTTCATGAAGACAATTTTGTCAAAATATTCCTAGGTCAATACAGTTTTTCCCTTGAAGTTAGACCACACAGGTACGATTCAATCTCTATTCATGATTCATACTTTTTTAATTTATTCAATTAATGAGATCCAATCAAGAAATTATAAAACTTTATTTTTCTACTGTGTCTGTGATTAAATCATAGTCAGTTTTCCACCAGTAGTATCAGATCCACCTTTAATTGTTTAACTTAATTAAAGTTCCTTAATTGTTACTAATTTGACAAACTTATGGCTTCAATTTTATTAAGGAATTGGCTAATACAAATTCAAGTGTAATAATCAGGGTTTTGTTAATCTTTTGAAAATTAAAAATTCAATTTCACATACCCTTTTGTTTAGGCTTCCTGGGAAAGTTCACCATGCTTTATTCATGGTTTCCAAAAACTTAATATTTTATGTAGTGTAAATCCCTAAAAGGCAGTGCTTGAGAGTTGATGCTTATTGAGGAGAAAGGGTTTGTGTCCTGAGTAACATAATTAGAATTTATACTACAGTCAATCTTTGCTTATCCATGATCTCTTATGGATGATCTGGTTTATCAATCACTTTGATTGTATATAGGCTAGAAACTTGTGATGCAACTCCGGTGAGGCTTATCGATAAAAAATTCCATGAGCTTAGGAGTCATAGCGAGAAGAGCCCTTCTCGATTCACTGATATAAACAATGCTACATACCTTGGTAATGTACTCCCTATGTGCCCTCTGACCAAGGGTAGCCCAATTGGTTATATAGGCTGGAAACCTGTGATACATCTCATGTAACACCCCACTCCCACGTGACCCGAACCCGATATCATTGGTGATATCCGAGTCCGTGCCCCGCGAGGGTGGCGTACTACA
>JAOTAX010000006.1:8198599-8211241 GCA_025629825.1 Erythroxylum guanchezii | reverse complement strand
ATCCCCTTAAAAATCCCACAATGTAAAATAGTTCCAAAAATCCAAAAAATTCAAATGATCATACCTTGATTCTTTCCTAAATGAAGGGATTTTTAGCTCAAATGGAAGCTCTTTTCTTCCTCTTGAACAACTTCAAAATCTCTCTTGAAGGCTAAGGAAATTAAAACCCTAGCTTGTTTTCTCTTCTCTCTCTCTCTCTTTCTTACTTATTTTCATAAATCACTGTTGCTTATCCTCCCATTCACGTTTCCTTCTTCTTATATAAGCAAGACAACACTTCTTTTTTCTAATTATGCCCTTAATGATTGAGAATTGTCCCATTTGCCCTTCTAGTTATGCCTTATGTCTGTTTTTCCCAAGTATCTTGCCAAAAATATCCTTGAACATTCTGATATAACACTTTCTTCTAGAAGAATCTCCCCTATTGTCTTATGCTTCTAATGCCACCGAAAACTTTCCATTTGGTTCAGTGATTTAGAAGATACACTTCAAACATTTTGGACTGTTCTTGTCTAACACAGTTTACTATGCATAACTTCCATATGAATTTTAAACATCCTAGAGACTGAATCAGATTTCAAGTCCTTCATACCATTTGTAGCTCTATGTCTCTGGTTCACCACGAATCAGAAATCATCTCATTTCAACCTCTACTGATCCAAAAAATATCAAAATACTGAAGTATATTCAGTGAGATAACACCATTTCATATTATTGAAGAACACACTCACTATACCCATCTCACTATTTTCACTTAATCTCTCTCCATACATTTCAGATAGCTTCGATTTTTGAGGAGATGTAGAGAAAGATCTTACGAATCCAATGGTTCAAGAATCAGGTCATTTGAAGATCTAGAGAAGAAGTTATGGCCAAAAGACCCCCACATGTTTATGCCCTCACTTATAATGTACATGTCTCAGTACGAATGCCATAACTTTTGTTAAGGATGTCGGATTGACTTCGTTTTTAGACCATTGGAAAGACAACGCCAAGACCTACAACTCTTATGCAGAAGTAGAAGGCAAATTCTTTCATTAGAGGGGTCGAAAATTTATCAGACGATATGACATCACTTTTGAGACGAAGTGATGTCATCAGACAAAACAAGGTTGGGAAAATTGCCATAACTTTCCCTACAGATATCGGATTTATTTCATTTTTGAACCATTTGAAAGAAAACATCGAAATCTACAACTTTCATGAAGACCTAAAGGGCCAATTCTATCTTGTAAAGACTCAAACATAGAACAGAAGTTAGAAGAAGAATAATGATCAGACGAATTGGATGAACAGTGATCAGACGAATTGGAAAAATGAGTATAACTTTCAGTACTGATATCGGATCAAAGTGTTCTTTAGCTTGTTGGAAAGATAAATTCAATACCTACAACTTTCATGAAGACCTCGAAGGCCAATTCTATCTTCTAAGGGCTCGAAAATAGAATAGAAGTTAGAAGGTGAACAATAACTTCGTCTTACTTTTGCTTTGTCTTAGATGAACAGTACTAAGACAAAGTGGATGAACAGTGATGAGACGAAGTGGATGAACAGTGATCAGACAAAGTAAATGAACAGTAACTTTGTCTTATTCTTATTATTTATTATTTTTTTTCCTCCAGAACATCTCCACTTGTAAAGATCATAACTTTTGACTCCGATGTCCAAATTGTTCATACTATATACCGCTGGAAAGATAAAGGAAAGATCTACAACTTTCCAGAAGGAAACTTTTCTCAAATCTATTTATATCAATTCCAAATTTGCCCCTAAAGTCTGAAGACGAATTCCCCATTCATACACCAACATACTGCACCAAATTCTTAACTTCATGACAACTTTTGGGATTCTTAGAGACAGAATTGAAATTTGTTGTCTTCATAAGAAATGTAGCCATACGTTTCTAGTTTAATCCAATTCAAGAATCATCTCGTTTGGACAACTAAAGGATAAATTATGGCTAACATACCGAAGCATACTTAGTGAACATTTTCCAGATCACTACCAATTTTATTTCTAAATCTGTCCTTATCACAACTCATACCGAGATCACTCTTTCTACTCGTCATTTTCAATAAAATCACATTTAATATCAATTATACCCGAAAATTGTCAATGAATACATGTACTACTTTTTACACGAAAACTTTCCATATCTATATACATATAGGCTAACATGATACATGAACAAGAAAATGCATTGTCTTAGTTTCTCTTTAAGCTCGCTTGTACTGAAATTTCGGGTCTTAACCCTTAATATGGGGACGGGATGTTACACATGGGGAGTACATCACCAAGGTGCATGGTCTTGTTTACACTAGTGAATCGAGAAGGGCTCTTCTCGCTGTGACTCTTAGGCTCATGGAATTTTTTATCGATAAGCCTCACCGGAGCTGCATCATGGGATTCCATCCTATATACTAGTCAAAGTGATTAATAAACCAGATCATCCATAGGAGATATAGGATAAACAAAGATTGACTGTAGTATAAATTCCACGTATGCTAGTCGAGACGAAAGCCCTTTCTCCTTAACGAGCATCAACTTTCAAGGACTACCTTTTAGGAATTTACACTGTCCAATCTTTCCTCGTTTAACAATGACTTCAAATAGGATCTATGATCTAAGATTTTCTGATACATAGGATCCTCATGAAGAGGAAAATATAGAGCATATTTGTCTTTTTGTATGAATAGGATTACATTACTTAAGAATCAAGCTTTCGGGAGATAGAGAAATTAGAGAGAAGCCATAGGATGAACACTCGGGCCACCCTTGTTTAGAGGGGCACATAGGGAGTACATCACCAAGGTATGTGATGTTATTTACACCAGTGAATCGAGAAGGGCTCTTCTCACTGTGACTCCTAGGTTCATGGAATTTTTCACTGATAAGCCTTGTCGGAGTTGTACGGGTTTTCAACTTATATACCAATCAAAGTGATTGATAAAGTAGATCATCCATAAGAGATCAAGGATAAAAAAAGATTGACTATAATCTATATTCCAGGGATGCTAGCTGAGACACAAGCCCTTTCTCCTTAACGGGCATCAACTCTTATGGCCTGCCTTTTAGGAATTTACACTACCCAATATTTACCCATTTAACAACGACCTCAAACAGGATCTATGGTCTAAGACTTTCTGATACACAGGATCCTTATGAATAGGCAAGTGTAGAGCATACTTATCTTTTTGTATGACCAGGACTACATTACTCAAGTATCAAGCTTTTAGGAGAGAGAGAACTTAGAGAGAAACCATAGGATGAGAAACACATAATATTTCTATTGATTTTTCAACATTTTCTAAGTGTCGTTGCAACGAAGGAGAATACTTGCTTTTATAGAGTAAGTAAGGGGATAGAGACAAACAACTTTAAGGGAAAAGATTCGATGGGTCCCAAAGATTCCTTTTACAAGATAATAAGGAATCTTTAAATAGTGGCAGAGAGAGAATGTGAGTCACCATTGTCATTGTCAAAATCTTTTGCCAATCGTTGTTGTCATTAACTTTGTCCATGGCTTAGATAAAACAGTCAATTTCTGTATTAGACCAAATTGGAGGCCATGAGCTTGAGCATCTGGAAATGGGTCAGGCTCGCTGGGCTCAATGTTGTTAGGATGTGTAACACTTTCAGCATAAGCAGATTGTTGTTATGTTGCAAGGCCTGGAGGATAAGGCAAGTCGCCAGTCATGACGTTAAATCCAGTAAAAGTGAACTAGTCAATCGAAGTCCAATATTTAGTAAAAGGAGAAATAGGTTATGGGAGAGTAAAATCTCCAGGATAAGGGTCAAGAGATGTTCATTTAGGGAGTGGAGCACTTCTAGGATAATGATTTAAGTGATTTAAAAACGAATGTAAATCTTTCATTATCTACGTTTGATCTGTAGGTCAATCAACAGAGCTGCACTGATGTTAAACATAATTGAGGGTACAAATGTATCATATCTTCTTCAGACAATAAGGATGATGGATGATAAATATTGCATAAGATTTTTGATCTCTTAAGGGAATGTCCCAAAGCTAGTGTTTGTTCAAAATCTAGGAGATCCAGATGCGCCATTTTGGAAGAGGTTGA
This sequence comes from Erythroxylum guanchezii, assembly GCA_025629825.1. Taxonomy (NCBI): domain Eukaryota; kingdom Viridiplantae; phylum Streptophyta; class Magnoliopsida; order Malpighiales; family Erythroxylaceae; genus Erythroxylum; species Erythroxylum guanchezii. The sequence continues at coordinate 8,207,159 of JAOTAX010000006.1, read as the reverse complement.
AACCATTCAAGGAAGGTCTAGAAGAGAGATTTAGAGTTGATGGGACCAGAAAGATGTTTGTATACATAAAGGGGAGAAAGAGAAAAAACATAAGCCTATTGAGTTGATAATGCCCATAAATGCCACAATGTTGGTTCAACGAGTGTATCATAAAGATGATAGACCACATGATAAGGTGTAATAGTGTCAAAGTAGCAAGGATGAGGAGGAATATTGAGAGTGATGAGTGCGAGGTGAAGATAGTAGAACATACTTTATTGGAGAAGAATAAAAATTTCTTCTAATGTAGTTGGAGGATTTTTAGAGAGAGGAGAGTTTTAGCATATTAAGGAAACTCCATGATTGGAAGGAGGAGAGTTATTGTTGTGGAGATAAGAGGAGAGATCAATTGAACTTGTTTCTTAGGTCGAGAAAGAAAGTCGCCAAGGATATAGTAATGTCCCTTGATATGGTGAATGGTGAATTTATAGCGCAAAAACCATTCTTGCCATGGAAGCAACTGACTGTTTGGTAGTGTCCTCTTTTTAGGTTCATAGTAATTTCGCTCCTTGTCAATCTCTTTAATGGGGATAGCACCCCAATAATGGCCAATAACTTCTATCTACAAAATGCATTACCTTTTGTCAGGGATCTTTAAAGTAGGTGGATTCTGATAGGCTTTCTTTAAGTGTTGTATAGCTGTGGTTTCATCTATTCCCTATGGTGGTGGATGCTTCTTTAGTAAGACAAATACCTATTTGGATCTTTTATTCATATAAAATGCCTAACAAGCCAAGTCAAATTTTGTGGGCTCGATTAATCCTTATTGCAGTAGAATTGTAAATTCCTCTTGGGCTAATTTTAGATCATCAAGAAGAGTAGCCTTTGTAGGATTGATGTCCTCATTCTTCTTGAATGGGAGATGGATGAAGAAATGAGAATTCTTCCATAGAGGATGAGGATGTGAGAACTGTGCATTATTCTAATAATGGTATTCCAAAAATTGGTCTCTTAAATCTTCATACGGAGTTGGTACTTATGTGATTTTAAACATGTTTTAACGTCAGTGTAGGCACTAAAATTGGCACGACATTTAATCCATGTAAGAAGGATTTGGAGTGGGCATGCTTTATAATAAACATGCATGCCAATCAGAATATCTGGGCTAAGTAGATGACTTCCAAGGACTTTGTTCCAAACTGCACAGTTAGGGAAGAAACAGATCCTTATTTTCCTTTTTGTAATAAGACCAATCTTGAAAGAATTTCCATCAGTAGTAATGAAATACTCATCATGTGAACTCTATGCTTCAGGAGATGAAATGTTGGGCTTTAGGATGCTTCTGTATGATCCAATGTCTATATACCTAATAGCCTTAATGAACTTATAATATTTGTTTTGTTGCAGCAACAGGATAAGGACATAAAGTCGAGGAATTTTGAGGGGTCTAGAATCTATCTTCGAGCACTTCTGTTGTAACATCTATAACATGTCATCTTTAGTATCATCAAAAGTTGGAGTATATAAGGAGTCATAATCTTCTTCAGAAGAGTCAATGGGAATAGCAAACTTAGTTTCCTCATCTTCATCGGATTGTTCTTTAATGACATCTTCAATATTTCCATTATCATCATGGATGGGCATGATAAATTCAATAGAATCCAGTAATTTGATGTCCCTTTTCATCTTGTTAGGACGCTGACCAACATAATGTCCTAGCTTTCCACAAATGAAACATTAATCTGCCTTCTTTGCTTAAGGATTTCTTCATTTGAAGATCTGAAAAATTGTCGTCGTTTCTTTTCTCTAAAAGGCTTATAGTTTCCTTCATGAGAAATGTGGGATCTGTGGAACTTCTTGTAGGAGAACTTTATGTCATGATGTTTCTTCTTTGTGTGACAATCACAATTTTTTTCTCCTTACACTTGATCATCAAATAAGGCTTTTTGCATGCCTTCTATATCAGAGGGCCACCTTTAATCATATTTTTGAAAAACACTTGTTGATCACATAGCTTGTCAAGTGAAGCCAAAATGAGTTGATAGATTTCTCCAAGAGATATATCTTCCAATCTCTTCGAAGTATAGTAATGGTCCTTTGTAATTCAGGTTGTAATTCTTTGTGAAGAGAGGAAAGGAATGTATAACGGAGGTTAGCATTATTGAATCCATTTAGAAGATAATAACGTTCCATCATACGTTGAAAATGTTTCTATAGATCTCTTCTATCTAGAGAACAACACTTCATCTCAAAATATTCTGACCTGATTTGCTTATCGATATGTTGAAAGTCACCAATGAATTCTTTATGAATTACCCCAAGAAGTAATCTAGCAGCGGTGACTTGAATGTACTGCAGTCTTCGATAATCATCTAGACTTTGCCACTATTTTTATAATGTGCTAGTAAACTAAGAAGTAAACTCAAACAAAATATCCTTTAGTGGATTATTTGGTCGAGTTATTAGCAAGCCAATCCAAGCTCCTAATTTATGGAGACACTCTCTCCATTTTTTTGGGTGGAAGATGATTGAAGATAAACTAGGGTCTTAAAGTAGGTCTGGTTGATGGTGGTACTGGTACTACTAGTGGTGAGGTTCTGAGAGGTTCATTTCTTATGGATTCAGCTTCACTGATATTTGGTTTAACCTCAGTAGGTTTAGGCATGGTCAACATAATCTAGCTAAGCTTAGATAGATCAAAAAAGTGCTCAAACTCATCAGAAATGGTTCATATACATCAAAAAATTGTTCAGAAGATTGCTCAGAGATACTAGAATGCTCAGATGGGCATTATTCTTCAGATGTCTTAAGAATAAATGCTAGTGTAACAGTTGCTATACATTCTTCTTCAAATATCTTAGGAATAGGTGTTGGTACAAAAGTTGTTATGCATTCTTCTTCAGATATCTCAGGAATAAATGCTAGTGCAAGAGTTGTTATGCATTTTTCTGCATAAATCTTAAAAATGGATACTAGTGCAATTGTTACTATGAACTTTATTTGAGAAGCTTTTTCCTTTCCAATGGATTGTGAAGGTTGATGTTTTGGTGGTGAAGAAGGTGGAGTTTTTATTTGCAAAGGTTTTGTCCATGAACCAATAGGTCAGTGAGTTTAGTATCTGATGGTGATGGTTTAAAAGACTTTCCAAGTTTGGGATTTGAGGTTCTGGTTGATTTGTGTTTAGTGGTGGTAGGGTGGATATATTATCTGATTAAAGGATAACTCATTTTGAATACCTTTTTATAGTCACCAACTTTAAGGTATGATGGTGAAGAATAAATGGGTTGCATAACAAGAAAAGATATGGGATAGGCTCCTAAAATAGCCTTGGAGTATTATTTTTACATGTCAGCTTGCATTCTTTGAAGTACTTCTTTCACCTTTCCGAATTCTTTCTTTTTAATGGTAAAGTCAAGGCCAAAATATTAAGTGTCAACATATCGTCGAAGATCTGCATCTAGTTAGCCATTTGACTTTTTAGCGATTTATACAAAGATTGGATTATGAGGAGACTGTATCGACTCATTGTTAAGTAGCTTGCATTTGTTGATTCAGCCCACCAAGTTTGGAATCAATCTATCAAAGGACTTTTTTTTTGGGCCAAAGCATTGTCATTTTTCCAATTGAGAGTTTCATGAACAAGATTTAAGATCATAGTTCCATAGGAAGTAATTCCTGTAACACGAACATAAAGGTTAAAGATAATCCTACTATTTTCATTAGTACGTTTCTACAATGGAGGAAAGTCTTCCTTATATGGTTTAACCATCATGCAAGGAACGAGATTTGGAGTAGGAACAACAGGGATAGGGTTTGGATTAGCTCATGATCAGACTACTATCATACAAATTCTGAAGCAATAACCAAAAGTGTTCCATAATCCTCATCGACACTCTTTCCACACCACCACTCCTCCAATCATAATGACCTTACTAGATGGAACTGTGAAATCCATCTACACAAAGCCCAATGAAGATTAGCCTAGACCCTCAACTACATTTGGCCCTGTTTTGATGCTTAAACCAGTGTTATCACATATAGAAGGCAAAGATGGACCTCTAATCCATTACTTCAAGCCTGATGGAGAACCTGTATACGTTAGTCATCATCATGGACATTTTTTATATGGATTAATCCACGTGTGAACCAAACTAGGAAGTATGCTTGACTCATGAATCAGACAGTGAAGAAGAAGAACAAACAAAGACAACAACCTAGAGAAATTCCTCGTTGTCATCCTTCCTAACAATACTCCTATCACTATGATGGTCATGATCTTGATTCTCAACCTTGGATCAGGATTAAGAATCCAAAACCAAGACCCATAAAATATTTGAGAATTACTCAAAGTTGATGACAAAGAACCTTTATTCCATTCAAAGTCAATCTCTAAACATCCTTAGCCATTTATTTCTTCTATTCCTGTTGTTCTTAACCTCATTCCTTGCATGATGGTGAAACCATATGCGGAGGACTTTCCTCCACTAGAGAGACATACTGATGAAAATAGTAGGGTTATCTCTAATCCTTATGTTTAAGAATTACTTCTCATGGAACTATGATCTCAAATCCTGTTGATAAAACTCTCAACTAGTAGACTGACAATGCTTTAGCCCAAAACAAAGTCCTTAGACAGATTGATTTTAAACTTGATGGGCTAAATCAACAAATGCAGGCTACTCAACAACGAGTCGATACAGTATCCTTATAGATCCAATCCTTGCATAAATCCCTAAAAGGTCAAATGGCCAACTAGATGCAAATGTTCGACGATATGGTGGCACTCAATATTTTAGCCCTAACTTCACCATTACAAAGTAAGAACTCAAAAAGGAGAAAGAAATACTTCAAAGAATGTAAGCTGACATGCAGAAAGAATAGTCCAAGACTGAACTAAAAGCTATAGCTTGTAGTCAGGGTACTTCGAACCCTCTATAACCACCACGCTTTCGCTGGCACACTTTCACGTTGATTAGAACCAGTGGTTGTGCTAGAACTTAAACACGAGATGTAGGGCTGCACCAGGCCTATATCTGGAGCTCTGATACCACTTAAACTAAAAGTTATAGCTTGTAGTTAGGGTACTTCAAACCCTCTATAAATGTTCATGGAGCCTATCGCACATCTTTTCCGATTATCCAACCCATATATTCTTCACCAACATTTCCTGAAGCTACTGATTATGAGAAAGTGTGCAAAATGAATTATCCTTTCATCATACATAATATCCACCCTACCACCACTAAACCCAAATCGAACAGATCCTCAAAATAAAACTTGAAAAGTCGTCTAAGCCTTCAGCTTTATATATTAAACCCGCCAAACCCACTGGTTCATGGACAAAACCTTTGCAAATCAAATCTCCACCTTCTTCACTACTAAAACCTCAACCTTTACAATCTACTGTGAAGGACAAAGCTCCTTAAATAGAGTTAATAGCAACTCTTGCACCGACCTCCATTTCAGAGATATTTGAAGAAAAGTGCATAGTAACTTTTGCACCAACATCTATTCCTAAGGTAATTGAAGATGAATGTATGGCAACTCTTGTAAAAGCATCTATTCCTAAGATATCCAATGAAAAATGCCATCTAAGCATTTTAGCATCTCTAAGCAATCCTCTAAACTATCTAAGGTATTTGAAACATCTTATGATGAGTCTGAGCACTTTGGTGATCTATTTGAGCCAAGCTAGATTATGATGACCATGCTTAAACCTACAAAGGTTGAGCCAGATATTAGTGAAGCATAATACATAAGAACTAAACCTCTTAAAACCTCACCATTAGTAGCGCCAATACCATTGCCAACCAGACCTACTTCAGGACCCTGGTTTACCTTTGATGATTTTCCACCTAAACAATGGAGAGAGTGCCTTTGAATTCGATGTTTGGATTGACTAGCAAATGAATCGACCAAGTAATCCATTAAAGGATATTTTGTCTAAGTTTACTTCTCGATTTGCTGGCACATTACGAGAATAGTGGCAAAGTATAGATGATTATAGAAAACTTCAGTACATTCAAGTCACTTTTGCTAGATTACTTCTTGGCATAATTCACAAAAAATTCATTGGTGACTTTCAACTCATCGACAAGCAGATTATGCAAGAATATTTTAGATGAAGTGTTGTTCTCTGAATAAAAGAGACCTACAAGAACATTTTCAACATATTACGGAACATTTTTATTTTCTTAATGGATTCAATAATGTTAACCCCCAAAATACATTGATTTCCTCTCTTCCAGAAGAATTACAACTTGAATTACAAAGGACCATCATTGCACTTCGAAGAGATATAAAAGATATATCTCTTAGAAAACTCTATCAGCTCACATTGACTTCACTTGACAAGCTATGTGATTAACAAGTGTGTTTAAAAAACGTGATTAAAGATCATCCTCTATTAATAATATATCAATGAAAGTTTTGTTGATATGTGGGATCTTAGGAGGTCCAGTAGTATGCAACCTTACCATTAGCTAGTAGAGAAACTCTTTCTGATCCTAATAAATTAAGAAAGTATTTTCTAATTATTTTTTAAAAGATAAATTTTATTAGGAATATTATGGAATTTAGTTTAATTTCTAAATGTTGAATTATTAAATTAAATTAGTTATCAAATTAAAAATTAGAATTAAATAAAAAATTCACAATTTGATTAATTGAAAAATAATTAGTACAATGAGATTAGATTAATTTTGATGAGACCGAAATTTTTGAAATTTTAAATCCTTCAATTAAATATTAAGTATACATTGAGAACGTGATAGTTGTCTTCCATTATATAAAAATGAAACAAAAGTTTTATTCATTGTAAGGCTTTTAAGTGATTCAAGGTTCCTTTAATCCAAATATATTTTATTTTAAATTAATAGGTACTACTTAACTAAATTTGTATAATTTGGATGAATGACTTATGTTTAGAGGCAAAGTTAGGAACAATATATAAGATATGCTTTGGAAAAGAATTACCCTCTAACGGATCTAGGAGCGATATAAGATGTGATTGATAAGAATGTTATCTACCTAATCTAAATTTAGCTAGTTTATTGAGTGACTCAATCAACTTAGTTTAAATGGGATCCTATCCTACTAGGAAATTATCGATAACTTCTCCATTTAATAGTGAGGACTATTATTTTGAGTAAAATAGTCAGAGTAATCAAATATTTATTAAAATTATTATTTTATTTAGTTTTGTGACATAAACTAATACTTAATCTTTAATATCTTTTTGGTTGCTAGATAATATGCATCATAATTTATCCCTAAGAAGTATTATAGGTGTTAACAAGTTTACTAAACCTAATTTCTTGGACTAGTTTTATATCTTAAGAGTTGTTCTTATACAAGAAAAGAAATTATATATTCTTAATATTGTCATTCCATTATAATCTAGTTTAGATACAAATGATGAAGTTCTGGAGAGATATTAGCATCATATTGATGGAGTTGAGCAAGCTATATACGTGATATTGGCTAGTATATCTCTTAAGCTTCAAAAACAACATGAGAACATAGATGCTTCTACTATAATTTTGCATCTTAAATAGTTGTTTGGTGGATAAAGTAAGGTGGAGAGATATCAAACTTCCAAAGCATTATATTAATGTAAGATGGCAAAAGGAACTTTAGTGGAGTTATACGTAATGAAGATCAATGGCTATATTGAAAAATTAAGCTAATTAAGTTTTGTCATGAACTATGAATTGAGCATTGATATGATGTTAACATGCTCTTAGTTCAATTTTTTTAATAGTTTTTTATAAACTTTCATATGAACCAAAAGGATATTTTATTATCTGAATTGCTAAATACGCTCAAGGTTATAGAGGAATGCCTTAACAAGGATCTCAATTTTGTTCTTGTTGTGGATTCTTCTAAGAGCAAGGAAAAAGACTCTAAAAAGAATAAGAACAAGAAACATAAGGTTTATACTAAAGTAGCAAATCCAAAAGGTGGTGACAAGAAGAAGAACAACAAAAAAGGAGTATGTTTTCATTATGGAGTCAATGGAAACTAGAAGAGGAATTGCAAAATTTATCCTACTAGCCTGAAAGATAAGAAGGTTAAGGAAGCTACTTTTTCAGGCATGGTTATGATTAAGATCAATCTTTCTACTTATGTTCAACATTCTTGGGTATTAGAAACTGGATGTGGTTCTCATATTTGTAGTAACATGTAAATGTTAACAAGTATGTTATTGGAGAAAGGCAAAGTAGACCTGCAATTTAGCAATGGATTAAAGGTTCCTACATTAGCTTTAAGAACTTATAGTCTAGCTTTGGCTTCTGACTTTGTACCAAAATTAGATATTGTTATTATGTTCTAGTCAATACTAGAAATATTATTTATATAACTTATTTAAAATAAATAGATTTCTCTTTATTATTAAGAATAAGAGTTCTTGTTTTTATAAAGATGAAATTTATTACATATTTGGATTACTTACAAGTGGTTTGTATGAATTAGATCTTGAATGTAATATCTCAGTATCTGTATGAAGGGTAAAATAGGAAATATGGGTGTTTCATGAGAGATGGGAAATGCATTTGCATGTCCATGCATATAGTGACAT
>JAOTAX010000006.1:8185396-8198499 GCA_025629825.1 Erythroxylum guanchezii | reverse complement strand
CAAGTAATGATTTCTTAAAAGTTTTGAAATCTACCGTTTTTCCAAACAAAGCATGTTTTCTTTTTCCGATCCAACAAGTGAACCATCAACGATGTGCTCACTGAAACAGAACATAAACATTTCATGTATAAAACACACTTTAATCAGTATAACACCTCATCCAAATTCAAATCTCATATATATCACATTACTTATCATATTTCAACAAGCATATTATGACTACAAAGACTTCATATAGTCATTTCAGAACAATCCAATCATTTATCTCAATTCTTCATATCATCAACCTGTACACAAGCATTACACATCATTATATCAACACAATTCAACATTTATTTATAATCAATCTCATGAACACATGTAAAGATATAGATGCAAATGCACATGAGATTCACTTCTATTTTTATTTCGTTGTGACCGTGTACTTATTTAACTATCCAATATCTGTTGTGGATACTGGGATCATTTCAAATACTGTCCCGTACCTAATGTGGATATCGGGTTCATTAATCATTGAGCCTGTGGCTTTTTGTGCACATTCTAAGCTTTAAGCTCTTTTCATGTTGGTCACTCCAGTCACAACTCCTTTATCTGATCATGCATATTCATGTAATGGAGTTCAACATTCCACATAATATGCTATTAATCACTTTCTTTTAATGTACATAGTCAGCTATCACAATCATCGGATCTAAGTCTGGCATTCAACATTTAGTTGAGTACACATTTCCCCATTCACATACAATCGGTAAGCACTTCCAATACATTCCCGAATATCAAGTTCCTCGGACCAATAATGTCTGGAATATCACAATTATATAAGTAGAAATTCAGTAACTAAAATTTAAACAAAAACAATTAAGTTGTAGTGAGGATCATCTAGGTCAAATCACAGTATGCTCCAGATAAGCTATTGCCTTGGTAAACCAGTAATGTCTGGATGTTGGTGATCACTTGTATATCTATCTTCTTACAATACACACACAGAGTTCACAATTCATTAAGTTATGAATCATATGATTACTCAATCATTCACATGTATGTAGATCATGTTTCAATGCATGCTCAATTGACTATCCCGGGTATGTATCCTTATTCACAAATCTTGCTCATTCATTCATCATAGCTTGAATATAACTTGTTTGCAATTAGGTTATGCGTTAGGTACGTTTGATTACCCTAAATTCATCAATCATACATTCATCAATTCTTTCCAAGCATTAAGCATTCACACAATTTCCCAATTCTCTTTTAATCATACCTAATTCATTTCTTATATCCTTTAAATCACATTTGCATTCACATGATCATCTTTATACCGTTAACAACTGTTACTTCTCAAATTCATATACATTGATATCAATCAGTCCATTCCTTAATTTATAACCTCAATTAACAACTTAAACTTATCAAACACTTAATCATTTAATAAAGTAACTTTCTAGGTTCATTTCAAGCCCCAATCAAGTCCAATTACACCATTATAAAATGTCTTAACCTTATATAGTCCAACAATTGCACAAAACCAACCTTTTCTCCTTCCAAAGTACTTCCCACGACCATGGGAAGGAGCCTTATAAATCCCACGATCGTGGATTCTCTTATCCCATAACCTTCATTTTGCTTCCAATTTTTACTCTATACTTTATCCAACATACCTTCACCAAAGTCCATCAATTTCACTTCAATTCTACCTTATTCGTGCTTCAATCCCTTATCAAATTCATGTCCAAAACCAATTCAAAAATCATTCATTAGACAACTCATAAATCATTATCTTTCACACATCAAAATTAAAATAGAAACTATCATTCATTATCAATCATGTATACTACTTCCGTTGCCATTTCAAGATCACTATATTAGCACCTTTCTTTAACATAATTCACCTTCATTATACCTTAAATCCTAATCTAATTCATCCATAAAACAATCCATATCCTATTGTTCATACATCAAGAACACAACAGAAAAGTATCCAAGTTCATGCAGAAATTTCCAGCACAATTCATCACAATTTCATCATCATAAATTCTCTATTATAACATTCCACAAATATCAATCTTTTACTTACTTGTGTAGCTCAAATTCTAGCTCAAAGATCAAGCTAATTTAACTCTCTATACATGCAAGATCCTCTAAGCATAAAATGGAAGTAGATTGGTTCCAACAAAGGCAAGGAGATGATAGTATATTATAGCTATCTTTGAGCATAATCTTATATAAACCTTGAAGTGAATATGAACAGAAGTAAAGTAGAATTTCAAAGCTATAAGGTTACGAGTGTAATTTGGAAATGTAAGGAAGGAGGAAGAATGAATTCCAGCAGAAAAATCTAAGGAAAGCCTTTTCCATATACATGTGTCATTATCTGAGTTAAGATAAGTGTCTCTTTATTTAAGGACACTTGTCCTACAAGGAAGCAAGCTACATGTCTTCCCCTTAAATGATACACATGCCCTCTTCTTAAGCTGCCATATGTCCTCTTCTTAAGCTGCCGTATGTCATTTAATCTCTATGCCAAATGTCACTCAATTATGTATGCCAAATGTCACTCATTTTATAGACTTTTTCATCATGATTTTCCATATATCCACTTGTCTTGCCACTTGGCATTTTACCTAGACTAAATGTACATTTTAATTCATCAATTTCTAAATTGTAAAAATAAATTCTAAGTTACCAATTATAGTCCATCAATTCTTGTCATTGGTAATCCAAAGTACAAGACATTGGAATTGCACATTCATGTCACATTCATTTTAGTTTCATACCTCAGAATATGTCAATTGAGTGCAATTTGTCTAAATCACAATTCATGTGTGTATGCTAATATTATGCATATGAATACAATCATAAAATCATATCACAAATGTACCAAATTCATTCTATATGATGTCACTCATGTGACTCAATAGTCGAACACTTTAGATCCTTTAACAATTTAAGAGACGGGACATTACAAATATCGTTAACCATACTAAATTCTTCCACTTCATTTTGATGCTTATTTCTTACTGTGAGAAAACTTACAAGACTTGGTGTTAAACTCCTTTTCTCTATTAACATTCCTACAAATTTGATCTTGGTTGAAGGCTTAGCAAGGGGAGATCATCCATAATTTTTTCTACTTCTATTTTGTAATGGAAAGGCCATCTTCATTGGTTGTTGCTAATGAGATCCTTCACCTTTATGTTTGGAGTGATTACTAACTTTAAGTGATGAATTTCCTTTATTATGTACAATGGATCCCTAGTATACTAGTTATTAAACCAAAATAATGTTGATTCACAATTTTCAATTCTATAAGTAACTAGTTTCTACATTCATTGTCTAGTCCTCAGGATTTGGCTCAATGTCCATGTCATGCTTTGGTTTAGGTTTATGTTCCATAGGTTGTTTCCCCTTATATACACATTATGAATCCATTTACCTAGAGCTCCTCCTTATACTTGCACAACCACTATAGTTTGTGTGCCAAGTAGACCTTATTGAGAGTTTTTACCGAAGAGATGCCTAGGTCCCTATATTTATTTGGTAGAAAGACTTTACTCCAACTCACCTTAGCTTGGTAGTGATGGTTGTTAGAACCATCCCAAAGAGACTCCCTTTTCTTCCTATCTATCTCTTTTAGTATGTTCTTAGGAAGGACTAAGTGATTTATCCAGTATGTAGCCAAGTTGCTTAAGATAGAGGAGGCAAGTTGAAGTCTTCCTTTATAGCTTAGGAACTTGTTGCACCAGCAGTTAATTCTTCTATTAAAGGAATCCATTAATATGTTACAGTCTGAGGTACTAATTCTCTTATGAGATATTGGAACTCCTAGATATTTGATAGGAAATAACTTGCTTCAATCCTAGTTTTATAGCTTTTGTGGCTACTTCCTAACTCACATTGGCTGATAAGTAGAAGCTGGTTTTGGTTGGATTGCATCTCAGCCTTGATATAACTTTGAATTCCTGCAATATTGTCTCAGCCCTAAAAAACAATAGTATGTCATCTATAAAGGCTAGGTGTGATATTTTGGTACCTTTACATCTGTAATGGTACTTGAATCTTGTGCTATTGGAGATGTTCCTTGCCATGGAGCTTGATAAGACTTCCATGCTTAGCACAAACAAGTAGGGGGATAAGGGATCTCCTTTTCTTAGTTCTTTCCTTTGCTTTATCAAGTTGGTTGGTTCTCCATATACCAATATAGCAAAAGAAGTAGTGGAAAAAGATTTTTTAACCCATTCTTTAAATTCTGTTGGATAACTTATTGCTTCAAGCTCCCTTGATATGAATCTCCAACTAACTGAGTCATAGTCTTTTGCAAGGTCAACTTTGAGGGTGTAGCTTTTCATGGATATATTGGAGTTATATCCTTTGAGTAGCTCTTGGCATAAAAGAATATTATTACCTATTGTTGTCCCTTTTCCTTGTTTTATACATTACATTAACATATAATTTATTGGGACAATAATACCAAAATGATGGAGTAACATTTAATGGACTATACAAATTGTAGGCGTCTTGTAGGTATTTAGTCTTAGTAAATGATTTGTTTTGTAACTATAAAAAGCTAGGCCATACATCTTTCATAGATTCATTGTTGTTTGCAAGAAGAGAATTTGTTTACTAACTTATTACATAAATTTTGTTAATTCTAATTTGTGAGTTTTTGGTTTTTTCTGTGTAGGTCCAATATGATTAGGATATTTTATGAAATTCATCGTGAATCTAGCTTTAATGTTAATATAATTTCAAATGTTAGAAATTGATTTGAATATATTAAACTTAGACCATTTATTATATAATGATGTATTTGGAATTATGATTTTTGTAATGGATAACGATAAATATGGGAAAATCTTATGTAGAAAATGGTAACAGTAATGGTAAGGGCCCATCCCTTTATTTTTTTAATAGAATAAATATTGCATATCAATCAATATTGCCACTTTTTTTTTAATAGGCATGACTTCAAAACTTTCAAAATCTTTACTTATGTATTTTAACTTATCCTCTATAGTGCCTATATAGGACAAGTTAAGGCCTTTATCATTAATGAGTGACACTAACTACATTTTATCCACGTCCATCAGTTTTTCTAGTCTTGTTTTGAATAATTATGTTAACTTTTCATTAGGCTCAAATTTAATTCAAGTCTAATAATTTTTAGTTCAACATTAGGTAAGTTTTTATAAATGAACATAATCTATCTCTTAGTAGCAAACATAATTAATAGCTTATGTCAATAAATAATAACCTATCACAAATGTACAAAAACTATTTTCTAAAATAACAAAATTAAACGTAACCCACATCTTTTATCCATAAATTATAACTAACATAATAGTACAAGATTGAATATTTGAGCAAACAATGTTCAAGACAAATAGATAGTTATTCTAAGTGTAAGATTCATTATCCAAAAGACAATATCAATCACAATCAATTGTTACTGTCAATTAACAAAATAATTATTCAGAATTAATTAAAAATTATGGGATGATATATGTGAGGTAGTTAATTTCCTTCCATAAATATTAGATTCGCTATAGATTAGTTTTTATTGGATTTAAACTTTTAGATGTTACCTTAATTCATTACTTGTTCATGTTTGACATGCTTAAGCTACTTTAAGGCTCAAAAACTTCAAAGTGCCTTCTGCCCATCTATTGAGCATTATAAACACAATGTTGGATTTCATTAATTAAGTAAATCAAATAACAAATTTAACCAATGGATGAAATTCATTTTCAATTAATCATAGATACAAAGAATGAATTCAAATGATAAATCCAAAAGTAAATCTTTCAACTAATTTCCAAAAATGACTCCATATCCTTGAGCCACTTGGTAAGATATCAAATTTAATTAGTATACAATTAGAGGTAGTAGGTTATTTAGTAAAATATTAATATTTCACCCGTGAGTCTCTTGTCCTTCCTTAAGATAGTCAACTCAGTGTTTGACATATAGATCTTCCTTATTTATGTCTTCCTTTTTTTTTTTACTTATTTGTATTGGTAACTTTTAGTATTAGATGTTTCATCATCTATAGATATATACTTTTTTGGTGGCCTAACTCTTCCCCATTGCATTATACAAATAACTTTATTTTATGAACAAAGTGATTGTTTATGAATAATAAAATTTTTGTATTAGAAAATGCATATTTTATACAATAAAGACAATCTGAAAAATTAAAGTACATAATCACCTTGATATATGGTGGTTATATTGAAGATTGGCCTTCAGTTTTATATCTTTTCTTTTTATGGCTTATTTCATAATAATCTTAACCTCTTATAACTACTCTTATCCTACTCATTATAGTTCTTTAATTCTTCATCTTTATACCTTCTTCTAACTTTCTTGAGTCTCACAAACATTTTCTTTATCAAAGGTAGTAATTTAGGTTGCAAGTTGTCATTCTTCGATCAAATTTTAAGATAACTAATCGGCCCTATATGAAATTGTTATCTTTCCAGATAATAATCTCTCAAATAATTTTGATGTACGTAAGAATTATATCTTACATATGAAAGAATATATAAGATATTGCATGCTTATATGGGATCCTTGTTTAATCCTAACATTTACATTGTCATATTCACTCTTATTAGTCAATAAAGAACTTGACTTTAAACTTCAAATTTCTATTAGTTTAATTGATACAATATCGTACATCAAATTTGGTAGCCTCTATCATCTTCCTTACCCTCAGATATATTTCTTCTTTGGACTTAAGCATTATGTCCCTTTTCTTCACAAATTTGAGTTATTTTAAGGAAATTAATATATCTTTTAGTATATTGGTCAAAATTTTTGTACTTGCTAGATAAATGAAATCATTAAAGGTTTCCAATATATTATTATAACTAATTTCAAAAAATTTTCTTGTGCTCATAACAATTTTTATAAATTTTAGAGTCATCATATGGCCTTTTTGTATATAAATTTCTTGATTGCTCTAATATCGCAAATTCAATTTTGAATATATTATTCATTACTTACTAAAGTAAGGTCCCATATATGTGAGTTTTTATGGTCTACTTACCAATTTGCATAATTATTTTAGGCACCTTTTTTAAGCTTAACTTCTAAGATGATATCTTTAAGGCATCCACTAAACCTTGATTACATAAGACAATGTTTAACATTATAAACTCAATATGCATAAACATCCAAAGAACATGATAATTGATAAAGTTACAAAACACAATAAAAAACTAATTTATGATGTATTTATTAAAAATTTAAACTACGAAATGAGATGAAAAGTTAGTCCTTATCATTGAACATTTGAATTAAACTTATATATAGAAAAAAAGCCCACATCAAAACATGTCAAAAGGTATGATATTTATTCTTTTTGCATTTTAACATATTATGATAATTAAACATTATAATTGTTAAATAGGTTCCCAATTCTTAGCTTTTTAGTCTATTCCAATTAAACATAATAAATTATTTAGTAATAACTTTAAGATAAAGTATGCAGTTTAATTAGATAAACATATACGAACCAAAAGAAAAAAAAAATACATTAGAAAAGTAGCAAAACTGATCATTCACATGCAATGTATTTACAAAAACAAGCAAAAATGACCTTTGTTGATTACTTACATAAGTTTATAAATTCCTACTTATATTGAGAATTCCGCCTAGAAGATTTAACTAATATGAAGATTGATAATTCTTTCCCTTAATTATAACTTAAGCTATAGGAAATATCTGGTTGTTTCCACAATGACTAGTTATAGCCAACAAGGCACCTATAAGGAAACTATTAAAAGAACATTCATCTAAACTGAATAATTTCATTCATCCACTTAGAAAACCAAACTTCAATATATTAAAATCCATATAAAACCTCTTGAATATTGGACTTAATGTCTTTTCATCCAATTCTATCTAAATGTTGGATCTTTTATCCTGATCATCCTGTCTGAACTAATGTTTATAAGGACATAACTTCAACTAATAGCCTTTTTTTAGATCTTATTAAAAACAAAAGAGCTTCTCCTTTAGCCCTATAATTAAGGTATATTAACATATATAATTTTTGTAAAGTAACATCTCACTAATTAACCAATTTAAGTTCCTTTTAAACTTGTGTATAAATTCATTTATTATCCGTTTTCTATTAGTTTGCTTATTTGTTGCACTTTCTTGCAATTATGTATGTTTTGTAATATATTCAGAAAACATTTATAATTTTTGATCCAATTGGTATATACCCTAAGGGACACTAAATTTCACAAATAATTTCCATTCTCACATTATTTCTTACCATTTTAACATCATAACCAGTTATCATTGCATATCTTCTAATTGTTTTGTTTAATTCATTTTGATCCTTGAACTTCATTCTAATTTCAAGTTAAATACCCTTCAGATCCACTCCTAGATTAAATATAAGGTTGTGTTTCTTCCTAATTGCTATGTAACAACATCCATCGCCATTAGTCATTAGTGATTGAACCTTGTTATCACTATCCTTATAATCATTACACAAACCTTGTGAACTCTACTCTTGTCTTTGAGAATTTTTAGAACCACTATAAGCTATCTCATTATAATTTCCCTATGCTTTCGTTATGTTCCACTACATCATCATATTCAAACCCACTAGAAAATATTTTTATCATATTTCTTCTCATTAGCTATCATATTAAATGTATTTTTCATCATTTATTACACACATTTCTTCTTTTGATGATTCATTTTGAGATGCAGTAATCTCTAGAACAAAGAGTCCTTTTTTCTTATATTGTGTCACTTTAACTTGGAATAACCCTTTTCCATCTTCACTCATATTCTCACCATGCTTATTATATTTCCCATTATTTAATCGTCATTTCCTGTATCAAAATCAAGTTCTTCACATTCTACACTCATATTCTCACCATGCATATTATATTATATAAGCTTATCTCTCTCAAGCATCTCTTTTTACTTATCTAGAAATTTGTAAAATATTATTGTCATTGGATCTCATTCGTCTTTTGATACACCTTTCAACACTAACATACTTAATTCGTCAACCTATATATCCTTTTTCTCTTTTGATCTTACCCCTAACATTTTTGTAAGCACCATTTTTTAATAAACATTAATAATGAAACTAAAAATTATTAACATTTATAATGGAAAAAATAGGTCATGTAAATAGATGTAAAAATTTGTATATTGTTCCTTGTATATCACGTAAGAGGAAAGTGAATTGTATATACAATTTTCAACCTATTTAAAAACTAATGACTACATTGACTATGCTAATGAATAGTTATACAAATTTCAAATGAAACTAAAAAAGTAATCATAATAATTATTAAATATAGTACGAAAAGAGAGATAAAATTGCTTTATAGTGGTTTTACCAATCAACTATTGACCTACTTCCACTCCTGAAACTCTAATTAGGAATTCACTATCATCTTCCTTCAATATGTGAAGAATAACCATTCATATAACATCTTCTTTGCCAAAAAAAAAAAATCACTTAATTAATCTCACTAATACTTAAATACAACTCAAGGACTCCTTTCTTGATCATATAATGCACTAGGGGATCATATTATGAATGTGATGAAACTATCTTGAAATATTCCTAAGACTCCCTCTAGTTCTAATCATTTTTTTTATAACTCATATGTGGTCTATTTATACCTAAAACAACCAAATATGCCTAATAGGGAATCAAACTAGTTGTTAAACAACTAAGAATTATGATACTGGTCAACCTAGAAATTAGTTTGGTTGACCAATGAATAGTAGTTCAATTAACCTATTTATCAATCTCTTACGATAAAATGTTACGAAACCACTAATTTCCAAATTTGTAAAGCTTGGTCGATTGATATCCCATATACATTGATTGATGCCTAAAAAAGCATGATACACACATTAAATACTTGTCAAGTCAACTTATATCCCTCATAGGTTGACCTATGTACTTTTAAAAACAAAATTTAACCTTCAAAATCTAATAGTTTTTTCCTCTGTTTTGGAAACCGGACGGGACCGGCCGGTCCGACCGGTGACCGGTCAGCTATCCGGTCCGGTTCAACCTAAAAAATCAGTTTTTAATTGACCCAGTCTGAACCGGTCGAATCGGTCCGATCCAACCGGTCCGACAATTAATTTTTTTTAATTTTTGGTATATTTTTGTATATTTTTTAAATATTTTTAATATTATATATAATTAAATTTAATTATTGCGTAATTATGACGTCACACCGGTTCGACCGGTGGTTGAACCGGTCAAACCGGTGAGCAGTAAGGCCTCCGGTTCGATGGCCGGTCTGGGTTTCAAAACACTGATTTTTTCAAACTTTCCAAGTTTTTTCAATGATGAAGCCTGAATCTTTAGACAAAAATTGATCAAAAAATATTAAAAGAGTTCTCTAGAAGTATTTTAACAAATCATTATAGTTTAAAATCAAACTAAATCTCTTTTAACTATGAAAAGATTTATAAATTATGCACATAATGAGACAATTATGCAAATATTGCTAATGTTTTTTAGATGCCTTTTAAACAGGGATGGAATTGAATATTGAATAAATATCAATGGAGTCACCACTCTACCATATTAAGGAAAGATAGGGAAAAAACCAAAGGGAAAGGGAATAAAAAAAGTCCTAATTATAAAATTGAGTTTCTGGTTAAATTGTAAAATAAGAAAAGTGTTAGGCACCCTATTTAATTACCTAAATGGTTACCAAGGTTATTAAAAAAAAACAATGGTGGTTACCAAGGTCAAGAAACGATTTTTATAAATTTATGAATTTTAAAAAAGAAGATAAAATTAGGTGTGAAGTGAATAAAAAGACGTTAAATAAAGAAAATAAAATATATGGTATAATACTTAGGGTTTATACTTTTACATAGGGCTTAAAATAATGTACCTAGAATTGGTATTTAAAATGTGAAATGAAATTTGGATGAATGCATACAATATTGTGGTTTGACCTAGAGATTTAAAAGTAAAATATTTATGATACCTAAATTATGTCACAAAGCTTAAGGATAAAGGGCAAATGTAAAATGGTGATCTAAGATTTGAAAATACAACTTTACTATTTGTGATTTAATTTTTTAAAAAAGGAATTTGAATGAAATGACTATAAGCTAGCAAAAGGGATTTGTTTGGATTTAAAGAGAAAGATAGAATACAATGGTCTTAAAATAGACATGCATCGTAAATGAAAATATATATTAGATGGAAAAGGAGTTTTGGTCCTTGAACATGAATGAACCTTTATTAAGAAAACTCATATAATTTAGATGGATAAATCTAAACTAAGTGGGATTAAAATGGATTAAAAAAGATTTAAAGGCAAAGCACTTAAATTAAATGAGTTTAAAAAGAGTGAATTGAAATTCAAAGAAAACAGGCAAGTATACTATTATGAGAGAAATTAAAATCTCATTAAGTTTTATTAGCTTTAAGATTCAAAAGACTTTAGCAAAACTAAACTAATTCAATGTGCCTAAAGGCCTAAAGTCGAACAAACTAAAGAAAACATAACTGTAATCCTAATTGGCATGTATGCCCAACTAACTTTAATTCTTAATCATTTTTAACTAAATTTGGTCTTTAAAAAGAAGTATTGATCTTTTTTAATATTAATTTATTAAACTTTGTTTTGTTTTCTCTCTCTCCACCTATGCTCCTTATTTGGCCAAGTATTTATAATACTAAAAAAGAATAACAAACATTTTTTAAAGTAATTTTAATTTTAGACTTTGGTTTGTCCTCTTGAATCACTTTACCAAATTTAACTTTAAAAGAAATATTACTTGGGTTATAACCCTCTTGAGTTGAGCTGCAAATGACTATTTTTCCTAATTTGCATTCTAAAGAAAACATGATCTAATTTAACTAAGCCTAAATGAAAGTTTATACATATGGTAAAACAAAACAAAAATTTATATCTCACAAAAAAAATTAGGCTTAGGCCTAAAATGGACCTTCTCCTTTTGGATTCATAAGGTTTCTTAAAATTGTAAATCAAAACATGCTCAATTTGTTACTACTACTGTTATTTTTCCCTTCTAACCCTCTTGTAAATATGAAATAATCAAAAATGAAAAAAAAAATAAGTTATAAATTTCTTAGTTTATGACCCATATAAACCAAGGAAACTTGAGGCACATAATTTTCATAGAATAAACTTATGAAGTGAACGATTAAAGAATCCAACATTTATAGTTTCACATAAGGTGTATTCATTTAGTGACACTTTCAACAAAGAAGGGAAATGAAGTATCAATTAGAGTTATTTTAATACAACGCATACTAGCCTCTTTATGTCCCACTCCTTTGAATGTAATTTACATGTTTTTTCTCCTTTTAACAATCAACTTCCATATGATTTTTTTAATATGAGTTTGCAATGCATAAATACTATGTATGCAACAACTTCTACTTTCAATTAGTTGGTACCTTTATTTCCAAATGCAATAAAATAAGCAAAGAGATTAGTTGATTATGAGATTAAAACAAACTTTACTGGAGAGAAGTCAAAGAGAGAGGGATAAAGAAGGTGAATAATAACTTCTAGTATTTGTAGGAGTCCGGGATGGTGGCAGATGGGACGAGTTCAAAGGGAGGAGACAAATTGTTATTTTACCTTTTTAAAGGCTCCCAAAATTTTCAATTATTCTAGACATTTCCTAGGGCTAATAAAAGATATGGCTCCTAGTGATCTAAAACCCTTAATCTTTTCCCTCAGTCTAATGGTTTGTGAATTTTCATTATTTTTTATTTTGTCTTTTCTATCTGCAACTAATTGTAACTCATTTTCAACTTCAAAATCCTAAAAAAATTTAATTTTCTTTTTCACCTAAGTAAAAAGCTTTAGAAGATTCCTAAACATTTTAAAATACTTAATTGCCTGTATGGATTCTGTTGGAGTTATGTAAATATAGTGCCCTGGAAAGCAAGTGTATTTATATGTAACTTTATCTTCTTTAGTTACAGTTTTGTAATGAAAATATTTATTATTAATAAAACAAAAGAGTTTAGTTTTATTTATGTGAGCATTATATATCTAGTCAAAAGGTACCAAGATTCTTTTGTAAGTAATATACATATACATAGA
>JAOTAX010000006.1:8136719-8176108 GCA_025629825.1 Erythroxylum guanchezii | reverse complement strand
AAACTCTTTTGTTTTATTAATAATAAATATTTTCATTACAAAACTGTAACTGAAGAAGATAAAGTTACATGTAAATATACTTGCTTTCCAGGGCACTATATTTACATAACTCCAACATCACTCACTGAGATGAGTTAAAACTCATCAAAATTGTAATGTTGATTTTTAGGTTCAGAGGAGATCTAGCTAGTCTAGTTGAAGTAACTTTTGCATTTGGGCATGGGTCAGTGTCGGGATCAGTTGTACCTGTAAATGTCTTAGTTATGTTGTATCAAGAATTTTATCTCTCAACTATAGTATATTGTACATGTGAATTTTAGAAATGAAATGACATTCGAGACTGTATATGTTTGTAAATAAAAATGGAACAAAATGATTGTGAATGAAATGATTTAAAATGAAGATTTGAAATGATTCAAAATGAATATTTGAAATGCTTTTGTTTTGAAATGATTAAAATATGTAATGAGTTTATATGTGATGCCTTTAAAATTTGGAATGGTTTTGATTGATTTATTGTCATTCAATTATATGTTTAATATATGTTCTGATAGATCTAGAATATTAGCGCATAATTTGATTTCATGAACTAGAGATTAAGAAATTTTATGTATCAGTAGATCTACTGTAATTGAAAGGAGTTAATTACAAACCTATAGATAGGTCATCATAAATCCTCTAAATTAGGGTCAAACCTAATAGCATAATTCACAAATTAGTAAAGCAATACTATAAACTTTAACTTGATTAATTTGGTTGATAAACTTAGGATTAGTTGTTAGTAGACAAGAGAGAGTTATTAGCATACCATAGGAATTTTCACGATCTAATAGTCAAGAAAACAATTGCATAATAAAAGGTCAATTATTTAAGGGTTTTAGGGGGAATCGTAACCTAGACAATAATTCTTGATATTGATTGTTTTCTAAGTGACCACTTTCACCTCTATGTTCAATATTACTGCCTACTTCATTTTAATTTTATCAGTTTTAATTTTCTTTATTAAAATCCAAAATCAATCTATAGGTTAGATAGTAGGAGAAATGTAATTACTAGTAATCATTGTCTTCATGGATCGACCCGTACTTTCCAGTACTAGCTACAGTTATATCATGCACTTCTAATAAAACAACCATTACATAGTTCCATTATTCCCCATTATTATATTATTCCCCTGCTATAAAGCACTTAAATATCATTAACTAATAGTTGTTCCCTTATCCAGTTGATAAGTTCTCAAATTATTTAATTTATAGGCCTCTCCTTATATTAAAATATTCTCTTATTCCTTTCCCTATAAATGATATAAATGGTGCTCCCAAATGCTATTATATATATATATATATATATATATATATATCAAGAGATCACCCTTCTGTATATTTTTCTTTTTGACTTAGCCATTATATAATATCATTTCATTCTTCATAACTTTTAAACCATGGTTCATATATTGAAGTGAAGATGCATTGAAAGAATAGGTAATTTAGTGTTCTAGGTTGTTATTTGCATAACTTGTAGCATTAAAGATGTTGATTCATTGCATCCTTTCTAAGGTTGGCAATATCTTTTTTACCACCAACCATAGGATAAAGGAGCTTTTGGGAAGAACCTGCTTGATTCAAACTACTCTAAACCAATTCATTCTTTGCACTTAATTTGTGAAAAGCTCCTTGCAAAATTTATTAGTAACAGAAACCAAAAAAATGTTTCATCCATGTTAATATGTCTTCTTTGCTTTCGCTTGTGTTATAGTCTGATACATTGTCCACAGTGATGAATGCGACAGTGATATTGTTATGCCATTGATTATATTTTATCATTTCTTTGACCTTAGCATTCTTTAGTGATAGTTTCTGAAATTGTTCATCCTATTGATCGGGTGTAAAGGTCCCAATTTACCCCAATTATTATACAAAACCAATAGCTGCCACGATGATCTATTTTACATATTAAATCATTGTATAAAATTTTCCTCAACTTTATTAATTACCTCATTGTTTATGAACTTTTTATATTTAGATTAATTTTTAAAAAAAATTTACCATTTAAGTAATATATGTGTATCCACTTCACCCAAAAGGCCTTTTTATCAATGTTTTAAAAATCGGATCGGATATTGAACCTGTCAAAAGAAAGGTTTAAAGGTTCAACTGATATTAAACTGCTATAAAATCAGTATATAATAAATAAAAATTAAAAGTTATAAGAGTAAGTAAAAATAAAAAAATTTATTGAAATAAAAAATACATCAATGGCTATTATTATATAATGTACTAATAATGAATCAAATTTAATAATTCAAACTAAATTAGAGTCTAATATAAAATTTAAAAATAATAAAAATTAAAATATATTTCTAAGGGAGGTTATATCTCATTATTCTCAAAAGTTTCAAATTCTCCAATTCTATATAAAGACTTGTAAGTTACACTTTCATCCAAAGTATTTACATGATTACATCAACTTTTTCTACTGCAATCAAATAATTTTATTTTTTAGAAAAATCCCTTTTTTAGATTTCAGTTTAAAATATAGTGTTAAAATATATGTGACGTAAATTTTATATATAAACTAATCAAATGTTACTTATATAATGATCAAACTCAAATTTTAAATTTATATCGAACTAATTAAATTTCATAGAAATTAATAATTTATTACAATTATTTTAAATTATTAACTAATTACATTAAATTAATTAAGTCAAATTTAAGAATCAAATTAAATTATCAATTTAGTTATATTTTATTAGTCTATTAATATTTATGTGGTGTGTAATTGAATTTTTTCATTATTATGTAACGAAAATTTATGAAAATTTGTCTTTTAATTAAAAATTAAAAAAATTTCTCAAGAGAACAAAGTAAATGTAAAAAGGAAAAGAAAAACAACATAAGAAAGGTATAAAAATATGAAAACTATCTAGTAACTATTGCTTATGGATGTACCATGAAGCTACATCCTCTTAATTTCTATCTTCACATGTCCCATCAACTTTTCTTCTCCCAATATTCAAAGTTCCAATTTTTATGAAAAACATTTGCAAATACCTCTACCCTCCTTTCTTTTTCACTCTATAGCCAAGCACAAGCGTCCATGATAACCCTTTTATCAAAAACATTTACAAACATCTCTCTCATAGCAAACCCCAGCCTCCACTTTAACCCTAAACCTATAAACCTCACCAAGAAATCACTATGCTTCCGCCAACTATGGCTCTCATTTCCTTGAAGATAACTTGGTTTTGGGTTCTTCTTTCTTTTTGTTCCAAGATTTAGTTATTCTTCTTTCTTTTTGTTATGAGATTTAGATAACACCAATCCTCAGTTTTTAAAGATAGAGTGTTGTTGAAGATGGTGATGAAAGTTGTGGTTGTTGTTCTTACTCAATTATCCCTCTTCCATGGTCTATTAAAGTGAAGATTGCCTTTGGTGCTTCAAGAAATCTCTCATCCTATTTTGAGTTTTTTTTTCTAGTTTTTGGTGCCAAACTCAGCTACTTATTTGCTCAATCTTGGTTCTAAATTATTTTTCACTACAATCGGTTAATTTCTCAAGTGTCAATTGCACAAAAATATCATCTTTCTGTATTGATCTGTTGTTTGGGCATAAGAGAAGAAATGCATCAGTTAATGGTTCTGAGAAAACTGATCGGTTTATTATTTAAGCAACTAATTTTAATTCCCAATGGTTAAAAAGTAGAAATCGAACTGGAAACCAGTCTAGTTCGTAGTTAACTTGGTCGAACCGGCCAGTTTGATTCATTTTTTATATCATTGCTTTTTATCAATTAAGAGTCTTCATAACCTTTTAGATCTTAGAACCTTATTGATAATTCTGATTTATACAATACCAATTCCTCTTTCCTCCTTATCTGAATATTTGATCTTAATTATGGCTTTTTTGTTAATATATGCAAACCAGAAGAAGTTTCTTAGCATTATTCTATTGATTTGACTATGTTTTTGGGAAAACAAATATGACATGATTGAAAGAAATACACTTGATGAGTTAAGACTCCACCAGTAAATGGTAAACATATGTTATACTAGCTCCCAATTTTTCTCTGAATCCTCTCAATTAGTAGTAAACAATCCTGAAATTTTGATCTCTTGGTTGTTATAAGTAAACTAAGATATGTTAAAAGAGGATTTTTTTAACTTCAATCCTGTTAAGTTGACTAGCCATATTGCAACAATATTGAACATCATTCTTGTAGTCGTTTGTCATAACTTTATATTTCTCCATATGGAATATATACCAAGTGCATAAGCAATAAGATTCATCCACCTATATGTATCCTTAATCTATAAACTAATAAATCGTAAACATAAACAAAGAAAATAATTATTTCAAAGTTATATAAAACAATATTATAAAACTTTCTAAAGAAAATTGATTAAAAACATATGGTCAAAGTAAGGAAGGCATTATATGAAAGATAATGGTAAAAGCATACAACAACAACAACCATACCTAATGAGAGTTTCGCTGATAGGTAGGGTCTAAGGAGGTCCAATAGTACGCGACCTTATCCCTAGCAATTAAAGAAGCTATTTCTAATAGACCCACATGTAATGCAAAATAATGATAATATAAAATATGAATAAATACATATAAATAACAATATAAAAATATGCAATGCAATGCATAATACAATACATATAGAACATAATAAATATTAACAATAAAAAAATAAAATAAGTAAATAAATACCCAAACCATAAAAAAGGAAAGTACAAAAATAAATCAAACCAACCATCACAAAAAAGTAAATAAAGTAAGAAATTGCTTAGGCTAAATGGTTAGGAGAAAAGTATTACTAAATCAAAATATTAAGGCTAATTATAAAACAAAAAACTAGAAGGAAAATTTTAAAAAGACTTATAAGAGAATGAGAAACCTCTCTATGTGAGATTCTTTTTCCGTATCCTAGTATATCAAAGTTTTCTATTGTGGGCTATTTCCTCGCAGAACTATATCATTCTTGATTACTTCCTCCGGTTCTTCTTAGGCCTAACTTTTTTCTATTATAGTCTCTAAATACTATTTTCTCACATCTTTTCACTGAAATGTCAAGGTATTTCCTTTTAACCTATCTGAAACACCTAAACTTCATCTATCTTCAGTTTTTATTAATACTATCCATTTTTAATTTGTCTCTTATCAATACATTTTTTATCTTATCCCTTCTAGTATGGTTACATATCTAACGTCGCATTCTCATCTTTGTTGCCACTACCACCTTCAACAACAACAACAACAATAACAACAACAGTCAGTATAAATCCTGTTGACACACAAGATCTAGGGAAGTCTAATAGTATTTAACCTTATCTCTAATTAGTAGAGAGATTGTTTCTAAATGACTCATAAGAAGGAATAATAATAATAATAATAATAATAATAATAATAATAATGATAATGATCATGATCATGATGATGATGATGATCATAATAATAATAATATGATACTTAAATGAATTTGGATTTATTTCGTAGACAAACTTCTTTAAGTGCAAGTATTCATGCCATAACAAGATTCAACTGGTTCTTTGACTATCCTAAGGTACTAACTCAGATAAGAATTGTAATATTCTATTAGTTTCAGTGAAATAGTTATACAAAACCTCATCACTTAAGGATTTAGTATTTAAGAGAGTCTTTTCCTCAATGATTATTAATTAGGGTAGAAAAGTGAATGATTTCATAACCAAAAAAAAAACATACAATAATAATGACATGTAAGGATCAAATTTCAATAAAAACCTAGAAAAACAGGGAAGAAGTTCAATCCATATGAATTAAAGAATAAACTTGAAATAAAACGAAATTGGAACTTTGACCACAACAACTTTTGCTCCTAAACTTTAGATTTTATCAGAAGTTGAGCCCAGAGTCTATTCAACTAATTAAACACCCTGCTCCGAGGCGTTTATTATCTTGGTGGGTTCTAATTGTTCAAGTCCAACTTATTTTGGGTTCAAAAGCCTCTTTAACGTGGCAACGCGTAAATGTAAGCTTTATACTTTTACATTGACTAGGCTTTCTATGACGTCTTGATCTTCGAGATTGCTGTCTATGGAACGACATGTAGTTTGTTGTTTTCCGGCCCAGAGATCCTCTTATTTGTCCGTAATCTCGAGTGGGAAATAAAAGAGACGAAAACTAAAACGCGCGCACGGCCTTCCGAGAAGCACGGTCCACGCGCTACCCGAGTAGCGTAAAACTTACGCCCACAAGATTTGCTTCCTATGCTTTTTCAATGTGCCAAAGATTGCCGGTTCGGAGAAGCGAAAACCTTTATAAGCGCTAAAAGCTCCACGCTTTTGCCAATTTGGATTTCACCAATGAACAACTCTCCAGTTCACGTTTTTCCAACTAGAGATCGCCGGCCCGACGCCCTCGGCGACCTGAAACTACTTCCCGATGAACTTATCTGTGCTATTTTAGAGTATCTCTCCCCTCGCGACGTTGCTCGTCTCTCTTGCGTTAGCAGGTTTCTTCTTTTCTTTTATTTTCTGCGCCATGTTGTATTTTGTGCAAGTGTCAGTTTTGTTGTTTAATGCATTGAATCTCAATTAGCGTTTGTGATTCACTTCGTAGAGAATTTTATTGACTAGGTTTCATTTCTGTTCCCAATTAACGTCCACATGCTTGCTTTTTGCAGCGTGATGTACATACTTTGCAACGAAGAACCATTGTGGATGATTCTGTGCGTTCGTAGACTCGATGGTCTTCTTAAGTATAAAGGCTCCTGGAAGAAAACAACGCTTTGTTTGTACGCCCCGGAATTCAACATTTTGCATTTTCGATTCTTGAAATCGTTAGTTTCGTTGATTGATTCCAAGTTCAATTATAATACTAGTTCATTTTCTGCTTTGGGTCTGCAGAGAGAGTGCACCAAATGAATACCAAGAGCAGCACGGAAAATCTGTTGAATTCGATGGCAAGTTTCTTAAGAAAATGTGTTTTAACTTTTTGAGTAAGAGATACTTAAAGAGACTCTTATTGAGCTTGGATCTTATTTACTGTTTGTCCAGGATTCAACTCTTTGTTCTTGTATAGAAGATTATACAGGTGTCATACTACATTAAATGGCTTTGCTTTTGATGATGGGAATGTGGACAGAAAGGCCAACATCTCCTTAGAAGAGTTTAACTGTCAGTATGATGGCAAAAAACCTGTATGTTGACAATAATTAGCTTCTGGATGTGATGCTTCTGTTTTATTAAGAAAACAATAAATAGCACTTTCGAGGAGTTATGCATTTTGTGCATAGGGTGATAAGGAATTCTTGTATCAGGTTTTGCTTAGTGGACTTGCTGATACTTGGCCAGCAAGAAAGACATGGACAATTGAGCAACTATCACAAGAATATGGAGATACAGCTTTTAGGATTTCACAGAGGAGTCCAAAAAAAATTTTAATGAAGTTTAAGGATTATGTCTCATACATGAACCTTCAGCATGATGAGGATCCCCTGTATATTTTTGATGACAAGGTGATGACTAGGGATGCTTTGTTCTCCCTGGTCTATGTGAAAATTACAGCTTATGATAATTTTTAAAATTTTCAGTTTGGGGAAACTGCACCAAGCTTGTTGAAGGATTTTAGTGTCCCATATCTATTTCAAGAAGATTTCTTTGAGGTCTTAGATAGAGATGATCGCCCGCCCTTTAGATGGCTTATCATTGGACCTGAGAGATCTGGTGCATCTTGGCATGTTGATCCAGCACTCACCAGTGCCTGGAACACCCTTTTATGTGGCCGTAAAAGGTATATATTACTCTTCCGTTAGTCATAGTTCCTTCATTAATCATATCTTCCAATCCATGCTGGCTATGATTCCTTAGCCATATTACCTCTTTGTTCAATTAGGTGGGCTTTGTATCCTCCTGGAAGAGTACCTTTAGGAGTTACAGTACACGTTAATGATGAAGATGGCGATGTCAATATTGACACCCCGTCGTCATTGCAGGTTTTTGTTGGCAGCATTCTAGTTTTTGGTAATTAATTGTGTCCTCAAAACTTTTGCCTTATTACTGTGCTTTCACTTTTATGTCTTACAGTGGTGGCTAGATTTTTATCCCCGCCTTGCTGATGAAGATAAGCCAATTGAGTGTATTCAACAACCTGGAGAAACTATTTTTGTTCCCAGTGGATGGTGGCACTGTGTATTGAATTTGGAGCCAACTGTTGCTGTGACACAAAATTTTGTGAATAGAAAAAACTTTGAATATGTATGTCTAGATATGGCTCCTGGTTATCGTCATAAAGGAGTTTGTCGTGCGGGACTGCTGGCCCTTGATGGTGACAGTTTTCAGAATGCTCAGATGAATAAAGTCTACAATGAAGATGTTCCATGTTACCCAGACCTGACAAGGAAAGAGAAGAGGATCAAAATGCAAAACCCTAGAGAAGTTTCAGGACATGAAGCAACTACTAACGATTCACCTAAGAGTTATGATTTGGTGAAGCCAGATTTTTATTATGATATAGAATTTTTATCCATGTTATTGCATGAAGAGAGAGATCATTACAATTCTCCATGGAGCTCAGGCAACTGTATTGGACCACGAGAAATGAGAGGATGGTTATCCAGGCTTTGGGTTGAAAAGCCAGGAATGAGAGATCTTATATGGAAGGTACCTCCCCCCTCCCCTCCCCTTTTTTTATTGCTTAGTTATGGTTGCCCATAAGCAGTTTGTTCTATGTAATAAACAAGCCCCTCATAGTAAAAAATTTTGGTGCTATCAGATTCAGGATGAAATCCTGTTCACACTTCAAACATACCTTTATTGGAAATTAGAGCTGTTGCACATCTGCAGTCCATAATTTTGATCCTCCGATTTACAGAAGTAGATATTTGGTTTGTTAGGTTCTGTAGTTCACGCTTAACTTCAACACATTGCTTGATTTTCTTTTAGGGAGCATGCCTTGCACTGAATGCAGAAAGATGGTTGGGTTGCCTGACAGAAATTTGTTCCTACCATAATTTGCCTTGCCCCAGTGATGATGAGAGGCTTGCTGTTGGAACGGGTAGCAATCCTGTAAGTGCATTGTCCATTTCTTTCATAGCATGTGAAAATTTTGAAATTAGGAATCGTCTTAAATCAAACTTACTACACTGTTTGATATTTTCTTCATTTTTGAAACACCTAAAAGCTGATAGTGAAGGTGTGATGAAACTGTAGATGTAGTAGTTTTGTAACATAAGATGGTGAAAGATCATGATAGCAATGGTATGTGTTCATTTAGCTAGCAGCAAACCTGTGATGGCTGGTAGTGTGTGATTGTCACTCTTTTACATTGTAACCAGTAGTTATTTATTGAAAGTATTTTTGTGGATTACAGTGCCTAAAAAAATTATTCTTTTATTAGTTCTTTGGGTTGAACTTGAAACTCATTCTTAGTTTGTGGTCATTTATAACTTCCCTATTCCATGGCAGGTTTATCTCGTAGCTGGTTTTGCTGTTAAAATATTTGTTGAAGGAGGGCTTGAAGCCTCAATGTATAATTTAGGCAGTGAGGTATCTTTTAACCTTTACCTTGGTTGTCATCTTTTTTCACATATTTTTTTAACTTAATATTACTTGTTTGTAGCTAGAGTTTTACAGTATGCTATGCAAATCCAGCTCTGCCCTGAAAAATCATGTTCCTGAAGTTGTAGCAAGTGGAATCCTTTACCTTGAAAATGGAACTCTCAGAATTGTTCCTTGGGATGGAAAAGGAGTTCCTAATGTTATTTGTGACCGCAATCTCATTCTAAAGTGTAACGAATGTGGTTTCCCTTTTGACGTGTGGAGAAAAAAACACCTTGAATATAAAAAGGCTGGATTGCCATTTGAAGAACAATTCAAGTCATCTGTATGTGCACCGATATGCCCATTTGTCATAACAAAGCGATGCAAAGGGAAAATATTTGCTGAGTTGTAAGTTCTCATAGAAGTAATAAGTTGTCTCTTTTAGCCACTTTTTACAGTTGTGCTGGAATCAGCATCAGTGTCTTGTTGGTACCAAATTTCTTTTCCCTTTGCAGAAGAGATACACTGTCATGGGAAGAGGCTGTAAACTTGGCTTCCTTCCTGGGAAAGCAGTTGCACAACCTTCACATCTTACCCTATCCACCTTTTGGTCAGCCAAATTTAATAGATATTGAACGAAAAGAGGAAATGCCCTTTGCTGATGTTGTTGTGGATGATAATTGTTGTAAAGCAGATATTCCTGAAGAATGGCGAATCTTTGTCAGTATACTTTCCATGAGGAGGAAGAATCTCATAAGCCGCTTGACAAATTGGCATGTCTTAACTTTCATTGAACTTTTTTTTTTTTTTTGAAAATTTTGATCATTAAACTAATTTTTCTAATTAAAATTTCAGTAAAGTTTGGAAGTATATCAAAACTTTATCCGACAGAGGATCCTTGCTAACTCTCATATATTTGTTTGCTTATTGTAGGGGAGATCCAATTCCCAAATCACTGATAGAGAAAGTTGATGTATATCTCCCAGATGACTTTACAAAGCTGTTTGTTAGATATGAGGTTTATCCACACCCCATAATGCTTTACAGTTGATATGATATATAGTAAAACTAGATGCATGACTAGTCTTTGAAATTTTTGGTATCTTCTTTTTTTAGAATGACGGTCTTAACAAACTCTATAAAGATTGCTCCTGGATACACACCGATATTATGGATGACAATGTATATATGGAACCCCAAATTGGTAGTTCTTGCTCAAATGGCAATGCTGCAGTTACTTGCCTGGTGGAATGCGGTTCCACAAATGGCTGTGTTGATGGTAGCAAAAAATCCTGGCACCCAAGCTACATCATTGATTTTAGTGATCTTTCTATAGGTTAGTGCCTTCCACTTAAAAACTTTTTTTGTCTGCTTCCCTGATTGTCATCTGATATGTTTGTATAAAAGACCTTTGACATGTTCTTCCCTTCTCGTCATCTTATATGTTCTTCCTATTTTATGCTACATGAAATGCATATGGATGGCTGACCGACAGATCTATATTAATATTTCAATTTTTTTCATTGTAAAATTTTGCAACTGATTATTGTATCTTCCAGTACTGCCTCAAAAGGAATGGAGAACATCTGATACCATCGCTTTTTCTTTCTCTTACTCTTGAGTAGAGCGGTTACATATCTTTGATCTTCAATTATTGAAATATTTAGTAGTTGATTTCTTTCTTGTGTTGACTTGTTTAAGCTGGTTGGTCTTAACCAGTAAAAGAATTAAAATAATTAAAATTTGGTATATCAGCTCTTGACTTTTGGGAACAAATTAGTTTAGCACCACTAGATTGATTCTTGATGTCTTTTACAGGTGATCGCATCTATGACATCATACCAATATACTTGGATATCTTTAGAGGCGATTCCAGTCTTCTTAAACAATTTTTGGAGAGCTACAAATTACCTTTGATAAGGAGAAATAAAGGATTCATTGAGGATGGTGACAAATATAATCGACTTTCTTACCATACCATGTAAGCAGTTGATTTCCTCCTGTGCTCCCTTTTTGGTCGATGTTTCCTCGAATCCGCATATTGATATACATTTTGTGTGTAAATCTGGGTGATTTCTATCTTGAAATTGATTAGATAGGAGAAGTGAGTATAGGGACAAATGTTAAGTTAAACTTTGATTTGATATCTCATTTTGGCAATGTGATAAACGTGGGAAGCTACATGCCTGTAGGTGCTATTGTATATTGCACGATGAAAATATCCTGGGGGCAATTTTCAGTTTATGGAAGGAACTCAGAACGGCGAATTCATGGGAAGAAGTAGAGCTGTCCGTCTGGGGAGAACTAAACAATTACCAGTACAGCTCATGACTCTTCCTTTCGTTTCTCAGATCTTCGGTGATTAGGCCTCAATATATCATAACCTGATACGTAACATATATTGTTTGTCAACATTTTGCCAAGATTGTAGCATCATGAGTTTTTTTTTGTGATAGATGATAGATCAATAGTAGTCGGTAATAATTTAAAAACTCTGCATTTGCATCTTGCAGAAATGTATTTTCTTTTTTTTTGTTATATTTTTTTCTCTTTAGCAGAATGTATTGTTATATATACATTCCTTGCAAAAATTCAAATAAGTTTACACTAGTACGCGATTTAAAATTTATAATTGATTAAGAAAGACTTTCTCAGCCCTTGGTCGATGTCTGTTAAACACATGCTTTTAGTAATCAGATTACTTGCTCTCGGATGTTTATGTATAGGTTCTGCTTCCTATATATTACGAGAAAAAGGAGCTCCTACGATTGTCGCACAGCCATTGTTAGTTCCTGCGATGTTATTCAGTTCGAAATATTTATCAGACAACATTTACATCATCGTAATTTGACTACATAATCTTGAAACGATCGACTTAGTTGACTATCTACTTTATTTTATTTAAAATATTAATTTCTAATTTTATTTGGTTCAAATTTGATTAAAACAATAAGTTGTGGTAATTACATCATCAAGTATTTTAAAGTAGGTAATTTTTTTATATAATTTCTTTTAGTTCTTTTTTATTTTTATTTTTACCTTTTTTTTTTCTCTATATTCACTTATAACTCTTCAAGCAAAGTCTTCATTTGTCATTTGACATCAAGACTCACTTTTTTACAAGGCTCTACATCACCTTTGATCCAGTTAAATGCTTCTTTAATCTGATGATTCCTCTATCTTTCAAATTCTTGTTACACTACAAATAAATATTATAGTTCTTCATTTTAGAAACTAATCAAGCATGAGCCTAAATTGGATCATCAAATTTTCATATATCATAAGCGACTAAATTATCTGGTTTACTTGAACTTCCTTCCATTTATCTGTAAAAATGAATGAAGATAAATATTAAAATTAACTTAATAATTTTGTATCAAAATCAAGTTTTGTATAACAATAGTAAGAAATAGAGCAATAGTAGTTCCTTGACAATCATATGATATATACATACAGTGACCTTCATAAACTCATATAAATGATTTTTAAAGAAATTTTGATGATTAAACATATTTTATCTAAAGTCATAACTCACAATTATAACTCATTTTGTGTAATTACATGACTCTACCGAAAAGTCACTATTATAACTATTTTGTATGATAAGATAACTCAAACATAACTCACAACTATAATTCATTGTGTGAGATTACATAATTTAAATATAAACTCATAATCATAACTCAATTTATGTAATCTCATAATTCAACCATAAAGTCATAAATATAACCCATTTTGTGTGATTATATGATTCAAACATAAACTCACATCTTTAACTTAATTTGTACAGTTACATAATTCAACCTAAATTAACTAACCCATTTTGTATCTGGAGAAATCAATTTATAATATATAACCTAGTTTATAATAAAAACCAACATTTAATTCAATACTTCTCAAATTTCAAGCAATAACACAAACTTCAATTTTGTATTGAATGATTGAACCCCCAATTTCTAAAATCCAAACAACACAAATGACGACACATCTAAAATTTCAAATTCCATATACTATAATTCTATATAAAATCCTCACTCTCATTCCTCAATTTTCAAATTTTAGATAAAACAAATTCATTTACCTACTATCCTTAATTTCTAAAATGTAGTTTCCAAACTCATAAGTCACAATTTAGTAATTCACAACTATAAGTCACTTACACACATAACAACTACTCAATTATGAATTAACTCGTTACTCAACATTAAGCATCACAACACAACACAAATCAACAATCAACACTCAGCACATTGCACATTGCACATTGTACTTCACCCATTTCAATTTTTCTATTGTTCAAAGGTGAATTAGAAATTCAGAATGGTTTAAGGTGACTGGCAGTTGCAATTTGCAACTTTGAGGCTTGAAAGGGTAATAGTGGCAAAGGAGGGAGCGTGAGGTGATTGCACAAGCTAGGCAGCGTGACCAGCAAATCGAGGCGAGGTAAGGCAGATGAGGTAGTTGTGAGAGGGAGAGTAGTAGTAGGCCAGGCAAATAGGTTGGTGGGGGCTTCGGGTTAATGACGAGAGGGTTAAATAGTTAGATTTTTTTAATTTACATTTTAGTTCAACATTTTTTAAAAAGTATATTTCAGTCCCAAAATTTTGATGGTATTTCAGTATCGACTAATGGTACGAAATGAGTGGGTACCATACTATATCGTACTAGCTGATACCGCCCGATATGGTATAATACCCACATCTCTGATTCTACGGTATAAAACTATACCATTAAGAAATAGTAATTTAATTAGGTGTTAATATACGTCGTATCTTGTGTAATTACATAAGATACGTAAATTAAAGAAATTGTGTATTACAAAATCAACTTTTAAAAATTGCATTACTAATTTTCATATCTTCCCCTACTTATAATTTATACGCACTTCATATATTATTCTTTGTTTGTCCAAGTTAGATCGACATTTCAATTTAATATCAAATTTTTTATTTCTTCCTATAAACAAGAAGCTAGAAGCTTGAGTGCAGAAGAACATTCTCTCTCCATATTCAGTGTCATATCTCGTCTCCTTAAATTTGTTAATTATCCATCACTTACCCTTTTTTCTTTGATCTGCAATTCTTTAAAACAAAAATATTGTTTGAGTTCATTAATTAAGAAAAATGGTTAATAATAATTAATTGTTGATAGCTTAAAATAAATTAGTCCATTAGGCTAAACAACTATTCAGTCAAATGAAGTTAGCCTAGAGATGTAAGCTTAATAAATGTTTAACTAAAGAATTTATGGACAACAAAAAATTAGGGACGTGAGACAAAATGTGTTTAATTTGTGGAAGTCTAGGATATGGACGTTGAGAAAATAGTGGGAGGTAATTAATTAAAACATGACTACGTAAGCTGGAAGTTAATAAGTTACTTAAGGTTGAATTTTAGGATACGGGAGTTAATGAGATAGTGAGAGGTACTTAGCTAAAATGTAGAAAAGTGGATAGTTATAGCAAAAATTAACTAAGGATAAGAAGATTATAAATTCACTAGCACTTAGAAAATGAAGAGGACGAACACCATATAAAAAACACAATCTCTAGACAACCTTCAAAAGGAAAATAACTTCAAACACACTTTGCTACAACTTTTCTAGCTTTTTTACATTATTTATTCATTTTTATTCCAAATTTCCTTTGTAGCTTGTATTTTCCTTTTTGCTTAAATCAAATCATCTCTCTTTCCCACATATTTAGGTATTTTGATAGTTTAGAATTATATATTCTAAGTTTTCTAAAGCCCACTTATAGTGTCAATAGGAAGTCAGGTACAAATTTTAGGAGAATTCCTCCTTGGCATGCCCGAATTCTAGGTTAACACCAAATAATTTGACACGCTCTATGGGACCATGATGCCATGAATACATAATCGAAAAGTAATCACCTTGCCTTCTACCCTAGAAGAAGAAGTCCCTACAACTATAGGTAATGATTGCTTTATATCCTAAATGGTGGAAAATCTTAAGAAGGTAACCTCGCCTTCAGCTAACTTTCATACTATGAGAATCTAAAATCACTACGATGGAACAATGTTATTTATACAAACGAAATTCCAAAATTGAGTCTAATTCGACTTCTATGGTCGACGTAATCAAAATATTGACAAAAAAGGTTAACAATTCGTTTGTTACTCTGATACAATTTACTAGGTAGAATTTGCCTACTTTAGCAATGCAAAATCTCTAAAGGACTCAGGGGCATCCTGTTCCTAATGCAATGGAAGTTGAAGAATGTAGTTGCCTTCCAACTACCTCCTTATAGATGAAAGATACATCCCTTGTCTAAAATAGATGATGTCTTTATGGTGCCTCCTAACCTTAATCTTGGTAATAGCCAAAATTCAGTCAAGAATTAAATTTCTAGTAGACAGTAGACAGGGATTTAGTGTGGATGATGAAGCTAATGGACCACAATGCGATTTTGGGGTAACATTGTAGCTGTAAATTGCAATATCATTATTCCCCATCGTAAATGAGATTGCAAGTTGATCTTGAAGCTATCAGATAAGTTATTTAGGAATTGTATGGGCCTAGTTGAAGACAACTTGGTTTTCTAGAATTTCATAAGTCTTATCTAAAATAGATTGATCATAAGAATCCTTATCCTTGTGGCTACCTAATTCCCAGATTCAACTTATTTTCTAGTGAAGCTAGTTAATCCATCATTAAGCACATTACCAAATTCACCATACATTGTGGAGAATTGGCCTACTTTAAATACTTTAAGCTCAATTTGTTCCCAAAGTTATTAACAAGAACTTCTTTTTCTTGGTAATTTTTTGCACAGGAATTATATTTTTTCTTGGTTTGAAATGGAAAGATTGTTTCATACTCAATTTTTCAGGATTGAACCCAAAGTTAACATAGCTGAGTTGTCAAAGGTCACTCAGAAGAATGATGGGAATGTTGACATGTTCATCACTCATTTTAAGAAAATGAAAAGTTGATGTTCGAATCACGTTTTTAGAAATCAAATATATGAAATTAGCTGAAAAAGGGTTGGACATTGAATTATGGAAGAAATTCTAAGGCAAGAAATTTTGTGATTTCTACGAACAGGTAGCAAAAGTCTGCAAATATGAAGAAATCCTTAAGAAAAAGGTCACTTCAAGAAAGAAAAATTTAGTAGGCACTTATATCACCAAGACAAATTCTTATGATTCAGTAATAGTCAAAGTTAGCATCCCTTAAAAGCATGTTTGCCCCTTTTTTAGATTAAATCCCTGGAAGTCAAAAAGAAAATGTAGGCTCTATCTACTCAAGTTCATTACACCTTTCACCTCTCCAAAATAGAGGAGATCATTGATTATTTGTTGCAAGAAAAATTTACTACCTTACCCCTAAAGCATATAATTCATATGAAAAGGGAAATCAAAGGTAGTGACTATTGCCACTTGAAAATTCCATATTAGGGATTTAAGAATGTGGTTTAATACATGATCAATAAGGAAATTTTGTTGTTTGTGAGTTGACCAAACTATAATGATATATGAAGAGTTATTCCCACCAGTGGCAACTATTAAAGCCACTAAATTCAACCTACTCCTATTATTAGATGTCAAAAAGAAGTTGAAGATTTAGCATTTAGCTTTAGCATCAAATTCAATAATAGGTGTTTTTGTTCCTAATTATAATACCAACTTTAGGAATGAAGGCATTGAATTCCTAAATTTCAATAAAAGGCATAAATTTAGGGAAAATTCACTGAGCAGAATTTAACCAAGTTTATAGGAAAAGATATAAACCTTGAAATTTGAGTTCTCAATGTAGACGGACTAGATTTGTAGTGCCACAACAGGTGCTACCATCTTGACATTGACAGCAAGTAAGATATCTCAAGAATCCAATACCCTTAACTTTAACTCAAAAAATATAGCTTTAGAGATATAGATGCACTGCCAAGTTTGAGAAAAATAAGCTTACATTGTTGGAGAAGCCAACTCCAAGAAAGTCATCTCGTGTGAAACCTATTTTCTTTTAAGAAAACACGAAGAATCCTAACAATAAAAAGGCGAGGGTAGAATTTGCCAATAAAAATTAAGACAAGATAAAAGAGAACCTTAGATTTTACAACAAATCAACTTGCTTTGAGAGTTGGGATAAGGATTCTAATGAATTCATTAGAATGGGGGAAATTCATATTCAACTTCTGTGTACTGTTATTTCTATAAAACTTTGGGCTTCATTTGACAAATCTAGTGTGAAGAAGGTCGAAACTCCTCTTGAGAAAAAAGAGTGTAGGGTGTCAATATTGGCAATAGGACTAGGAATTCTAGAAAATGTGGTATTGGAAGCTAAGTTTATGACACAACATAGAAGACCTCTATATATAAAGGCCCATATCAATAGAAGATTGTTAGTCCTTAATGGCACCTAAAGGGGTTGAATTAGGTGTTTACAAAATTTAACATTTTTTCTAAACAATATGCTCAATTAACAATAATCAATATAAATAAGTATGAGGAAATTAGTTAATATAATTTAATCAACCAATTGAACAATAATTTAAAAAACATAAGGAGGAGAGAACATATATTGATTTATAGAGGTTCAAAAAACAACTCTGGCCTACATCTATCTCAAGACTCTTCTTAGATTTTACTATAATTCTTCTTTCAAGGCAAAGAATAACCATTGTACAATCCTTTTTGGTAAAGAGCACCCCTTCTTACAATATTCTTCTAAGGTAATAAGGAACCTTATTGCCACTTGGATCACACCCAAGTGCAATATTCAATAACCCAATAAAGTATTACAACTAAAAAATATCTCACTTATTCACTTGATAACTCCACAATGGCTCACTCACATAAATATGACAAAATGATGCCCAAATGATTGAAGAACTCTTAGAAATGTGAGTATACAATATCCAAAACCTTCTGGATGCTAAAACTAATAAGAAAACACCTATTTATAGTGTTTTGGGATCCAAAATAGTCATTCATGCTAAAAATTAGCCATTACAACAACTATACATAGTGCACTATACTAGTCGACCAGTATGCATTTGCAATGCCATATTCACTAATATTAGTCAACCAATACATCAACCAATGTTACTAAAAACTCACAGTACATGGTTTTAACAACTTCAAATGTTTAAAAACAATTTGTGTAATCCAAATATGATTAAAACACTTCCAAAAATATTCTCCAACGATTATTTGAAAGATGAAGAGGCTTTTATATTAAAATCAAAAATTTTAATTCCTCTTGATGAATATAAAGACTTATGTAATGAATTAAGGTGAATGATTATGCAAAGGCTGAGTGATTATGCATGGTGAGCCTTTTAGATCATGAAATTAACAAGGTGAGCTAAAAAATTATAATATAAAATTTGAAAATTACCTTAACGAGCCTTGATTGTCTTTTGTTCTTATTTTGATCTTTATTTCATCGGTCGCAAACTTTAACTTTTGTTTATGAACTTCTTATACTATCTTCTTAAGTTTATGGATTTATTTTCTTCTAATATTACTTTCCATCAAAATAATAAACACATCAATAGTAATTATGTTTTGTTATCAACAAAACATTAATTGGAACCTCATTTAGTTCAACAAAGACCAACTTTAAGAGTTTTGGTTGATAAAGGGTCTATAATAAATAGTATACCGACCAAAATGATGATAGCTTTTGGTAAAGCTGATGTAAATTTTATCCCAACTGAAGTACATGTTCCTGCATTCAAAGTTGAAAATATTAGAGCATAGGGAATTCTTCCTATAAATATTACAATAGGAGGAAAGACTTTGTT
Source organism: Erythroxylum guanchezii (assembly GCA_025629825.1). NCBI lineage: Eukaryota > Viridiplantae > Streptophyta > Magnoliopsida > Malpighiales > Erythroxylaceae > Erythroxylum > Erythroxylum guanchezii. Next base: position 8,156,810 of record JAOTAX010000006.1, on the reverse strand, counting down.
AATAGCTTTCTTTGTTGTTGATAACCAAAGCAGCTACAAGCCTTGTTAGGGAGAGATTGGATGAAATCTAATTATTTCATTCCATCATCTATTCATTAGCTTTTACTTTTATAGAAACGAGATGAAGTAGAAATTTCTTAGGTCAATTTGTAGCCATTCAATACTAAAGTTGATGTAATGGAAGCAAAATTCTATAGAGATCATATAAAGCCTGTATAAATTTAGAAGATATATTGTTGTAAGGAAGGCAAAGAAAAGATGAAAAAAGAGGTAGAAATATTTATAAAATAATTACCATAATGTATGTTCCTACGTTAATGAATGTTCCTATTCTAAAGGAACCTGATGAGTGAATTCTCACAAAAAGAAAGAGCGTTAACTGCAACCATAGAGATTAAATATCAAATGTAATAAATTTTGTAGAATTTTGAAGAAATAAATAAATATGATAACACCAAATTGGTTTTTGAAGAAGAAGAGGAACTACAAATGAGTGATGGAGGTGTCCAAAAGTTACTATCTACTCTTGAGAAGTTTGATGATTGTGGGAGCTAGAACCAAGAATCATTAGATGAAGTGAATATGGGCATTCAAGAGAATTCTGTGAAGTCTTATAAAGTTAGAACTAGTGAAGATTTTGAAAGAATTTGAAGAATGTTCACTTGGGACTATATTGAAAGGCTAAGATTAAGTAGAACATTGGGAGAGCACAAACTTCCAACATAACCAAAATTTTCCCTCACCGTCAACCGCTTAGGCAGTGTTACAAAGAATTTGAGTTTAGTAAAGAAAACACTGAAAAATTATATTAGGCAGTTTTTATTAGACCATCTAGATATACTGAGTAATTGGCTAACATTGTGCCCGTACTCAAGAAGAATGAACAAATAAGAATTTATGTAGACTTTAGATATTTAAATGCAGTTATCCCTAAGGGTGTATATCTGATGTCGATTGCAGATTCTTTAAAAAACGTGATGGTTGGTCATTCTTTATTCTCTTTTATAGAATTTTTCCTATTTATAAGCAAAAATGATATTTCTAAAATAGCTTTTTAATGTCCAGGGTTAATAGGAAAATTTAAGTGGGTTGTAATGTCTTTCAGTCTAAAGAATACAAGAGCCACCTACTAGAGGCCATTGAAAGGGCATAATGTTTACATAGATGATATTGTTGTGAAGTCAAAAAGAGTACAAATCATATCTAGGATTTGTGAGAAGCTTTTCATAGAATGAGAAGGCACAAATTGAAGTTGAATCCCATAAATATGTTTCTAAAATGAAAGCAGGGAACTTCGTAAGGTTTTTAATTCATAATAGATGAATTAAATTAGATAAAAATAAAGTAAAAGCCATTCTCAAAGTGAAACCACCTAAGAATAAGGAGCTTTAGAGGTTTCTAGGCTAGGTAAACTACATAACAAGATTCATTGTTAATTTGGTAGGTAAAATAAAAGAATTTTTAGACTTACTAGATTGAAGAATTCTAAAGAATTCTATTGGGAGGAAAAGCATCATGTGGCATTCAATAGTATCAAAGACCTAACTAAACCTCCAGTATTAATGCCCCCAAGAAATAGAATTTTGTTAAAGTTATATATTTCTTGTATAGAAGAATCTATTGGATATCTATTGGCTTAGAGTAATAAGCCTGGCCATAAACAAGATATTTATTATTTGAGTATAATTCTTAAACTAATAGAAAATAAGTATTTACCCATCGTTAATTTGTGATTGACGTTATATTTCTCTTGTTCAAAATTAAGGCATTACTTATTGTAAAATAAAGTCTATGTGGATTAATAAAATACATGTTGAATAAGCCAGCCTCATAGGAAATATTAGGAAATAGCTTTTGACTCTTACATGTTTCAACTTGATATATTACCCTCAGAAATCTGTAAAAGGTCAAGCATTAGATGACTTTTTAGTAGGCCATCCCTAAATTACGATACAAAAGGATGTGAGACATTTAGTTCACAATTGTGAGAAAGAAGCCATAGGATTTGAAATTTGATGGATTTAGAAAAGAAAAGTCATCTTGTATTGGAGTAGTCATAATCATGCCAAATGGGGCCAAAACTCTTCTCTCCCTAAAAATGAACTTCCCATGGACTAATAATCAAACAGAATAAAAAGGCTTAGTAATTAGATTAAAACTTCCAGTTGATTTTAAACTAAAAAATTCCTAATCAAAGGAGATTCACAATTGGTGTTATGTCAAGTGGTAGGAGAATATAAATGCATGAGTTTAATTTTATGACCTTATTAAATTGCTGCTATCCAATTGTTAGAGCTCTTTAGTAATATAGAATTTCAATATATTCAGCGAGGTAAAAATTAGGAGGCAGATGAACTTTCACAGATAGAATTTTGAGTTAAAAATGTCCAAAGATTGAGTCTATAAGTGTATTGTGGCATAATGAAGGTCCCACCCATCTATTTATAAGACGGAAATTTTGCTAGAAGTTTTTAACATTGATAACAAAGTAGCCCATGATCAGAGCGTGGAAATCAAAGATTTTATAGAAAATCCTAGCAAGAAAGTGCCTTTTAAACATAAGCAATGAGCACTCAATTTTGTGTTAATTAAAGGAATTATGATTCGTCAAGGAAGTGATGTACTCCTTTTAAGATGTATTGTATGCCTGAGGTAACAATAATAAGACAAGTTCATAAAGGGATATATGGAGCACATCAATCTTGAATAAAGATGAGATGGCTTATACATCAACATAGATACTATTGGCCAACCATCTTGAAAGATTTTATATCATATGCAAGAGACTATAAACAATGTCAAAATATGGAAGAATTAAACAAATTCATGCATCTGAGTTTCATTATATAGTTAAACTATGGCCATTTAGAGGATGGGCCATTGACCTTATTGGGAAGATATATCCACCGTCCTTAAAATATCATAGTTTTATTTTGTTGGCCACATATGACTTTACTAAATGAGTGGTAGCTCAACCTTTGAAGAAGGTTGATCAAATATATGTATTTAAATCCATCAAGGAACAAATTATTAATCAATTTGGAATCCCTCAATTGATAACAAGTGATCAAGGAACCATGTTTATGGGCTATGAAGTTAGAGATTTGATTCCATATTATGCTCAGGCTAATGGTTAAGCCAAAGCATCAAACAAAATAATTATTGAGATTTTGGAGAAAATGATAGAGGAGAATCCTAGAGAATGGCACAAGATTCTATCTAAAACATTATACCATACTTCTAAGTGTACCATTATAAGAATTAGCCCTTTTACCTTAACTTATGGACACAATGTCGTTCTTCTTATGGAAGTAGTGGTTCAATCCTTGAGAGTAACCAAAAAAAATACTTTAGAAACTTCTAAGTTTTTAGAAGGGATGTTAATGGAATTAGAGAACTTAAATAAAGTGTGATATTTGGCTTTTGAATAATATGATTATTCAAAAGAAAAAGGTGGCAAAATTCAAAGATAAAAGAATTCACAAGCAAGAATTCTATGAAAGGGATCTAGTGTAACAGCCCAGACCACCCACCCATAGATATTGTCCGCTTTGGGTTGCCCCTCGGTCCAAGCTCCTTATGGTTTTGCTCTTCTCGCTTTCGAGAAAACGCATCTTAGGGGAAGAGGTATCCATACCCTTATAAGGCGTACTTCATTCCCATCTCCAACCGATGTGGGATCTCATAATCCACCCCCTTTTAAGGCCCAGTGTCCTCTCTGGCACAACGGGTCAGGAACTGGCTTTGATACCATTTGTTTTGTAACAGCTTAGATCATCCGCCCACAGATATTGTCCGCTTTAGGCTGCCCATTGGGCTAAGACCCTTATGGTTTTGCTCTTCCCACACTTGAGAAAACGCGTCTTAGGGGGAGAGATATCCATACCCTTATAAGGCGTACTTCGTTCCCCTCTCCAATCGATGTAGGATCTCATAATTCACCCCCTCTTAAGGCCTAGCATCCTCATTGGTGCAACTGGTCGAGAACCGGCTCTGATATCATTTGTAATAGCCCAGACCACCTATCCACAAATATTGTCTGCTTTGGGTTGCCCATCGGGCCAAACCCCTCACATTTTGTTCTTCCCACACCAAGGAAAATATATCTATGAGGAAGAGGTATTCATACTCTTATAAGGCGTACTTCGTTCTCTTCTCCAATCGATGTGGGATCTCACAATCTACCCCTCTTAATGGTCAACGTCCTCACTGGCACAACAGGTCGGGAACCAACTCTAATATCATTTGTAACAGCTCAGACCATCCGCCTACAGATATTGTCCGCTTTAGGTTGCCCCTTAGGCCAAGGCCCTCACGGTTTTGCCCTTCCCACACCTGAAAAAATGTGTCTTAAGGGGAGAGGTATCCATACCCTTATAAGGCGTACTTTGTTCCCCTCTCCATCCAATGTGGGATCTCACATCTTATGTGGAAGTTGATCCTACCACTGGGCATAAAAGTCAAAGAATGGGGTAAGTTTCCAAATTGGGAAGGGCCATTTAGAATTTATAGAGTTTTTAGAGGTAATGCCTATTAGTTACCTAGTTTAGAAAGTGAATCCCTTAGGTATTTTATCAATGTGAAGTATTTAAAACCTTATATACATGCCTTTTTTTTTTAAGGATGAGGATATAGGAAAGAGAGTGAGTTCTTAAAACAAAATAAAATAAGTTCAAGAATAACAATCAGAAATAAAAGTCCAAAGATCCACTTGAAACTACCTAAAAGTTAACAAAATATGGAAATTTATAGCTGGTCTAAGTCAAAGGATGGAATTTCACCCAATTAGTTAATACATGAAACCTGATCTTCCTTGGCTTAATGGACTTATCACTTACAAAAGCTAACTTTGTCTTTTTGTAGCACTAATGACTTCCCTAATTTTGCAACTATCTGTTTGACTTCGTAAAAACTCCTGATTGAACCTCTGTCCATCTTGTGTAAGGGCTTCTTGTTTTTCTCTAATTAACTCGATAGCTTGTTCATGTTCAACAGCTTCATTTTCTAAAGAACCAAATTCAATTTTTAGCTCTTGAATTTTTTTCTAGAGATTCTTGCCTTTAGGCTCCTTTGCTTTATAGTCCATTTAACATTGAAATAAGAGGCTCGATCTTTTAATGTACAAGACCTGATTGTGGCAAGATTTTTCAAAGGAAGTGAAGAATTTTTTAGCTTTATTAAGAAGTCCCTCAATAGAAGATGACAAACCAACATATGACAGCATAAACAAAAAATAACTATGTTAAATTTTAGTCATGAATTGCAACTCCTGCTACATAGTGAGTCTTAAAGATCCTTGACTCTTGCTAGTTCTTTAAAGTTGATTATTGGTACGGTACTGAAAGGAAGGTTAATAGAGAGATCTAGAAAACTCATGTCAAGGAATTCTTCTGAAGTTGTCGTTGTGGACTAAACATCTTTTCTTTACAAGACATAAAAGAATTTGTTAGCAAGCTAGCATATCAATTTGTAAGGAATTCTTGTTATACCCCCAACGAAGCAACCTTAGTGACCTCGGATCAAGGGAAGCCTTGGTTTTTGAAACTCCAATTCTAGAGGAAAAGAAGGAGCATAGAGGTCTGATGTTTTGTCGTCTACAAAAAAGAGGTAACATGGTGGAAATTCATAGTGAAAAGAAAACTAAAAGCAATAAAAGGGAGTTTCATATCATCGTTAACTTCCCCCACAACCTTTTTAAGTGTAAAGGAAGTCCTTTATAAAGGAATAGTATCTTCAGTTACAGGCTTGGTGATCACAATTTCTTTGAGAAATTTAGAGCGGGAACTAGCGCACTTCGTAACGAAACCTTTAGGGACTGGAGTGTTAGCTTTCTTAGGACAAGAGGTTGTTGGGGACTTCGCCTTGAATTTTCTTTTAGGGAGAGGATTTGGAGATATTTCTTTCTAAGAGGAAGTTTGGCTCTCTTCTTTGCTCTTAGCATTCAAGATTTCAAACTATGTAATAATTGAAGTTAGGAAAATTTTAAGGAGCCAAAAATATGCATATTAAAGGGAATACCTATAAGAAGTACAAAATCAAGACGAGGTAATAAACTCTAAAAGCTTTTTGTGGTTAGCTTCTGCATCAGTGACACTAGCAGCAACAATCTTACACTTGAGAACATGATAATGATAACAAAAATTTATTGTTAATAGCATTCACCTCAAAAGAAACTTCTACTAAATAGTGTAAAAAATATACAACTAAAGGAATTCCTAGAAAAAGGTTGAGTTGCATACTACAAAGGTAAAGGAGATATATTTCAAAACTCTGGGATATGTATATATGAGAAAAAGTTTATAGTAAATGGCTAAGCAAAAGGATTCAAAAGTCTTGAAAATTCTTAGCCAATAAGGCCTTCCAGAGAAGTCTTCAAAAGGATTCAACTGATCCATAGACCTAGACTTCAAAAGGATTCAACTGATCCATAGACCTAGACTTCAAAGAAAGCAGAGTACTAAAGATTTCCTTAAGAGATTTACTACATAAATTGATGAATAGATGAAGACCAAAAAGAATAGAAAATCTAGGGTCAGAAGAAGGAAGACCTTCTCTTTCCTTAAGTTTAGAGAAATAAGCAAAATTTCGAAGTTCAACAAACGACACACAGAGATTAAGTTGTTGCAAAGGGATACTAGAGATGCATATCTTTAAATTCCTATTAAGAAACCATAAGAAAATAAAGCCTAAAGCGAAGAACTTAACATAAGCCACCGTTTTACAAAAAGGAAGGAAATCCAAACAGGATTTTTTACTAATAGGACAAAAGATAAATCATTTTATCATAACCCAAATAAATTTGACATGTTCTTCTTTAAAAACTTTTTTTATTAAAGAATCATAAATTTTTATTAAGCCAAAATAAGATGTACATTTAAATGCACTAGATTCTAAACTAAGAGTCTCTTTAATTAAGCAAACAAAATTTTCTGCAATTACAGGCAACCTAGTTAAAAAGAAAACACATTTTAATAAATAGAAGTATAACCAAAAGGGAATATAAAGGAGTTGCATGAAGGAATCCATAATTTTATAATCGTACACATAAAGTTGGGTTAATACTCTTTCAAATTCCTAAAAAGGGCTATGACAGATGCTTATTTGACCATAATTATACACCCATATTTAACACGTTTTGCTTGACATTTTATAATTTTGTTATATTTGGTACTTAATTTGTTCTAAGTGCATTTATAGGTCATAATTTCCTTCATGGATATAAAAAAGAAGAATTCAGATGAAATCATAACATGGGAAGAAGATTTAAAGCAACTAAGGACCTACACGCCTGTGTATAAACACGATATAAGTCTTTATAAATATATGGAGATTGAAGAAACTATTTTTTGGTCGTGTGGAGTTACAAACTAGTGTATCTTGATATACACAATAGTGTATGTTTCCCATGTAAATCTCTATGCCCGTGTGAAATGGTGAATTCAAATTGTTTTATTATAGAAGTCTCTCACATGCCCATATAAGTGACTGTGTATATCCCAGAAACCCTAAATTTTATTATAACAGGATGCGAGCAAAAATAAATAAAGGAAAACCAAGTTTTGCAGCAGTTTTGAGACGTAAGACACCTAAAGAGGTGACAATTTTGATCAAGGGACGAGGAAAGCATAAAGAATACATCAAGAGATATAGTAGATAGCTACATCAAGTCCAAACTTGCAAGAAGATTCAATAAAAGAAAAAGGGAGATTTAGAATTATGATTCCTTTACTTTCTATTAGTTTTTTCTTCATGTTATCTTTGATTTCATTTTCTATTATTATTAACTAAATGTTTTTAGTGTCTAGGTGTGAAGAACCCTAGTTTTAGATAACAATATGCTTTAATCTTTTATTCAAAGCAATTATATTGATTGATTTATTGCAATTCAATTATGTGTTTTACTCTTATTCTAATATGTCCATATGATTGAAATTGATAAACCCTCTTGTATGAATAGATCTACCATAATTGAAAAGAGTTACATGCAAACCTAAAGATAGGCCGACAAAAATCCTCTGGATTATATTAAATTTTTTCATATTTTAGTTGTCTTGAATTCATTTTTTTAAATCTTAATTTAGTTTATTTACTTTGCTTCATTTCAATTCAAAGCCAAAATTATATTTCCAGGCTAGATAATAAAAAAAGGGTAATTACTAGTATTTATAGTCTTCATAGGATCGACTTGTACTTGTCTTTGCTAGCTACAGCTACATTGTATACTTGCAGTAAATTTTAATATTGGTATGGAAAAGTATATCAATCAGGCTATTAGCTACATAAGGCCCTCTCTCTTCCAGACTAAATGATACGACTGATATAAGCTACGTACCTATTTAGCCTATTGATCTACATTTTTAGGCTATGGTTTTAAGGGTTTGGGAGCCTAAAACAAAGTGAATTCTAAAGAAAATTTTGACTTCCAAATAGAGGAGTGATGGGTGAAAGGGTCAATAGATGGAGGAGTCCTAAACTGTTTTTGTGGTCAAAATGAGGAAAGCCTTCTATAATGCTAAAATAAAAATTCAAGTGTCAAGAGTTAATGATTTAGAAAGAAAATTAAGAGTTTAAGAATTCTTTACTTGGTCTTTATGAAGTACAGAAAGGCTCATATGAAATAGAAACTACTTCAAGCTTATCAATTAGCGAAAAGAAGCAAAGTTATAAGAAATCATGAGATTTTCTAGGTAAGTACCAAAATCAATGACATACATTGGTGGCATTCAGTTTACCATAGTCTGTTAAAGAGGAGGATGAAGCACGGTGGGAAGAAGCCATGATCATAAAAGTCATAGGAAGAAAATATTAAAGTAAAAAAAGAGGATATAAAATGTTTAAGAGCTTAGGTGGAAAGTGAAGAAGTAATGAGGAGATTTTATAATGAAAAAGGTCAAATCTTAAGGTAACAACTTAGGATTTCAAATTTGAAAGATATTAATATAATCATTGGATCTGACATTTCTTATACGTAAAAGATTATTCAGGATTTAGGAGAATCCTCACGGGTAATATTACTTGGCCCAACTCAAAAATTCAATCTGGGTAAAACTATTATAATGGAATTCATAGTACAATTTATAGATGATTACGAGAATTTCTATACCATATGTTTGGTTTGCTCAACCAAACGCATTGAGGGTTAGCGGGAGTCATTTTTTAATAGTGTAAAATAAATTAGCCCATTTAGCTTAAAAAGTCATTCAATCAAATGAAGTTAGCCTAGGATATGGAAGTTACAAAAAATGGTGGGATGTAATTAACAAAAATATGGCTAAGTAAGCTAAAAGTTACTTTAGACTGAATTCTAGGGTACGGAAGTTAAGGAGATAGCAGTATGTGGTTAGCTAAAATGTAAGAAAGTGGGCAATTATAACAAAAATTGATTAAGGACGAAAGGATTATAAATTCATCAACACTCGGACAATAAAGAGTACAAAGACCTATACAAAAACACAATCTATAGACAATCTTCAAAAGGAAAACAACTCCGAACACACTTTGCTACTATTTTTACAGCTCTCTTTACATTATGTATTCATTTTTTTTCCAAGTTTCGTTTGTAGCTTGCATTTTTCTTTTTGCTTAAATCAAACCATCTCTCTTTCCCACATATTTTGGTATTTTGGTAGTTTAGAATTTCATCTTCCAAGTTTTCTAAACTCACTTATATCATTAATAAGGTGTCAAGAACAAATTTGAGGATAATTCCTCCTTGACATACTCGAATTCCAGGTTAATACCTATTATTAACTTGGAGATGACAATACATTTGGGGCCGATTTATATTGTATTCCATTAGAAACGTAGTATTCTATTAAACAAACCCGGCCCAAATCCATAACTAAATCAGGCCCAATGGCATTTAATTTTAATTTAGTTGTAAATTCTAATAGATTTTATAGCTTACAATGTATAGGCGGTGCACCTGATTGACGATTGTTTATTATAGCAGTACTCAAATTTAATCGTATGCTCCATGTTGACAATCCATCCTGATGCTATGGTCTGAGAAAACATATGCTCTTCTTGTAATAAAACGAAGAGTTGAACCTTTGATTTGATAATTGGGGAGATCCAAAAACTTACTCTCATTGACCGTGAGTGCAAGCTAGAGTGGAGCGAGGAAAGTGGGCAGAGGATAATACCACAAAAAATGATTTAATATATTTACAAATGGACGGGCTAAAAGGTAGTACCTAATGGACGTACATATAGAAGGATGTTATCTGCGAACAGAATTGTTGTGATATGAAAGTTTATACAATGCGCTATCACAAATTCAAGAAGCTATATCACTGGTCTGGTACTTTTAAAATACGCAATTTACATATGACTCATATTGGGCACACAAAATCACCACTTGTCTCAATATCATCAACATCTGCATCAACATCCAAGTCATCAAAATCCGTGCTGCTCCCAACCAAACTTCCTCCAGCCTTGGGTGCCTCGCCAGGTTTCCTTGCCTCTTGTATTATAGCCAGCACTTCTTCAATACTTTGGGATGGGTTATTCACATCATTGCTCTCCCAACTTCCTCCTTCCATCAGCTCTATAGGCAAGTTTTGCAAGAACCATGGATGCCTTTTTATTTCCGGAATGCTTATTCTCTACAAACACAATGGAATTACCACTCATTAATTCCTCCCAACACCTTCGTACCTAAGACTTACGGCCTTCTATCATCTACTAACATGTTACAATAAAAACCTACTTAGTCACCATTTCATATTCCAATCATGTCTAAAACCACTTTTAAAACGTGACTCAGCTCCAAGTAAGTCAGTCCTGAAAATGACTAGACCATGGACTACTGGAAGAAGGCATGAATCCAAAGGACTTGGATGTATCTATCTCTATGCATCATTCGGTAAACTGATTCAAATCCCAATTTCTGTAGTTAGTTACTAGAAGTTCAAAGAAAATCCAAGGACACGATACCTTTTGTGGGTTTGCCATAAATATTCGTGATAGAAGATGCTTACACTCCAGAGAAACTCTTACATAATCTGGAACGGAGTAGTGGACACTCAATATTCTCTGCAAGCAATGATAAAAGAAGCAACATCAATCAACAACAGTTTAACAAGAGCTCAACAATAAATAAGGCCTGCCATCATTGTACATCGCATCCACTCATTTTTTAGTACAAGACTCACACCAATTGTTTTTCTGAAGTTCTTTGGATCATCAGGATCTTCAAAGGGATATGAGCCCACTAACATTACGTATAGGGTGACTCCACAAGACCAAACATCTGCAATCTATAAAATTTGTTGGTTATTACATGTAAACGAGGCTTCCAAGAAAATAAAAGAAGAAACACGTTGACATGTGTGAAGAATAGCAAGCATTTTACCTTTCCATCATATTCCTTGTTTGAGAGGACCTCAGGTGCAATATAAGCTGGTGTTCCTACTGCAGATTTTGGTTGAGAATGGAACACCGCTGACTATGCAGTAGAGCAAAGTCATTAATATCTAGAAGTTTATCAAACTTGAAAATCCAACACTATTCCTAACATCAGCAAAGATTTATATGAAAAAAGAAAATATTACTTTTGAATAACCAAAGTCGCATATCTTGACACGTGGTGCTGCGCTGCCATCTAGGAGAGTATTTTCAAGCTTAAGATCCCTGTGACAAATTTGCTAGTAGAAATTTCTTTATAATTTGCTAATTGCCGATAAACAAATAGGAAAAGATCTTAGTTTCTGGTGACATAGCTTTTAGCCTCTTACCATTGAATGACAATAACTAACTCCTGATATTAACTGCTGGAAGAAAAACCTTGCCTGAAGTAAATGAACAAGAAATTTCCAAAAAGGACAAAAATTAGTAAACTCAATATTCTCTGATCATAGAATATGTAATTTTTTCCGCTTTACCTCATCTTCACTAAATCTACCAGCATTGCATATCCTCCCAAACAATTCTCCACCTGCAGCATACTCCATTACTATCGCCAAATGTGTAGGAGTTAACAGGACCTGAAAGGATTAATTTCAGATAGGAGAATATCCCTTCTATTCAAACTGTCTTATTTAACACATGTTTGACAAAGATAATGTGAATGCTAGTCCGGTCAGTTACTCCCAGGACACGCCTAGTTCTTCCCAAATATCAGGTGATATTTGCTCAACATACTCCAGCTGATTCTTGAGGAAAACCAGAGAGTTCAGAAGGGGGGATAAAACTGCATTTGTACAGGACTCATTTCTTGATTGTTATATGCCATCTGTATCTAAAGTTTCTATACCCCAACATCAACTCCAAAAGGTTGCTTGTCTTCTATTTTGTATAACCTTTCCTGCGCCGGAGGGACAGTTGCCACTCTTTCCTTGCCCACCCCCTCCTAACTCCACATAGGTTTAGCTTTTAAGGATTTTAGAAAGTTGCTACTTCGTTCAAACTCATGAACCTATGGACTTCAGGTATAAAAATAGTGATCTAAACACACCCAGAGTCGTGCTAAGTGGCTAGAATCATCTAACAGCATTACATAGTTGGTCAATTGGGATAAAACTCAAATACAGCATACAACAATTATCAAGGTGAGGTTACCATTTAAAAAGATTCAAGAACAGACCTCTTTGAATCTCACTATATTAGGGTGCTTCAATGATCTGTGATTCATGATCTCCCTTTGCACGTGCTCATCAATCTGCAACCACAAATGTTCCCTTGAATCAACCCAATAAGATAAGAGATTATGAACCAGATGGTGAAAACCCAATAACATAAAAAGCGAAGCAATTGAGCTTCACAGCTAACTAAAAAGTAAAAGGGAAAGATTACAGCTATTGGAATTTAAGATGTTATTAACAACCTTATGGCCTCTCTCTATAAATTTGACAGCATAAAGCTCTCTGCTCCATCTATCTCTAACAAGCTTGGCCACCCCAAAATTCCCAGACCCAATATCTTTCACCACCTCATAACGTTCCATAGCCACGAAAACAAGGTAAAATCCACCAGCTACAAGCCTAATATATCCAATTCCACCGAGCTCACTGAAATGTTCTTCTCATTTCATTCAGACACACTATTCACTTTTTACTTCAAGAGCTGGGGAGAAGTCAATAAAGAAAGTCTCTTGTTTGAACGCTTCAGCAGTTTAGGTATTGGCAGTGAATTGCAATCCATCAAAGTCTGTCTTGGAAGGGGAAAGCTATAATCTTTATTTGACTAGTGTTGCTATAACGTATGAAAGGAACAGAGTAGCCACGTGTAAAGAAAAAAATATTAGGAAAACGACAGGCAAGTTTGATGCTTCTTTGTCAGGCGGCGTAGTAGTGGGTATGGGACACCGATAAAAGTCTGTGCACCGGAAGCTGTAAGCACCATTTTTTGGATGTCAATAGTTTCTTTAAAATGTATAATTCTATACAAAATTTAAAGTTTTTCATTACGAGCTCCGGTCCACAAGAATCGTTCCCATTCATTGAATGTGAAAATGAACTAATCCAAAAGACCAATGACCGGATTACACTACACGACAAAAGCATGGGCGGTGAAAGGATTCTTCGCTACGGACAAAGGGCTTGACCTGCCTTTCTTGTCGGTTCAAATAAGCTTCGTAGAACGAAAACTCCAGCTAGCGCTACCATTTTCGTTCATATTCAAAAAGTACAGTTTTACTTTGCATTAAAGGGTTTAGTTTATATGTTTCTTAAAGGTAGGCATATGATGGCTTTGCTCTGGACAAATCTAAAAGATATGCCTAGAACAACGCTGTGAATGTGTCTTCCATGTACTCGATGTGGCGAGTTCGGTTATATTTTATTATTTTTTACATCTTGCTTTCCCCTTACGGAACATAGCCACGCACAAAACGAGGTCTGAAAGCAAACCAGACAATTCGAGAAGTATACTTTATTCGCAAGGAACAAATCTTCTATTTCAATTGTACAGCTGAATAAATAGAAAATATAATAGATATTTTTAAGAATAGAAAAAATGAGAAATAGAATAAAATAAGTATTATTTTGTTTAGTTTAAGGAATAAAATAGATAAAAAATTTCTGTTCCAATGTTTGGTTTGAAAATATAAACTTGAAACAAGAAAGGAATAGGTAACAAAAAGATCAAAATGTCGTTATTATTATTATTATTAGTATTATTAACTTTATTCTTCTTATTATTATTATAAATTTTCTACTTATTATTAAATTTATCAATTTTTATTTTTAATTATATTATTAAACTCATTATTATTATTATTCTAGTTTTCTATTATTATTATTATTATTATTATTATTAAACTTTATTATTATTATTATTATTATTTTTATTATTATAATTTTTCTACTTGTTATTAATTTTATCAATTAATTTTATTCTCATTTTCATTATTAAATTTCTTGTTATTATTAAAATTTTCTTCTTCAAATTTTATTTATTTATTTATTTATTATTATTATTATTAACTTTATTATTCTTATTATTATTACAAATTTTTTACTTATTATTAATTTTATTAATTAATTTTATCAATTTTTTATTCTTATTTTTATTATTAAATTCATTTTCTTTATTTTCTTTTTATCAACAGAGCCTGCCGCTCCATTGACGAGTTCATGGCGGTGCTCTTGCTTTTCATCCTTGGTCTCGATTAGCTGTAAGTCGTCGTCATCTTGGGAGGACACAACTTCAAGGCCGTCCAGGAGAACTCCAAGCCTAGTTATGTTGTCAGCAACAGAGACCTTAGGTAATTTGAGAGTTTGTGTCCATGAAAGATAAGGCTTGTAAAGAGTTGAAGCGGTTGAGAATCGAGGAAGAGAACAAGACGACCACCATAACATCGCCACCATGCGTCTTCTCCACCGAATTCCCACACCACTGGTCTGCCACCACCTTCTTATTCATTTTATGAATTTTGTGAACAATAACTTAGACTAAGTTACTGATCACATAAATCTCCAACGCATTTCACCAGCGAGAGCTTCTTCAGCACCCTACAGCTCTCTCATCTTGCCATCATCGCGCAGCTTTCTCTAGCATTGGTGGTGTTTTGTCTAAGGTGAACTAAGCTGAAGAAGGATAAATTTGTAAGAAAGAACAAGTTTCATATGTTGAAGAAGAAAAGGTATTTTTTTATGATTAGATAAAGATAGGTTGAAGATGGTTTTAGTTATTCCTCAAAAATAAAGAATAGATATTCGTGAGGAACGAGTATTCTGTGTTTGTTTGGAACCAAACACAGATTTAATAATATATACGGAATATTTTAGGAATAGAATTGGTATTCCTTACAATCAAACATGCCGTTAATTAATAGGTTCTTATCTTATTTTATTCAAATTTATTCATATATTTATATAAAATTTACGTAAATATATAATTACAATTGACTGTAACAAAATTGGGCTCGAATAGGCTGACTATAATCCGCCCGACTTCAACCCATAGCTCGCTCGTGACCTAGTCAACTCACGCCAAAATCGGATTAGACTCTGTTTAACATCCTTAATTAACGAGAGAGGATAGTGATTGATGATTCATGTAGTTTTTGGTCGAATTTTTAAAAAGCTTTTAAATTAAAACTTTCATAAATGTAAACTATGATTCTCCTAAAATATAATAGTTACGATATTTTCTCATAGTATCAAACCGGTCTTGATATCATTTTATATCTTATAGCCAATAAGTTGGTTGCAGTTTAATAAAAAATTATTTAAAAGTACTTTTATCTTGAACATATTTAAATATATATGATAGTCTATGAGATAATTATATATTACAAATAAAATTATAATGAGATTATAATTATAAAATTTATTTTACATTTATATATTATTTATAAATTGTTTCTAGTTATTGTTCTATTAAGATTGAACATTAATAGAATATAAAAAAAACTATTGTTTTTATAAAGGAAGTATTCGATCTTATAGATTAAAGCATGAAGATAAATAAACATGTAAGCATTTGTTAGATAACAAGTTTACTGAACTAATCTCATATGAGAAATTCATTTGAAACATTATTTGTATACTATAAAAATTATCATTTTGATGATTGTACAAATGATCATTTGAATTAAGGGGGCGTTTGGTTTGAGGGTTTGAGAACAAAGAAATGGAATAATTGTAAAAAACAGTGTTTACTTTGGGGTTTTCAATTCCAAGGGAATGGATTTATCCTATTAAATCTGGAAATCTACTAAACCCACTAAAGGGAGTGGGTATCGAGTTTTCATTCCAATTTAAGTTTTTATCACGTTTATTTTTTACTCTTTTATCCTCAGTCTTTGCCCTATCATCCTCTTTACTTCCTTATCGCCTCTCAATTCTTTACGATCTACCATCTTGCCTTATCGCGTCTCATCAAATAAGGAATTTTTTGTTCTGCGCCTCCAGGTATATTTTCTAAAATCCCTCGTTTTAATTTGATGTTAAATGAACTAGATATAACCTGGTTTTATCTTATTGTAAATGTAACTTTTGCTCCTTTTTTTTCTTATATATTCTCGTTTTATGATTTAATTAAGAGAATAACCAATCTGCTATATGGTTTGATGATATGAAAGTGCATATGGTTATAGATTGAACGAGAATCATAAAACCAATATGCTCCTTTTTTTTCCTTATAATTGTTTTGTAATTTAATTTGATTTTTCGTATATGGTTTTAACTCTTAAAAAAAAAAGGAAAAACATATAGCAAATTGTCTTCTACGTTGGTGTTTGTTTATTTGTTTTGTAAAGCTTTTAATAGCTTTCAAGAACAACAAAATAGAAGCACTTTTTATAGTTTCTAACCTTCATATAAATACGCAAGCCCTTCATCTTTATCTAACGCCTGTTTCTTCATAAAAATCGTGCCTTTTTTGTTCTGATAAAGCCTTAACCTTTGGATAAAGAGAAGAATTGCTTTTATTTGGTTTTACAATTTAACAATTGTATAAAGACATTCTTGAATTTATTTGGTGTTATTGTTTAACATCTATAAAACAGAAACATGTTTTAAAGTTTTACATGCGTTGCGTGCTTTTGGATTCAGATTTTAAAAAAAAATTCTAGTTTCTAAAATTGTTGGAAGAGGCAGATAAATAGATATTATTGCCCATTCTGAATAATTAAAATCGAATGTATACAATAATGTTGTGATTAACTAGGAATATATCCCTGTTCATATGCATATAATATTATTGCTCATTCTGTGAGCACTCATATTCGTTAACGTAACAGCTACCTTTATATTTAATGTAGAATATTATGGCACGCATAGACGGATTTAGTTAGGGCCTAGTGGTGCATTGGGCCTCCAAAGATTTATAAAAATTAAATATTTTGATTTTTAATATATATATATATATACACACACACACACACACACACACACAATGATAGAGTTACTTGGAGCCCAGTGGTACACTGCCCCTCCCCCCCCAAAGATTTAAAAACTTAAATATTTGGGTCCTCCTATCTTAAATTCCTGACTCTGTCACTGATGGCACGTACCCCTATCATAAGTAGACGACACAAATTAATTCGAAATGTTCGGATTATGGCAACATTGGTTAATATGATTTATTATCTGATGAAGAAAACAATGATGTGTGTTCAGATTCGCAAGCAACTCCAATTTACGCAAGCATCACAAATGTGAGAAATGTGAGTGCAAAGCAGAAACAACCATCAAGCAGCAATGGAGGGAATATAGCAAAAAGGAAGAAAATTTCGTCTATTTCAGCTTCCTTAGATGTCAGGGCACAACTGCAAGAAATCAATTCTAGTTTTCGTACTTTTGTAGAAGGCTTTAATAGCAACTTCGCAACCATGGCAAATGTTATTGCAGATGAAAATTTACGTGACAAAGCTGCTTCGGAAAAAATGAAAGACGTGGTTGAAGAGTTAATGAAAATTGGCTTTCCAAGTGATGATGTCTTTAAAGTAGCTAATCAAAGGTAGTTCACTCGGTAGTTATTAGTTGTAACTTAAACTATATGGAGGTAGTTAAGAGATCAAATATAATTCATCACTCTAAAATAATTAAGAAGAATGTTTCATTGTTTTTTCATTAGTATTGATTTGGAAAATTCTTGATCAAGGTGGAATGACTTTTTGTAAATAGTTTACAAATGTCATTAATTAAATCAATAGTTAATGGTGGAGAATTAATATGATTGGACTTTAAATAGAATAGACATTAATTTCATATTCCATGTCTAATCAGAACATTATATGATGAAATGGTTGAATTATACGAGAAAATCATGCACAAAAAGATTAATCAAAATTACATTAACATTTTTTACAGATGATTGACATCTATACGTTGCAGAAAAAGAGGCATTACAGATGATTGACATCTATACAAAATTTGCCTTCGACCAAGCATCAATACCTATTATTACAGGAAGAAAATCAAAAGTGGAAACTTTTGCTGGTGCTGCTAAGACGTATACAATAGAAGCTATGATGGGTGATCGAAAAGCACTGCGGGCTGGAACTAGCCATAATCTTGGACAAAACTTCTCTCGGGCTTTTGGAACACAGGTTCTTGAGTTCTGCTAGATTGTGCATTTTTAGGAAGTTGTTATCATGTGAAATACTCTGCCATGGACAGTGGACACCATTTTAAATTAGCAGCATACTGAATATCTGCTAAAATAAATCCTTGGTAACACACCTGCAATCCATTTGACATACTCTAAAAAGGAGCATCAAAAACTTGTCTGACAAAATTTTCCTAATTCAGGAGCCTTTGTGATATCATACTGTGGAAATCGTGTTTGTCTTTTATTTGGCAGTCCGAGGGATTAGCTCGAGGAGTACAAAATGGCATGTCAATGGCCCAGAGAGAGTTTCATCGGAACAGTGATAGTGTTTCACACAGATCACGCAAGAATAGATCCAAAAACCGAACTAGTTACCCAAAGCCTCTCTTCTTCGCACCCTCCTCCCTTGCCGCCTGCTCCCTCCTCCACGACATGGCTGCCCCTCCATCGCAAGTGTCACTGCCAGCCTCGGTGAAGGTAACAATGTTTATTTTTATTTTTATTTTTATTGTTTGGTAATGTCGGCAAGGCTTGAAGCAACAGACCCAGCCACACCACACGATTTACAGGTGCACGCTTTTATCTTATGTCTCTTTATTTTGTCATACAAGTTTATTATAGGGTGTCTTTTGGGCGTTTTCTGGTTAGTAAGTTGTTAGTTTTAGTTGTCTCCGCATGCTTCCCCCAGACGTTTGTGGGGGTTTCGGGCGTCAGTCCTAAGTGTTCAGTGCTTTCTTCTTGGTTCCAACTGTTACCCTTGCCTCCCTCCTCGAGCCGATTGACAATCTGCTATGGCAGAGCGTCGACTAACAATTCGGCAGTCAGTTCGTTTTTTTTCCAGAGAACTGTTGACAGTCTGCATTTAAATCTGCTGAGTCTATTCATACAAGACTTCTTTCTCTTAGTTTATTTTGCACTTGACTCCTCTTAGCATCTTCGTGTATTTTCAACTTGACTCCTCTAAGGCTATGTTTGGGAGTTTAGGATGGAATGGAATGGAATGGCAATTAATGGAATGGAATAGAATGGAGTGGAATGGAATGGAATGGAATGGGCCATTCCATTGTTTGGAAGTTTTAATAAAATAAGAGAGGGGCTCATTTGACCATTGTTTGGAAGTGATACTCAAAATGAATGGAATGGAATGGCTTGTAATATTATTTTCCAAAATTATCCTTGTAATAAAATATGCATAGTTGCCTTGAAACTATTTAAGTAACCCCAAAACATTTCAAATTATAGAGATAGCATTATAGTCTCAAAAATGAAGGTCACTTCAGTTGGACAAGCAACTTACAATTTCTTTAAATAAATGGATTAAAAAAAGTTCCAAAAAAAACCACTAATGCAGTATTTAAGTTATTGTGTATAAGTTCATTGATTATTGAGAGACATAAGATAAGTCAACATTTGCTTCCGCTTATCTGGAGGACATCCAATTATGGCTCGTTGAGCATCAACATCTCGAATGAGAAAATAGTAAGCTTTGAATAATGTGTTTGTATCAATCTCCAATCCTTCCAAAAGAGCCCAAACTTCATTGTCTGACATAGGACGAGTTGGTTGACCACTCTTGACAATTTCTGC
>JAOTAX010000006.1:8102199-8113023 GCA_025629825.1 Erythroxylum guanchezii | reverse complement strand
TTCCAAATGGGGAAATTATGTGGGTTTGATTTGTCTAAGATTGAATAAAGAAGAAAGAAATGAAAAAAAAATTATACCGGTTTTTGGGATTAGTCGTAGGATTCCAACGCGACGCTTTGTGAAAATTTTCGTTACCCGGATGTCGGACATGTGTTTTTGTCCTTACGCAATTTGAATTCTATTTTGTTTCGCATTTTGCTATCGGACTTTGTTTCGCTTCGATTAGAATTCAATTCCGTTTCTTTGATTTTCTTCTCATGTTCTGTTCTTTAGCATTCGCGTTTTGTGTTCGATTTCGTTCCGCACGCGTTTGCCTTTGATTTCGCTTCCGCATTTTGCTTCGCATTTCGTTTCGTTTCCGTGTTTCGTTTTGTTTCCGATTGGGGTCCGGTCCCGAGATCGGGTCTCAACATCAAACCTCCTGGTATTGTGTTCTTTCCATATTGTCTGAACACACATAATAATAGCTACAATATGGGGTAACTACAAGGGAGTTCTTTGAGTACCTAGCCATTGGACTGCTCTGGAGAAAGCAGTAAAATGATTTGATCATTGGCAACTGAGTTACGTTACTTTCCAGATCCGATGTGTCTCCACGTACCTGCAGAATAAGTGGTCTCGTGTTTCTTCTTGAGTTAAGCAAAAAGGACAACATGTATTGATGTTTAAGTAATTCAGTCGATCAGTTGGATTTAATCTATTTTGTATTGTGAGCCACAAGTGAAAGGAGGTTCTAGGGGGGTAATCTTATGTCAGATGATTTGGTTCCATCCCACCTCAGGTTTCCTCACCCGTAACAAGTCCTTGATTTGTTTATTTGAGAGGAGATGGATAGGCCTATTATACCAGTAGAAAGTATCAAGATGAAGAGAGGGAGCATATGAAGGTTGCAAATAAGTAAAGTGATTTGGAAAATTCCATCTATCGCCATTGATGAAAGATTCCATTTTGGTATCTAGAGGGATGTCAATTAGAGCTCTGTGCAACTATTGCGTATAGTAGAGATTTCCTTGGCCTGTCTAATTATCAAACCATAGGGAAATTAGCTTTTAGTTGCTGACGGTGCAACTCATATTGTCCTGTACAAGATTTCTCAAGTGCAGTAATTGATTCAGAAAATAAGAGTTGTTTGGAGACATGGAGAAAACCCAGATGCTTCACCCTCTAAGAAAATAGGAATGTATCCATTGTTGCCAAAGATGTTTTATCTTCGATAATCCACCATAATGATAATTTCTTCTATATAGTAGTGAAGAGTGAGATTTAAATAATGATAATTTCTTTTATATAGTAGTGAAGAGAGAGATTTGTTAGGTAGGATTTCCCTCCTATTGATAAGATGGCTCAACACTAAATAGTAATATATTTTTTATGCAACATTAATTCTAAAACTTAATTAAAATGTTAATGTTGATTTGGAAAGGGGAATTAAACCTTTAGTTTTCTATTATTGGGATGTGAGCTTTGGGGAGTGAGAAAACTGATCAATTAAATTAAGCGGAAATAATTTACAGGTCTCTTTTTGATATTTATAATACTATAATCTTTTCATAATTTTGAACATAAATTATATTTGATAGAGAGTAAGACCACATAAGAGATTTGTATCACTTATTAAAAAATAATAGTTTGTCGTTATAAATTTATTAATCAAATAGTAAATCAATTTCATTTATAAATAAGGATGACAAAAGAGTTTGTTCCTATTTGACTCAACTTTTAACTCAAAATTAACAAGTTAATTATGAATTAATCAAATTTGAGGTTAAATTTAAATTTGAAAACATTAGCTCGATCTAACCTGAATTAATTTAACAAAAATAATATTATTTGACATAATTAGTTAAAATGTTAATCAATTCGACCTGATCAAATTCTAAATTGTTAGGTTTGATCGAATTGAATTGAATTTAAATATAATCCTACTCAAGCTAGTTCTTACTTTCTGCCCTCTTACTTCTAAGTTAAAATGATATAAGAATAGATATCTATATTTGCAAATTCAATATATTTCATATTTTAATGATCTGAAATTGACTTTGTATCTCATTATTGTGGCGGCAAGATATACACCATATAATTGTATAAATAAGCCAAGATGCTAAATCACAGCTAGTGCATGCCTAACGAATTCTTTTTAATTGATTAAAGAAAAGAGTTATGTACCACGTTAAATTTGGGCAACTTTTAGTCGAGGAGTTTCCTGATGCATTAAGACTTTCCTTCCTTACTCTCGTTCGATAAGGATGATGTCACTATTGGAAGTAAGTGCTGCCAACTGTTTCATTAGGATGACCTAATATCGTTATCAATCATTTTAATAGATCTTTTATAGTTGTTGCTGGTAACTTAGTTTAGTAATAATCGTCTTAAACATAGTGTGGGGTCGGCTGCCGGATGCCAATTGATTGTTTTCCTTGTCAAACTCCTGATGGAACTCATTTCCAACCGAATCTACAGAGTTTTGTTATTATTATTATTATTATTATTTATTTAGAGCAGAATCTGCTGAGTTGTTGATACAAAGTCTTCGGCCAAACTTGGGTTTGAAACCTTATACCAACTAGAGCAGGAAACAATTAATTATCATATCCCGTTTGATGAGAATTGGTTGTTTTTGCAAAACTGTACAAGACAGAAACTTAAACTTTTTAATTGGTAGATTATTAAAATGTGTTGACGCAATGTGATATGTGCAGAAGAAAAGTACGAAGAGACTAGAGACATTCAAATCTTCAACAAAAGTTGTTGACGAACTAATGACTGACTATTACAACAACATTCATTTATCAATGCAAGTTTGCTTGTACAGGAAGATCCCACGTTCTTGTCTCACCTGTTATGCTTTCTTGATAATTTTATTGGCATTAGAAGTTGAGAACAGATCAGATGTTCTTGTCCTTATTACTTTATACCTGTTCTATTCTATGAGTATTCATTCATTTAATAAATGAAACAAACAGAAATTAAATGGATGAATATTTATAAAATGGGGTTCACACAAAGTAACAGAAACAGGTAATCTAAACCTACAAGTCTTGTGGAGGTGTACTCCATCCAATGAGGGTCTCCTGGCGTAATCTTGGACACAGTACTGTTCTTTCTACCAATTCTCTAGCATGCACCATCGATCTGACGTACCGGAGGACGATAACTAGAGGGTTGAGCGGCCATGAAAAATTGGACTCAATTAATGTTTTATTGCGCC
Source organism: Erythroxylum guanchezii (assembly GCA_025629825.1). Taxonomy (NCBI): domain Eukaryota; kingdom Viridiplantae; phylum Streptophyta; class Magnoliopsida; order Malpighiales; family Erythroxylaceae; genus Erythroxylum; species Erythroxylum guanchezii. Next base: position 8,109,815 of record JAOTAX010000006.1, on the reverse strand, counting down.
AAGACCACAGGAAATAGCACGTCGTTCCAAATACTAAGGACCAATCAAGTCCTTGGATGGTTAGCTACTGTTGTATGTTGACAAAAATCCAACGATTTTTTTCCTCCCCGAAAAAATCATCAGTAGTTATACTAGTTGATAAACCTCTCCAGAATTTACGGGCTCGACATCCATCCCAATCAATATGCAAAATGGATTTGATTTCTCCACATCGATGACAGGCTGGATCCGGTGAATGATGTCGAATAGCTCTTTGGTGATTAGTGGGGAGTTTGTCCCGAGATAGGAGCCATAAGAATGTTTGAATTCTTTGTGGACCATCCCATTTCCATACTTTTTCCCAAAACATGCTTCCATTACTGTCCGCCTACCTAGCTATCAAGTTATATGCAAAGTTTTTGGGGAAAAAAAATGCCATTTTTAGATGCTCCCCAAATTACACGATCCAGACCAAACTGAGGGCAAGGGGGAAGTATGCCTACAATCGCCATACAAATCGAGTTAAGATGTAGGTCTTGAAATAGAGTCCAGTTCCATCCTCCACGATCATCCACAAATGCCATGACTGGTTGAGACAACAGATGGCCGGGTATAGGAATTGTAGTTCGATCTTTTAGAGGACCCAAGTCATGTACCCATGCATCCTCCCAGAATTGCGTCATTAAACAATTACCAACCACCCATTTTAATCCTCAAATCACATGCTCCCATATCGAAGCTATGCCTCACCAGACCATTGACCCTCCAACATCTGATAGTTGTTGGGTAATTTATTTCTATTGAAATGGTATTTAGCACTTATTATCTGTACCTATAGTGCTTTTGGACGGTTGATCAAATTCCAGGCAAGTTTTGTCAAGAAAGCTTCGTTTGTTACCCGGATTTTCCTGAGTCCTAAGCCGCCTACCTCTTTGGGTTTACTTACTGTTTCCCAATTTACCAGGTTATTCTTTCGTTTCTCCTCCTTGGATCCCCACAGGAAGCGATGAATGATCCTTTCTATCTTGTCACATAGATGTCGAGGTAGTCTCACCCTTTGCATTGTGTAGTTTGGGAGAGCTAACAGTACCGACTTAATTAATGTAGTCCGGCTGGCTAGGGACAGAAATTTGCCACGACACCCATCAAGTTCATTTGCACAGTGTCGAGTATATACTGATATGTTCATTTTGAAGTACGTTCATGGATGAGCGGGACTCCAAGGTATTTGCCTAGATTTAGAGCATGTTGGTAACCCAATTGATGACTTATCTCGCACGCTAAGTTGCGTGGCATATTTTTAGAGAAAAAACTCTTTGACTTTACGTTTCTCACCTTCTGACCAGAAGCTGAACAAAAAAGATCGAGAATATGTGGAATTGTCGTCACCTGCATATCTGGTATTTTAGCAAAGAGGATGAGGTTATCGGCAAAGAAGAGATGTGTAAGGGCTGGACCCTGGCGGCTAAGTCTAATTGGTTTCCATTTGCCTTTGCGTACTGCCTAATTAATCAGATGTCCCAATCTCTCTAGACAAAGAACAAATATATATGGCGATAATGGATCCCCCGATGCAATAAAAACTCCTCCGGTAGCTCACCTCCCTAGTTTACTAGCATGGATATGGTAGTGATGCATTTCATAATGAGAGTGATTAGTTGTTTGGTAATCCCGCATATGTCAACGTTTCCTGAATGAAATCCCATTTCAAACGATCATAGGCCTTCTCAAGATCGACTTTTAATGCAAGATAGCCGGATTTGCCTTGATTTTTCCTCATACTATGAATAACCTCTTATACTATGACAATGTTGTCCGTAATCAGTCTATGAGGAACGAAACTACATTGAGTAGTTGCCACCAGTTCGGGGAGATATGTTTGGATTCTGTTAACCACGATCTTAGCAATGACTTTATACGTCACTGAACATAGACTAATTGGTCTAAACTGGGTAATGTAGGTTGGCGAAGGGAGTTTTGGTATTAAAATTAAGATTGTTCAATTGATTTCTACATCCCAAACATCTAGATTGAATACTCGCGTGAGAAAGGTCACGACAGAGGGGCCAACGATGTCCCAATGTTTCTGGAAAAATATGGCATGATATCTGTCGACTCCTGGTGCTTTGTTAGGCTCTATGTTGAATAGTGCAGTTGTTATCTCTTCATCTTTTAATTGGACCCCCAGGTTTGCTTTGGCTTGCTGGTTTAGCACAAGGATATACCTTTAATGGGGAAGAGTTACTAAATCATGATCGTCACATGAATATAAATTTTGGAAGTATTCTTTGGCCAATATCCTTAAGTCGTGCTGGTCAGAAATCACTTGGCCCTCCTCTGTTCGCAGGCAACTGACAATGGTTTGCCTTCGCCTAGTTTTGGTCAATGCATGATAATATTTTATGTTTCTATCACCTTGCATTAGCCACTGGGATCTGGATTATTGGTGCCAGAACAACTCTTCTTCACTTAATATTTGTTCAAGTTCATGTGTGAGGAACGTCTCCAACTATACTAGCATTTCGGATGGGCGCACCTCTAGAGTACGTTGGATGCTTGCTAGTCTCGCTAGTAGTCTATTCTTATGCCAAAATATGTTGCCAAAGACCTCCTCATTCCATTGTCGTAGTGTACCTGCAAACCGTCTGAGGGAGCCTGTTGGACCCTATTTCCGGAGCCTAACTATCCGGAGTCATACTTGCATGAGTGGGTTACCTTGTAGGGTTATTTCATTAACCCTCATTAGCCATCATCAGTTACACTTACTTCTCATAACATCCCAATGATTTCCTCACAATATCTTCAAAGGTGTGCCCGCACAAATCAGTTACCATACTAAACTCATTTCTCCTATTTGTGAACAGAATTTGGAAATCTTCAAACCAAAATTTCAATCTGACTTCTTCAAAGAAATTGTAGCTCTAAGACACTAGTTTGTTTTGAAGCAAGAATCATTTCAATCGGAGCTCTACGGCTCAAGATATACTTAAAAAGCTAAAGTGTATTCATACCCCAATCATGCCCCCCCAACCGACCCCTCACTTTCTCTCCATAAAACTTATTCAAAACAACTTCAAAGGATACCAATTTTCATTGAAAGATATTAAAAGATGTTAGGAATCCATTGTTTCAAGAATCACTTCATTTGGAGGTCGGATGAGGAATTTATAACCAAAAGAATAGAACATGTTTATACCTACAATCAATTTGTACCTACCTTGGAGAAATTGCCATAACTTTCAATAGAAATGTCTGATTGAGTTCATTTTTGTACTATTTAAAAGAGGACTTCTAGATCTACAACTTTGATGAAGACAACAAAGTGAGATTCTGCCTCTAAAATGGTCAAAATTGCAATTTCCTGAAGTTGTCTCGTGAATGTCCGTTAAACGGACATCCATGTCACATTGTCAGGGTTGGGAGCCATTTTTGGCTCGAGAAGGTCTATTTAATGGACATAAACGGACATTGGTGAAGCTGGGGGTCATTTTTGACCTGAGAAGATCCATTAAATGGACCTAAAGTCCATCTAATGGACATAAGGGTTTCCCAAACCCCTCCAAAGCCTCTCCAATGCTTCCTACTTCCAATCTAACATCATATTCACTCATAATCTTCCCAAATTCAACTTTTCTAGTGCAAAGTCACTTCATAACAACTCAAACACCAAAATTATCTCATAAAACTCTCAATTCTCAACCCGTTTGATTCATCAAAACCACAATTTCCCATCATTCTCCATAGCTGTCCTATACACACATCTTATGCAGCATCACAACTTGTAATGATCATAACTTTCCACTACGATGTCCAAAAATTACAAACTTTATATCGTTGGAAAGCTAGAAAGATAATCTACAACTTCCAAGAAAACAATTTTACTAGTTCTACCTAGATCATTCCAGAATTTCCTTAAATTCAGAACATAATTCTTACCCTTATGAAAACTTAAAATTAGCAATGTAAAAACTTGAAAAGCCATAAACAAACATAATGCATATGTATTTCATTCGCACCAAAATAAGAGTTTTACAACGCTTTAGTGGGCATTTCGAGCCACCTTACAGCATAATCCAAAATACAAACTTTGCTAAAACAATAATTTCTCAAATTGCAACTAAAGCCTTGTTTTACAAATTTTAACTTCAAAAGAACAAAAGTGCTAATTGGAGTGATGTCTTGACGCTCAACTCAATCACTTGATATTTTGCTCATCGCCTATGGATGGGAAGGAGTGGGGGTGAGCTTAACGCCAGTGGGTAACAGTTTTATAATCAGTAATAAACAAAATTGAAAACCTTTATGATCATAGCAATTTATCACAAAATCCATAAAATATCTATATTTCAACTTGTCAAACCAAAATCACAATTCTCATAAGTTAAACATTCATCAAACTTGTCAACACATGTAAACAGATAAGCACATCATAATGGTCTTGCGTAGTCGTGAACTTATAGGAGTCCGCGAGGGAGCTCCATGCCACTAGCTAGCAGGCAGGAGAGGCTTTTTAATCAAGTGCACTTGACAGACAGAACATGCCACCACAAACCCACATAACATGTATTTCATGAACTTGAAACATTTTTCCCATATGGCACATTTTTTGAAACTTGATTTCATAAGCATGACATTTGTCATATGTATTTCTATCATCATTTCACGATTCATCAACCAAAATCCCATACCAATCATATAATCATTTCTCAAATCGTCTAAAGAGCCACAAAAACAACAATTATGGAACAATTTGAAATCATTCCCATATCACTCAAAATTCATTCACAAAATTCATATACAAAAACATATGACACATTCTCAAACCATCTTAAAGAATAATAAATGCAAATTTTCAAGGTAGTTGGAAATCATTTAATTCCATTTATTTGAAAGAAACTTTAATAGCTTATTTACTCAAGTATAAAAATGTCACCCACCTTAATTTCCTTCCGTGAAAACTTGTTCAAGGATGTCTCTCTTCTTGCTCCTCTTACCTATCTTGCCTCCCTTTAACAAAGACAAAAATTTACAATTCAATAGAATTCAAATTGGAATACCCAAACAACCCAAATGCATGAAATTAATCCTAGAATACTTATACCTATACATTTCCTAAGCTCTTTGAACCACAAACCCTTCAAAACTCCAAAAGATTAAAAATCAACTTACCTTGAATTTTCACCCAACAATGATTTTCTTGGCTCTAATGGAAGCTTTAACCTTCCTCTTCCTTTTTCCCTTCTTGATCACTCTCAAAATCTCTCTTGAAGGTTAAGAAAAATCAAAAGCTAACATCACTCTTCTTTTCCTCTAAACTCACGAAACTCTCTCCCTTCTTTCTTCAATTTCATTTTCTCTCTCTTCCAAATGCAAGACAAGTCTTCTTCTCCCCTTTTATACTCTTAATGAAAACACAATGTCCATATTGCCCTTCCTTTAATTCTTTAAGATTTTACTACTTCAGTGATCGTCCCATCATACCCCTTATGCAAACCTACCACCTTAAACATTAATTCAATTTCCCTATGTCACATATTCTCATTAACATTAACATGCTAATTGACTTTAACATACATTAATCTAGCAAGATCCCAAAAATTAATCTAGTCATGCTTATTCAAATAAAAAAAATTAGGGGACAACAGAGCCACTAAAATCATGAGGCTCGTGGATCCATTGAGTGTGCATGAGTTGCCCAAATGATTCGTTCGCTAGCCACAGTGGTATTGTGGAAAATGTCATGCCATTCCGGAGAGCAAAAAACTCTGTCCAGTCATGCCGTAACAGTGCCTCTACGCCAAGTGAATCGGGATCCCGCGCAAAGCCTAGATCTTGTAACTGACAGGTTTGAATACACGCTTGGAAAGGTTAATTTGCTATTTGTCGTGCGGTAGCTCCTCCTCGCTGATCTCTATTTTCCATTTTTGCATTGAAGTCTCCCCCAAGCAACCAAGCTCCCAATGTGATTTGTTATATCTGCTTTATACTCTGCCATAACCATTTGTTATGTTGGTTCTGAGGATTTGGATAGATAGCTATAAACACAAAGTTTATCCCAACCTTAGTTATAGAACTGTGCACAAATTGCCAGTTAGCGGCCAGTATTTGAATCTCAACGTACTCCCTCTATAAGAGCCAAATAACCCTTGAAAAACCTACTGCTTCCACTCAGAATGACTTCTTGAAACCCAGCCTTCAGATAACCTGGTCAGCCCGTCTACCACTAATTCAGGTTTTCACTAGAACTACCAAAAAAGGTTTATATACACTCACATGGTGTGATAACATAGGTTTGAGCAGCTTGCCACCTGCTCCTTTGCAATTCCATAGTAAAATAGACATGTTAGTGGTTGCAGTGATGGATACCACTAAGTTCAGACGTGGTTGGTCCTATTCACGGGTACATCTGTCGCTACGTTGGCCATGCTTGCATCCGTTTGGTGGGGTGCTGGGTGAATATCTAAGACCATTTCCACTTCTCCTTCATCTCTGGTGTCTGGGTTCGGATCCGTCGATTTAGGTTAGGGAGTTAAATACTGCATGTGGGGTGTGGTCGAGGCTTGTCCACTATTATCCCCAGTCTCCTTTGCGTGAGTCTCATAATCCATCACTTCTGTTCGGTGTAGTCAGAAATCATTGTTTGGGTAAATATGTCCTGATGCGTAGGAATGGTGACTACTTGGTGATAAGTCGCACCTTGTGTTGTGATCGGTTTTGTGGGTTATATTCTTGTTTGTATGCATGGTTTTAAGTTGACTTCGACATACGGTGTTGGGTGCCTGTGAGGCTTGCATGGGAGTCCTATGTGATTCGTAGTGTATTAACTCCTTGCCCTTAGTCACAAAACTCGATTTAGTTGGATTTAGTTGGGAGGGTGGCGGTGTCCGAAGCTTCACCTATCTCCTAGTTACAAACATCCGATCTCGTCCCTACTGCTCTGGTGGAGAGGTCGTGTTGATGTCGGTTTCAGTAGATCCGTCATCATGATCAGTAGAGATCTTCCAATCCTTGAGTGGGATAAAACGTGATCCAGCTAGTTGCACGTGTCTTGCCTCATGGGGAGTGTCCCACCCTTGCTCTACTTTTGGTTGCTGTCCTCATGGGTGAGGACAGTGGACAAGGACACAAAAGCTCTGTCCTCCGTCTTGTTTGCCTGCTGTCCTCACCCATTTTTGTTCCGTCTTCAGAGGACAAGGACAGAAATTTTTGTTCCTTCCAAAACTATGGTACAATAATTCTTGTCCTAGGGACAAAAACACAATACATAAGGAAATGTCAGAAATACCCCTCCCCCACATAAGTAATTTTTTGTTCTTAATTATATTATTAAACTCATCATTATCATCATCATCATCATCATTTTATTATTATTATTATTATTATTATTATTATTATTATTATTATTATTATTATTATTATTATTTATTAATTTTATTATACAAAATTAATAATCTTATCATCATCGTCGTCGTCGTCGTCGTCGTCGTCATCATTATCATTACTATTAATAATAATAATAATAATTATTATTATTATTATTATTATTGTTGTTGTTGTTGTTGTTGTTGTTGTTGTTGTTTTTATTATTATTAATATTGTTATTATTATTATTAATTATTGTTATAAATTTTCTTCTT
>JAOTAX010000006.1:8061641-8077788 GCA_025629825.1 Erythroxylum guanchezii | reverse complement strand
TAACATATTTAGTGTCTACTTTATATTTTTTTAATTTAGTACTAATTTTTTAAAAAATTTTAATTTAGTGATTAATTTTTTAAAACTTATATAAGATTGTTTTTGTTTATATAATATATATATATGTTAAATGTAATGTTATCCATCTATTAGCTACATCAACAAAAATAATGTTTTGATCAAATTCAAGTGAAATCTAAAAAACTTAATCACCAAATTTAAAATTTTAAAAACTTGGCACAAAATTAAAAAATTCTCGTTAAAATTAACCAATATTATATATATATATATATATACACAAATATAAACACACTTGACTGGACATGATTATATAAAGGAAACGATCGAGGGGATTCTAAGGGGCCCATTTTATAGTAACCAAAGCTCATTTTGTACTCCGCATCGCCACAGCCAATAAGAAACGCGAGGTGAAGTCATCCACCCAATTAGTTTCATCCACGTGGAGCATCCACGTAGCTTATATGTCTTCCTTTTTAGTTTTTATATCTCACATAAGTAGAGCTGAACTTGGCCGTTAAATATCCGGCGGTTGTTTCCGTTATTACCGCACTTCATTCGTCGTCCATCCCATTCCCACCCCTTTTGCGGTTACGTTTACTTGTTCCGTTAGCTGAAAAAGAGAAAGACTCGAAACTCGAGTGTGGAATCGCCGGGTCATCCGTGGCCGCCGGCGAAATGGAATCACACGGCGCGGGACTTCGCCGAGTGTTAGTGTTGGCATTTTGCGTTGCTGGAATTTGGTCAGCTTATATCTACCAAGGAGTTCTCCAAGAGACTCTGTAAGTTACCAAAATTTTGGCCTTGATTTTGAAATTGCCGAGTGATCTAGGGCTTAATATGATCATGATGATGATGAAAAATGCGTGGTTCTCGTTTTTTGGGAAATAGATCTACAAAGAGATTTGGTCCAGATGGAAAGAGGTTCGAGCATTTAGCGTTCCTAAATCTGGCTCAAAACGTCGTGTGCTTGATTTGGTCTTATATAAGTAAGTTTTGTAGAAGCTCAAAATTTAACTATTTATTTATTGTGGTCTATGGAACTGAAGCTGTCGCCTTTCTGATGTCTAGTGATAAAGATTTGGTCCAGAAGCAGTGGAGGTGGTGGGGCTCCGTGGTGGACGTACTGGAGTGCCGGCATTACCAATACGATTGGTCCGGCAATGGGGATTGAAGCTTTGAAATATATCAGCTATCCAGCTCAGGTTTGTTGATGAATAAATCCAGTGTTGTTTTTATTTATGTATTGTAAAGAGTGATGTTTTTGGGAATCCTTGGTTTTGATAATGTTGTACAACTATTCATCTGTTGTTATGTTAGGCTGTTTAGGTCCTACAAGTGTGTGGTGGTTCTAAGATGGTTTGTAATCGTTATGGTCTAGGTTTATTAGCTTTTTTTTTTTCAGTGCAACTGGTCTATTCTGATTTTAATCCTGATTTTGGTGCCTTCAGGTCCTGGCAAAGTCCTCAAAAATGATTCCAGGTGCGGGTTGTCAATTTTGGTTGTGTAGCTTCATAATATTAATAGGAAGTCAAGCTTGCTTTCGTATAGGCAATTGCCATTTGTGGATATTTTGTGTTAATTTAGTGTTTTGAGTTAAAATTTCTTGCTTGCAGTTTTTAACTGCATAGCGTTTGCAAGAAATGGTGTTGACTTCCATTTTATCTGTTGGTGGTTCTTTCTTTCTCTATATGCTTTTTGTAGCTCAAGCAAGCATATTTTGGGATTTTTATCTAGTGTTTGATGCTATTAGTGCACATGCATTCTTTGTTTTCTAGTTAAAATTAGTAGCCATTGATATCCTTTACGAAGTGATCTCTACTCTTTCCAAGATCCAAATCAGCAATGTAACATGCTAGTTGTAATACAAATTCAACTTGTCGTTCTCTTTCTAATTCGACATTCTGGTTTTTTTTTGGAGAGTTAATACTTGAAAGTGCCTGTTCAGTGCTTGTGCTGAATCTATTATTCATCCAAAACAAGAACTCACCAGCCATGATCTCATTTACTGATGAATTATTCATATCTTTGCAGTCATGTTGATGGGCACTCTGGTTTATGGTATAAGATACTCCTTTAATGAGTATATATGTACTTTTCTTGTTGCCGGCGGGGTATCAACATTTGCACTTCTGAAGGTTAGGCATATACCTGAAGATTATTTGACTTAGAATGCCGTATTATAAAGATGGACCTCCAGTTACAGTTCTGATTCATGTACTCACGTACCCTACCCTGACTGCAGACCAGTTCAAAAACCATTAGCAAGCTGGCACATCCAAATGCACCCCTTGGATATGGACTTTGCTTCTTGAATCTTGCATTTGACGGATTTACAAATGCTACTCAGGATTCCCTCACTGCAAGGTATGCTTCATTTTACACTTATTTGCTATTTATATATCTGTTTATTTCAATGCAAGATTTTCTTCCCCAGTTTCTTATATTGTTCTCACTTACAATGGGAAAAGATTTAGAATATCCCGCCTGTATGATGTTTTTCATCTTCCTAATTAATGTTCATTATTTTGTCTTTGCTTAGATATCCAAAAACGAGTGCTTGGGATATTATGTTGGGTATGAATATATGGGGTACAATTTACAACATGATCTACATGTTTGGCTTGCCCAAAGGTATTGGGTACGAGGCAGTCCAGTTCTGTAAGCAGCATCCAGAGGCAGCCTGGGACATTTTGCTCTTCTGCCTTTGTGGTGCAGTAGGACAGAACTTCATCTTTTTAACCATTAGCAGATTTGGTTCTCTTGCTAACACCACGATCACCACCACCCGGAAGTTTGTCAGCATCGTGGTTTCATCGTTGCTTAGTGGCAATCCACTTTCGACAAGACAATGGGGATGCGTAATCATGGTCTTCTCTGGATTGTCATACCAGATCTATCTGAAATGGAGAAAGTTGCAGAAACTGCAGAAGAAGAGAAAGCCTATGTGAAGATCTGTTTTAGGAGGAAGCCAATCATGAAGAGGGACACCGAACTTCATGTCCAACCATTTCCTCATATCCATTTTTTCCTTGTATTGTCATTTAAGTCATTGTTATACTGAAAAGCCACACCTAGTAGAAAGGAAGCGTAAGTGAAAAGATATGATTTTAACCTAGTAAAGGCGTGCATGGCTCGGTAAACAGAAAGCAAGAACTCCAAAATTTCAAAGATACAGCAATAAGACGTATTATTATTAGAAGAACATAGAGTTGAAATTATAGAATACAATTTGATGACCGTTCAAGAAACTACAAATTGGAATTCAATTTCTAAACATGTTATAGTTGCTTGAACTGATGTGGACAACCTCATCTAGTTTGTAATACCAAATCATGGTTAACGACTTGCAAAGCTTGCCAGTAAACTGGAGGCTATAGTAGCCTGTTCATTTTGTGATCAAGTTCCCATTTACAGGAGTTTTTGAAATATTTATTCTGATTCTGGAATTTGATTTTGTGTCTGTATCCACTGGGTATAGCTATAGAACTTGCACAGAGATGTTTATTTTTCCCGCTACAAGTCAGACAGGGTACAGGAGTGATTGTTACTTGTGACTCTGCCAGGAAGAACAAGGGAGATTGAGAGCCATTTTATTATCACTTACTCGAAATTTTCAAGGCCACATCTTTTAAAATGTTTATAATCAGAGTCGTGTTGACTGCTTAACAATTAGCTGGAACGGTAAATACTTGCAACATGCAAATGAAATGCCTGCTAAACTAATTAACGTATAGTTTAGCACTAGATTGATGATGCTATTTCTGTCTATTATTAAACAATAATAGTATAAAAGAGAAAATAAAACATAAGGTCGGTTGAGTTTTACATATAAGCAAATTTTCCATCTATTCTAAAAAAGTAAAAAAAGATATTACACGGATCTATTGTGGAAATAATAACTTAATATTTCCACAATATTAAGTTATTATTGTAAAAAAAATTAAAGCAATCGAGTATTTTGGTTGACTTAATATTGGTGTGATATAATAAAAGATGTTCTTTTTTTTGAATTATTTTTTAAAATTTCCAATAACTTGGAACAAAAAAATGTAGTCCACTCTATTATAGATAGTATAATTAATTGTATGGTGTTATGGTTCGTTTTCGTTGCTACAATTTATTAGCTATGTTTCTAAAAACATAGCTAAATCTTTTTTGTAAGCAAGGTTGGAGAGAAGGGGAGAGGTTTCTTTGACTATTCTTAAAAAAATCCCTGGGAATACTATTTTATTAAGGAATTGGTCCTATTGGTTTTCAATTTTCAATCAGGTACAGCCATCGTAGCTAATAACTTTTAGCTACAAAAAGAAAGCTTAGCCAAAACTTATCGGCAACGCTTTTAAAAACGTAGCCAAATATTTTTGACAACATTTTGTAATTTTTAGTATACATTATAACTAAATATTATATTATATAGATTATAATTATTGGTGACATTTTTAATCGATATTATTGTATTTAATATTTATAATTTTTGTTTATTATACAAAAATATAATAAAATAATTGAAAATTAGAAGCATTGTATATAAAAAATAAAATATCATTAAATATGATCATGTACAAGATGTTAATTACAATTTCAAAAATACTTACATACAAAATAAAAAAATAAAAATATTAGTTTAATGACTAAAACTCGTTTTCATCTTCACTACTTACATAATTCGGGCCAAGTAAAATTTTGACCAAAATTTCAAGCTTGGCCATCTTTTTTTCCATTCCATTCTAATTTAGCATGAAGTGACTGGTTGTCTCCTTCAAGACGCTGAACATATTGTCGTCTTGATGAGGATAAAACAGTTGGCTTTAGTTCAAACCCAAGACCTTGTACTGCACCTTGTTTCAAATATCATCTACATTTGGCTCATTTTCATCAAATATTGATTTTTGCAACAACTCCTACTTCTTATTCTAAAATTTAAAAAACAAAGTCAATATTCAATTCAAATATTATTAGTTAGTACTACATAAATAAATGAACTTAAAATTTAAACAAAATTTTATACTTACATAATTATTATGTGCTTCTTAAGACATCCAGCCTTCACCTTCTTTATAGTGTGTTAGTTTATATACTGTAATCCTATCATATTGTTCTGCATGTAGTTTATTCTAACTCTATTTTATGGAAAAAAAATTACAAAACGCAAAAAATAATATTATATTTACTAATATAATTATAACTTGTAAACAAAGAATTTACATGTTCATTTTGCAGGACAACAAATGATATAGAGCCTTGGTTGTGAGGAATTTTCATTTTTCCTCTATTAACCTTGTCTTTCTCATACTTTTTCTAAATAAAGAAAGGAAATAGTGTTTAAATTGTGTAACAAGATTAATGGAAGCAAATGTGAAGAGAAAGAAAACGAACCTTAACATTGGTATAGACCCAATAATCACATATATTGCTCCAATTTTCTAGAGACATCTATTCGGGAATATGTCTTCTTGCCTCCTCATCCAAAGGAAAAGATTTTTAATATTGATGTAGTCGATAATGATGATCCCTGGTCCTTTGTTTTAATAGTGAAGTCATACAGTTTGAAACATCAGGGTTGTTAATATCAACGATATTGAGCTTCATCTGTGAACAACAAGTAAAAGTGAAATTAATTTTTAAATAAGTAAAACAATATTGCATATAATTAAATAAATTGAAAATTTACCAAAACTTTATCCAAAACATTCTCTAGTAAGTTGTCTTCCTTCAACAACTTGACATGCTTAAGGTAAGGCAATTCAGTTCTGTCAATTACCCCCAACTCATTAGACAATTTTATTGATTGAATCTTGTCTACAGGGTGACCTTGTGAGGTATCAATATGTATAGACAACTTGCTGTTCATTGCAACATTCATTCGTTGCAACTCACAACCTTTAGTTATACCTCTACCTCTTTTTTCTGACATTGATATTGGAACCTGACAACAAATGAATAATGATAAGAAAATATACACTAAACATGTAAATATATATTTGAGAATACATCTACTTGTATATGCTAAAGTTCAACAAACCTGCAGATCCCTCTATACTAGTTGAGGCAGATAGAGGTTGTTGCTGAATGGGTTAATTGGTGGATGAAGTCAATTATTGTTGTTGGCTAGGATTTGATTGATCTGGTTATTGTGGGTTAGGAACAACCTCAATACTTGCCACCTTCTTCCCTTTGTTTCTATCAAGTGCCATTTTGTTGAATATCTATTATAACATTTCATTATCCTATGTTAGGGGCTAGGACCCTAGAATAGTGTATATGAGAGTTTATTAAGAAGTTAGAAAGTGCATTTCATGCTCATGCATAATATAGCATACACACACACATGTGAATATTGATTTTTGCATATTAAAATGGTTGTACATGCATTCATTGACATTTTTTGGGTATAATTGATTTTATAAATCTGATTATATTGAGAATTGCGGTTTTTATGTGTTGAAAATTGATTTGGAGAGCATGTATTGATTTAGAATTTTTGGGAAATTTTTTGAAATTTTTGGGTATTTTTGGACTAAGAAAAATACCAAGTGGCAAGACAATCGATAAATGATAGTAGAATTAACTGTCAAATGGTAATGGAAATTTTGATAAATTACTTTGGGATTTATTGACAAATGTCATCAAAAAATTGGGAGACAATTGGAGTAGGAATTGGAATTAATTGGACTAGTTAAATAAGAGACCTAGTTTAAATCCATAGAAATTGGACATGTGGCAAGTGATAAGCGTCACTTGCCAAGCCAAGCCTTTAAACTCACGATTCTTTTAATTTGAAAGACCAAGTTAGTGTTTTGTTCTTGCCTTCTTCATATTTTTCGTTGCTCTCTCTTCTCCTAACGATTTTGACTCACCAAACGTTCATCAATGTTACATTTTGCTTTCATCTATCAATTGCGTCTTCCATCTTATTGTCTATTCCATTTGCCATAAGAAAACCTAACCTTTTCCACCTTCAAGATGATGATTGCGTGACGTGGGAAGTTAGGGCCTCTTGCTGTTCTTGAAGACATTGAAGCTAAATCAAGTAAGTAGCTTGTTAATCTTCATGGGTAGTGTTAAATGAATCATTTATGATGAGTAATTTAAGATTGAATGATTATGATCATGGAGTTACATGTATGTTGTAACATGGGTGTAAGAAAATAAAGAGGGTTACGGTCTTTCTTTTTAGTGTATTAATGACATTCTTGGGTTGACTAAATGAAGTCATTTAAAATGATCATTATGAGATAGATTGAAAGTGTAAATGGAGTTGATTTTTATGCTAAATCGTGGATGAATAAATGAATGTATTCATGGATGGTTTTTGTGTTTATGATGAGTAATAGTTCATAAATTGTTATAGAGATGTTTTTGAGGTAGGATGATCATTATAATGGTGTTTGGATGAGTGCAGTAAATTGATGAATGAATGGACATGTTTGATGTTCTGTTTTATGGTTATGATTAATAGTCTTTTATGACTTGTTTTGTGAATGTTTTGAGTTGTATATTAGGGTGAGAATGAAGAGGAAATGAAGTAGAAAAGATGATCTTTGTACAAGATATGTTAGATGTAAAATGTAGGAAGTTATAAAAATTTGGAAAAATTGGAAGAGAGTATCTGGAATATTTTAGCTATAGTGTTTCCCCTAGATATGCTTCTGTAATTTAGCCATAACTTGACCTGTAGATATGCAAAAGGGATGATTTTTTATTTGGATTAAATTAGAGACATAATGCTACATTTTTCATAAAGCATAGAATACAAATTCTGTCTTTAAGAGTTTCAAAATTAGACTTGAAGTTGAGTACTGGGTGCAGTGTAGTTGAGAATAGTAGGTAGTTTTATGATGTCTTGAAATGAGATGAATTAAGGTGATATTTAGAAATGACATGAAGGTGAAAAATGAAGTAGAACATGTGCAAAAGATTTATGATGAAAGTGTATAAGAATATGTTCTATTTTGGTGTTTCTGATCAAGCATGGATTTTTATTTGTGTGTGGATGATATTGAATTGAAATTGAGGTATACATAAAGAAGTTATCAACTTGAAGTGATGAACATTGAATATGAATTGTTTGGTACTTATGAATGAAATATGTTGTGAAAAAAGGATAGGATTTCATGAATGATGAGTTTTAGTTAAAATGATGAATCAAATAAGTTGAGATTTGAGAGTTTAATGAAATCAATTTGGTAGTTGAATTAGTGTAAAATGATGTTGCATTAGAAGAGGTGAATTTAGGAAAATTTGGAGTGAATGTGATGTTAGAATATAGGTAGCAACTATTGGAAATGCTCTTGAGTAAGTTTTGTTTCTCCCATGTCCGTTGTATGGACTTTAGGTCCGCTAAACAAATCTTCTTGGGTCTGAAAAACTTCCCAGCCACGTTTATGTCCGTTAGACGGACTTCAGGTCTGCTGAGCGGACATTCACAGTACACTTACACAATTTTGCGATTTTGACCCTCTAGATGGCAAAATCTCTCTTCTAGGTCTTCATAAAAGTTATAGATCTCAAAGTCCTCTTTGAAAGCATCCTAGAATGACATTAATCTGATATCTACAGAAAAAGTTATGCCTTTTGTCCCAAGATATGTTTGTTTATAGATGAATGACTTATTAATGTTTTTTTCATGAGATATTTAGGCTTGATTGTGATCTTGAATGAGCCTAGTTGATGTTAGATTGAGCTATTAAAGTAAGGAAAGTGTATTAGGTGTTAAGGAATGATTCAAAGATCATATTAATTGGTTATGAGACGAGTATTAAGAAAATGTACACGAGATTGTCATTGAACATGCATTGTACATATTCCATATATAAATATGTGCATAAATGAATACTTATAATTGTGCAAAGTTATGATGTATATAAATGTGTATGTATTGCATGATTTAGAAGAGCATATTGAGCGACAATATCCAGACGTTTCCGGGACTTCGAGGCAATAGCTTTCTAGAGCAAACTGTGAGTAACCTAGATGGCCTCACTTAATCAATTATTGCTTTAAATTCTGTATTGAACTGTTTTGCGGAATTGATTGTGTTGATTCCGAACGTTGAATGTTCGAGGCATTTGATGTATGAATGACATATTGGAAGTGTTCCTTGTATGTGAAATTGACAAAATATGTGATTTCTCAACATTTTGTTGAATGCCAAACCAAGGTCCAATGACAAATATGAATCGTGAATGTAAATGTGATTGTGTAAGTGAAATCAAATGACTGAGTGAATATATGTGAATGTGATGCATTTCATTATATGAATGCATGATCAGATAATGAAAGTTGTGACTTGAGTAGCCATCGAAAATGAGCTTAAAGCTCAAAATGTGATTAAGAGCCAAAGGCTCACTATGTATAATAAGCCATATATCCCCAACGGATAAGAGACAATTATCAATGAGCCCAGTATCCACAATGGATACGGGACAATTATAAGCACTCGGTCACAGCAATATAATAATCGAAAGTGAGTTTCACAAACATTGCATAAACATTTTAATATGTGTGTTTGAAAGATTGAAGTGTATTGTTGGCTTGTAATTGAATGAGCAAGTGATATGTGATGCTATTTAATAAATGAAAAAATGTGAATTAAATGCTTACACGCCTTGATATGTTGTATGAATTGAGTGAACCATCGAGGATGGTTACCTCACTGAGTTCGCAAAACTCACCAAAATTACAACGTTGTCATTTCAGAACCGAGAGAGGTCACTAGTGATAGAGAGGCTCTACAAGAAGCACAGTTCTTGTACTTTTGGAAAGAAGAAATGGCTCAAAGGTCAGTTAGCTGAGATTGAAGGATTATATAGAATTTTTGTTTAATTCCTTATGTGTGTAGCGTATTTTGTATTTAGTTTTGACATTGTACATATTTGGATGATACTATAAAGCTACAATGTACATATTATTTAAGAAATGAAATGAGAAATTTGGTTTTTAAATAGTGTGTTCTTCTTTATGATGCCTTATAAGAGAATATGGTTACTCTAGCACACCACCCTTGCGGGATACGTATTCAGATATCACTCAAGATGTCGGATACATGTCTTGTAAGAGTGGGGTGCTACATCTATAACTCATATATCAATAATCCGCAGTAACATAACTCAAACATAAATAATCCACATTAATAAAACCCTAACATAACAATACACATAAATTAAAGTCAAACATCAACAATCCACATAAACATAACTTAAACATCAATAATATGTATAAACATAAGTCAAATATTAACAATCCGCATTAACTTAACTCAAACATTAACATTACGCATAAATATAACTCAAACATCAACAATCTGTATAAACATAATTCAAACATCAATAATACACATAAACATAACTTAAACATCAACAATATGCATAAACATACTAAAACATCAACCTGCATTAACATAACTCAAACATCAATAATCTATATAAACATAACTCAAACATCAACAATACATTTCAAACATTATAAATAACATTTTTATCACCTTTAATTATCATGATCAAGATCTTAAAAATCATCATCATTAATTACATTAACACCAAGATTGCATTTTCAAAGTGAAATACATATATCGTTAATAAATTTACCTAAGATAGTAAACAATTATCGTACATTTTTATCTATACAATTGTGTAAGTTCTCAATGTATACTTAAATTTAATCTAGGGTTCTCACCAGGCCCAATAATGTCCTACTTTAAAAAGAAACAATCATCTTCAATTCGCCCTTTTCTTGCTAACTTTTCCCTTACTTAATTATCTTCACTCCAACATCACCAACGAAATGCTCTTTCCAATGAAATTTTGCCATAAAGTCTCTTTAGTCATGCCTCACTTATGTACTACATATCATTAACAACAAAACCCTGAAATTTTAATCTCTTTAGCCGGTTGGATTGGATGTGTATGCTTAGCTAGTACATTTGCACATGTAATACCTTGAAGAACAATTCCCATTCAACTTTCCACTTCAACTATCTCCTTGTGATAATTAGTTAGGTAAAAGTTAAATAAGGTTGATTAACTTCATATTTTATTAATTAAAATTTCTATAATGGCTTCAAAATCAATCTAAAACTTGTTTCATAGAATTAGAATTTCAGACATACTTAACTTAAATAAACCATAACAAGGAAACACATTTTCTATCCTATGATTGCATCATACAATTTTTGATATATCAAAAGGTAGATTGATTTGACGGAGTTGATGTTTATTTACAAAATAGTTATTAATAGATCAAATTAATCAAAACTAACAAATAAAGTTCATAAACCTAAATTATGCATTATTCAATTAAATCATTAATGTTAGTCATCAAACAATATGTGAAACAAACACCTGAATTCAAAATCCAAGAAACAAAAAGAATATAATCTTTATCAAGAAAGAAGGGAAAGACATCCTATTGCAAACTTTAAATGATGCTTATTAATTAAACACTTCTATAAATAAAAGACTTAAATCATCCATCACTTAAACACAATGCCTATAGTTTTTTTAATACACCTACATAAGCAGAACACTTCCATCATTTAACAGCATCATAACAGGCAATTCATCAAACAACTTACAAGCATCAGAATTCATCCAATCATCACAATCAAAATCACGTCTTTTCCCTTCTATCACAAACCTTTATACATTCAATTTGTTTTTCAATCACAGAATACCCAAATAAACAAATAAAACTAAATATATTCATCATAAATACATCCAACACCACACAACCAAACAAGTAGAAAAAAACAAAAAATAAACACCTGATGATGTACACGAAGGAGAGGCGACAGAACCAACCTAGAGAAGATAGAACCACACCTTGAAGAAGAAGGTCATCCAAAGAAGATGGAAGGTCTTCGGTATAGGGAGAGAATGAACAGCGGGCAGAGAGGGAAAAGAGTGGGAAAATAAAGAGTGGAACTCAAGGGGGAGAAGGTTGGGTGTTTGTTACAGATACCAAAAATGACTTTGTTTGTGGTTGGACAAACGACGTTGTTTAAATTAAAACAAAACGCTCAATACATTTAGCGACGATTCTTTAAAATGTTGATACCGATTCAAATTATTAGTGACTTACACATTTTCTTAGGTAAAATCTCATCTTTGGCGACGATTTTTAAAAACGTCGCAAAATGTCAATATAGATTCAAACTATTAGCGACTCTTACACATTTTCGTCAGTAAATGACATCTTTTGTGACGATTTCTTAAAATAGTCACAAAATCTTTATATTTTGAACATTTTTTATTTTCCAGTAGTATATAAATAATATATCTAAACAAATTATTTTGTGATGTTAATTTGTCATATACATTGTTAAAATAACATTATTGTTACCTAAATTTATTTTTACACTTACAATCATTGTCAATAATATTTAATTATATTATTAAAAATGCAAATCAATATTTAATATTGGTTTCCATTGTTAACATTATTGTAATTTGTTTTTTAATTATATCGCAATATATATAATTCTATATGGTAATTAATATAATTTTATGTTCATGCCATTATCATTTCGTGATGGTTATGAACATTATCACGATGTCATTTTTTTTAACATGAACATTGCATAATCGAAGACGACGTCATTTTGTTTAACAAGAAATGACATCATTTTCTACTAGGTTATTAACACAAAAACGAACCACTCTTCGTTTTTGTGTTGGCTGTCAACATTCCTCTTCGTTCAACATCCAATAAGCCCTGTCCCCTCTATTGTGGTCATCTTTTGTGTTCTGGTTGTCATCGTAGAAGAAGTGTCATTACTTGTGTTGGTATTGTTCTTCTTTTATATTTGCAAACCCTCCTTCCTGTGCTCTATTTATCTATTATGTGTAAGAGTTTATTGTGATTGTTGTGTTTTGCTTACAGTGAATGGGTTTTTGTTTGTGTTTGCATCTTTGGAAGATAGTTTCTTTTGTTTCTGTGTTGGATGTGTATGTCTCGACCTTTTTTACCCACTTCCATGTTTGTTTGACATATGCCTCCTAACTGTTTGATGAAATGCTTTAATGAAGGTTACTTCTGCAATAGATGTAAATGTACATATTTACATTTGATTGTACCGCTTATAGTATACAAATGTAAATGACTTTATTTGAATGTGAAATGAAGTTATGACTACACATAACACTTAAAAGTCAAATCGTCAAAACTAGAAATATGGTCAATTATGTTTTTGTGTTAGACATTACAATTAAAATTAAATAATAACAACCTATTACTCTTATTCTTAAAGACCAAATCTTTTAGCATACACACATTTAAGAAAATATATATAATGCACTTGCTCAAAATTAACAAGCTAATTATTAAGATAATTTAAATCCAAATCACAACCCTATGTAATGGAGTTGCTCAAAACTAGGAAACTAATTTAAACCAAATCCCTTAAACACAGTACATACACACTTAACATGCTTAACCTTATTATCATACGAAGTAATTTCACTTGATAGATCACAAAATTAATACATTGCTAGAGTGTTCGAATATTCAAATAAGAATTCTTATATTGACTTTTCTTAATTAACTTGTTACCATTAATTCAACGCGAAATGTCGACATGGCTACTAGTTTCTAATGGTGGAAATGAGTTCTACTAGGAGGAATGTGGCAAAATTGTCCAAGGTCAAGAACAAATTAATACAGAACAAATCCCCTTATCAAACACTAATGACCCTTTGCCTTCCATGACCGATCTTCTTCATCAAGGTTTTTAGTATCATCCTAACTATTGAATCTCTTTCTTTGTTATCAATATCTCATTTTTTGTTACGAAGTAATTATATGAACATCTGATTTTATATACTATATGTTATGATAAGCTTACTCGAATATTCAAGAGAACATAGATGGAATTGGAGGTTGTGGTGATTCGGTTGGTTTAGGACAGTGGTCGATTGCAAAAACTATGTCTGTTCATCGTGACAATCATGGAGTTTATTAGTCTAGTCTGCATGTGTTCAAATTTGACTTCCTAATTTCGTTTGATTTGCATGTGATTGTTCTATTCTCTTTTCTCATTAGCTGAAATGGTTAGTACGTGCGATTCATCCAATATCGTCATGCATACTCATTCTGAGAAATTGTTCACTGTATCTTCTGCAAATTTAGCTAAAGCAAAGTTGTTAGAGGGTGTCAATTCACCAAACTATGAGAGTCGACGATCCTTAACTGTTTCAACTGATGGTTTGGAGACTGTAAGGAGGCTTCTTAGGAATCCTCGAAACCCCTTCACATTTTCTATTAATTCTAATGTCAATGGGAGTCCAAAAAAATAATTATTTATTTTCCTTTTCAAATAAATATTAGGCGTTGAACTTTATTTATTAGTTTGTCTTTAAGAATTGTTAAACTTTTAATTAACATCTTGCACTACTTATCATATGTATCTCATTATATTATATTGCTTACCATATTTCAATATTTATATGTATTATTATTTTATTGTTAATTAATATTAATGATTAAGAAAAATAGTAGTTAACTTAAATTTATGATTTTTGATCCTAGATAACATTAAAATTTTAGGTATGATTATCTTTTTAGGTCTAAAATATATTTCCTTCACAAAATTTAAATAACTTACCATGTGTTTTTCAACAATATGTTTAAAAATTTCAAAACATTTTACAATTTTTTATGATTTTTGAATAGTAGTTAACTTAAATTTATTATTTTTTTCTTATTAATATTAAAATTTAATGTATGTTAGGCCCCGTTTGTTTTCTTTTTTTTGTCATTTTTGGTTGTGGTTTTTATTAAAAATGAAACCTCTATTAAAACACGCTTGGTTAGATATTGTTGTGTTTTGGTGTTTTAAAACATAAAAAAATACAATCAATTTACGAAAACAAGAAAATTACGTTTCCCTAATATTTCACAACAGATTTTCTTCAGCTCTAAAACAGTTTTTTCTCTTTGTCGCGCCGCATCTTCATCTTCAGGGCTTGCCGTGATTTTTTTGGTGACTCCAAGTTTGTGCTCTATTATTCGATTTCTATAATTTTTCCACATATTTGATGTTTGTGCGTGATTCCTATCTGCTTGTATTTGTTCTTTTCCTTTTCTCTTTTGGTACGTGGATATGGCTTTTTACTATTATGTAGGTGATTAAATGACCTTGTGTTGCATCTGTTTCGGCGGTGTGGTTGTGAAACTATGTTAATTTGTTACGACCAAGATGCTCTATGCAATTCCAACTTGCGGTAGTTGACAGCAAATTTTTTGGGTTACAAGTTTATTTATGAGACGTAACGATGAGTTCTGACTGATTAGGTTTTTGCATATAGTTAGTTTAAGTTTATGTTCTTCATTCAATCAATATCCTACCAGAAAACAAAAGCTGGTGTTTATCATAAACACTTATTTCATATTGAAATAGAAGGACGCATTGTAGCTAAGAAGAATGAAGTATGTGAATGAAAATAAAAGTTTGTCAGGCCTTGTCAGGGTTATATCATCATGTTTAGCCACGCAAAATATTTCCAGAAACTCTCCAGGATAATAGCAGATGAACATCAAAGCTATCTAAGAGAGAACTGGAGTTGAAGAAACAACCTTTCAGGCACTTGAAGGCACATGAAGTAACATATTTGGATGATGAAATGGCATATAGAAGTACATAAGTTTTGTAACAGTCACTGAAAGACTCTGTGGTATGGTGCGTTGGCCTACCCCGTCAACAACCCCATCACCACCACACCAACCTCCATTAGAGCTCTCACTCTTTCTCCTTCCATTTTCTTGCCTTGTGATGTTTTTATTGAATGAAAAGCCTAGATTCATCTTTATAATAAAAAAAATGATCGTGCATTAAATGCAACTATTGAAACATTAAATGCTTTACATGCCTTTCATGCAAGCCTTCAGCCTTCACGTGTATTCATGCATTAAATGCAATGTTCAAATATTAAATGTGTGCCTTTCATGTCAATCAACATGTATATTCCTATTTTTATTATTATCTTGATGTAATACTTTTGTTAATTTAAAGAAACAATTTTTTTAAAGTGTGGACTACAATGTATTGTTACATGTTTATTTTAAAATATATTTAGCATTTAATACTTTGTAAATATTATTGTGATTGATGTCACTTATATGTTATTATATT
>JAOTAX010000006.1:8027896-8055889 GCA_025629825.1 Erythroxylum guanchezii | reverse complement strand
ATGCAATTTTCTTAATCGAGCTAAAGCTCCCATGTACCAAATTTTAGGGTTCTCACCCTTAGTAGGGGAACGGGATGTTACAGCACCTCTCACAGGTGTGTAGCCTTGTCACAACCGTGACACACTAGTCACGGCTATGACATACGTCTCACTGTGAGAAGCATGGTAGTGATTTGGAATGAATCAAATTATAATGAGATAGCTCTTTGGATAACCAAAAGAGAGAATCCTTTGATGAATAATAGCACATGTCACCGTTGATGAATAATAACACATGTCATCGTGAGAAGCATGACATCTGGGCAGCTGTCACTATGAGAAACATGGATGGTTGGGTGAGAATGTAGCTGGCATCACCGTGAGAAGGCAACTAGCTGGCATAAGAATGCATGGGAGCTGGTGACAAAGAAGCATGGTAGCTGGCCTATTGTGAGCATACATGGGCTGTCAAGAAACATACAAATGTGTGAGAAAGTCTCACGCCCGTGCAGCTGGCTGTCACAGCCGTGAGTCTTTCCTTTGTTCGTCACTTGACATTCTAACTTGTCCATTCTTTCTTCAATCCTCTTCTTGTAATTGCTCCATAAATCAATAGAGTATGGACATTGAGAAGATGACTTCAATGAATATTCTTTCAGGTCGCTTTAGCTTCTTCAATTCTGAAATGTACCTAAAATCAAATATAAGCTAAAGTAAGTATCCTAAGCATTTCTAAGACATTAATCAATAAATGTAGTAAATCAAATTAATCAACATTTCAACACATATCTTTAATCAATCTTTTATCACCTTATACAAAGTTTTATTTAAGTTGTTAGGTTATTAATTAATCCTCGTAGGAATGATACCTTTTATACTAAGAGTTACAATCCGTATACTTACAGTAATAAGGTTTTTATATAAAACTGACAAGAAGTTTTTGGCGACATTGTTGGGGATTAATTTAACATCTTATACAATTTGAATTCTTTTGATTTAAGGACTTTGATACTTTTCTTATATGATTATAAGAGCATTAACATAAGAATCACAAGGAGCAATTAAGCAAATTGCAAACCTTTTCTTCTAACCTAATGAAGGCATTACATTATAAATAGGATTTACTTAAACTCATATAATTTTTGGCGGTAGAACTACCCAAATTATTCTTGGAATAATAATGAAGGAAACCACATGAGAGTACAAGGTCCACCAAGTTTCCAGCATGCTAGGCTTAGATCCTCAGAGTCAAAGTTAGACAAGTTAATGGACGTGCTAAGCTCCAAGCTCGATAACAAAGATGAAAGTCAAAAGAGCATGGAAGCCAAATTTGATGAAATAATGAAGAACCACTTCTCTTCCATTCATAACTTGGAGGTTCAAGTTGGCATACTTTCCAATGCATTGTTAACAAAGAAGGCATCAAATTATATATAGGAGAATCCATATTGCATTCAAAGTTAGCCTTAGAATACATTATATGAGCACACTGATACTAAGCCGAATACAACATGTTATTGGACCCTATTAATGCCTCCAAGTGACAAGAAGAAAAAGGTTGATGGTATGAATGAATTTTTTGTTCAAAAAGACAAAGAAGAAAAAGGACAGGGGAAATAGAGGTGGAAGAAGAGAAGGAACTCTCTGTTCAAAAAGAGGACGAAGAAGAGTGGACGAAGTGAATGAGGAAGAAAGAGAGCAGTTCACCTTTATACAGGACAAATCGTTGGAGTTAACTGAAGATTCAGGAAGTTTCATCATTTCCTATTTTATTGAGAGTTTGTTATGGAAAAGGGCACCATTAGAATGACTTGGATTTCTTAATTTGATCAATTATGTCCTTTTTATTATCTTTCAACATGTGGCTGATTTACAAGCTACTAAATTACCATGGGGAGAAATAGATGGAAGCAAGCCACTAATCAGGATGATTGTAAACGTGAAGAGTACGTCAAGCTAATGACGATAAACAAGCATTACTTGGGAGGCAACCCAAGAATTAGGATAGTTTTTATTATTTTATTTCACTTTGTTTGCATGTTATGTTCGATAGGTTTTTAGTATATTCTTGCATGTAGGTTTGTTATTTTCATTTTTTTGGAGTTATTTTGACTATTGAATCTCATATTTGGAAAGTTGTTACAGGTTAGCGAACAAATTCTAGTGGCTACATGAGGACAATAGTGCAAAAATGTGAAAAAAAAAAGGGTGTGCTAGGCATGTCATAATCATATACAGCGAGAGCATGCACTCTCTACAAGAATCACACTACACTATCGTAACCCACATGCACAATAATGAAAGCCCCATTTTTCCCTTCTGTTTAAATCATAACCCTTTAAATATTTGTTTTCTCTTCTTCCACCTCTCATATTCTTTCTCTAACTAACAGCTACATCTATAGCTCCTTACCTTCTCTCAAATCTCTCTTCGCTTTCACCTGGTTTTCACTCTTTTCTTTCATTTTTCTTCTAGATTATCATTATTTCCACACAAATCCAGTGATTCCCACTCAAAATACATCTTTTTAGTGGGTTTTGGAAGGTTTTCTTTCACGTTCTTTATCCCACTATTTTGGGTTTTCTTTTATGTTTTTACGGGTTCTACTTTCAATCATGTCTCCAAGAATCAAGCGAAAAAGTGAAAGTGTTAGGAAATGGTGCATGTGACTTAGCCAAGGATTTTAGAGCTCCTTTTCTGATCTTCACCTAAGAAGAAGGTAAGAATTTCCAAAACCTTCATTCTATAATTATTAGAGCAACTCCTTATTTCGATTTTCCAATCTTAGAAAATCTAGATTTGAAAAGAAAAGTTGAGACTTTGAGTTCTAGAATTCATTGGGACAAATTTATACATTTTGATTATCTTGTGTATGAAGAATTGACCATTGAATTTTACACTACTTTACATTATGGGTCGCAAAAGTTAGATAATTTTTTGTTTCGATTGTATGGAAAACCTTATAATGAGGATTATGATGTTATCGAGGAAATATGTAGTTTTCCAAAAATCAAAATTATTGAAAAACATGAAAATTTTCATGTTGACAAATATTGGAAAAAAATTAACGGGATTGGATGGTTAACTCAAAAGCGCCTAACAATGTTATTTGAAATCCTGAACACTTGTTACTACATAAATTTATGTGTCAAAATATTTTTGCAAAAACTCAAAGTAACATGTGTTCTACAAAAGATTTGTTTATTCTTTAGTGTATAGATCGTAAAGTTCAAGTTTGTACCTCCACCTAAATTTTTCAAACGATAGTTGCAGCACTTAATCAGAAAAATAATCATCTAGGCATAAGGTTTCTTATCACTGCGCTAGCTCATTTGTATCATGTTGATGAACTAACCCCTATTCTTCTTGAGTATTTAAATCATACGTATTTGCGACGAGCAGAGATCTTGGAGTGTCATAGTATGGAACTCTGAGATATCGACTCGAAATTAAAGTTTAAACACAAGCAGGACATGCGAGTCCTAGTTCAGCACCACCACAACATCAACCAACAAGTCTCATCAAGCGAGGAATTTAAGGAGGAAGAGGAAGGATAGGAGATGGTGCTTGACAAAATGGAAGAGAATAACAAGTGCCTAGAAGGTTGTTTGGACACCATAGAGCTACAGCTGAAGGAGAAAAAAAATGAAGAAATTGCTCAAATATTTTGTTGTCCAAGGTGTTCAAATTCTATAACATTTGAACAATATATTGAGGATAATGTATTGTTCAAGTGTGGGGATGTTTATATATTGGCATATCATTTGTATGTGAAATTGGCATTTGCATTGTGTTAATTTTGATTAGGTTGGCATAATGTGAACATTTTATTGCATGATGTGTGTCAATGTGTCAATGGCATGAATTGAATAGAATTGGCTTACTTTCGAACATGGTCATTTAAATTATAAAGGCATATTAACTTTTGAATTTTATGTTTTAAGTGTCTTTGGGATAAACATGCATGTTAATTAGAATTTTTTGTTTTAAGTGTCTTTGGGATAAACATGCATGTTAATTAGGATATGACATTCTTTTACTTTATGACATTTGTTAGGCTACATTTATAATTACACTCATTTAAATTGGTAGGCAACATTAGTAACCTTTTTATGAGAATAATTGACTAAGAAGAAATAAGGTATGCTAAGAAATAAAAAACAAAAGACAAAAAGTATGTTAAATTCCTAAACAATATAAAAAATGTGTGTTAAATTCCAATTCTGCTAGCCCTTTTTAAGAAAACTTGGTTAAGAATAGAGTTGATAGCCAATTGAAAGTTGTGATATAGATGAGTAACTAGTGGCATTCATGACAAAATGTTTTTCTTTGCGTCAAAAGGATATAATGACACTCCAACCAAGCTAAATAAAAAACATAGCCTAGTTGAGTAACCGAGGGACATTCATGACAAGATATTTGCCTTCGTATCAAAAGACTAAGTGATCGCTAAAGAAAATCTAAAAAGATGGTGCTTACAATAAAATTAAACCTACTGATCTTTTAAAAATAGCAAGAATTTTCATGAAGGGTTATTTAGTTATAGTTTACCTTTCTAATTTATCAATAATAATAAGTGCATGCTTACAAGTGCCATAAGTGTATGAATAAGGTGTTAATATTTTGATTGATATGTATATTTAAATCAAAGCACTTAAACATTAAAGGAATAAGTTAGTATGTCAACACTTTTTAAGTGGTTGATGTTTGAGGTTAAGTTAATTTCATGAGATTTGATGTCATTGTACCATTATTGCATTGTGTATGATTGTGTGGTCATGTGTTATGTGTTTTGTTGTGTTTCTTTTTTTAGCTTGATTAAGGACAAGCAAAGATTTAAGTGTGAGGATATTGATAGATGCATAATATAGCATGTCTACTAGGTGTTTAAATGTGTTTTTAAATGTTTTCTTAGATGATAATCATATGTTTAGGAATTAGAATTGTGTTCTTATTATGTTTTTTAATTGTTTGATTGGTTTAAAGCAAGGATTTGATCTCAATTTTATGTTTTAAATGGTATTTAATGTGTTTATTAATGAGTGGAAACAGGAAATTAAAGAAAAGAGGATAAATGTAGAGAAGGGAATAAGCCACGATCATGCACAACGCAACAATTATGACAGAGGGCATAAACCAGGCATGCCACAATCTTGGCAGGGTGTTTTCTAGCAAGTGAAAGTTTTGTATTCTTGACGTTTCGGGGCTATTTTTGAAACCAAATTAAGTGGAAAAACCCTAGAAGCCTTAAGGAGTATTTAAGGATAAGAAAAACACCAAAAACTAGGTAACACATTAAAATCGAAGAGATCAAAGAGAAGACATCAAGAGAAACTCCCGAATTATAAGATTTTTAAATCAAGACACAACATTGTTTTTCTTTCTTTTCTCTTCATATATTTCATTGTCTTGGATGTTGATTTGGATTATTAGGATGCTAACCGTGATTATGGGTTTCTAAATCCATATTAAGAATTGTTCTTGATCTATTTTGTTAAACTTTATTATTGTTTAATTCAACAGATATATCAATGCTGTGTCATATTTGTTATGCTTATACTTGTTAATAAATCAAGAGATTGAATCAATTTATTTATGATAAGGTGCACAACGAGAGTTGATAGCTTAATAGACTTGCAAATATAAAATTAATAAACAATTAAAGAGAGATCTTAATTGGGAATTAATTATCCTTAGGATTGCTGCAATTCTAATTGAATAGTTAGGAGTGGTTTTGTGAATTGAGAGATAGCAATTTTATTATTATTAATTTCAATTAGGATTACTTGATTAGATCGTGAGAGAGGGTAATGAAAACCTTAAGATATCTAGGATTAAGCATAAATTGAATCAACAAGATAAAGGAAAGACAAAACAATGATAGAATTATTCCTAAGTTTCCAACTTTGACTAACTTTAATCTTATTCCTAGTCTCAGTTATTCACTTATTTAGATATTTACTTTTATTAGTTATTTCAATTTCAGTTATTTTATTTTAATTCAATCAATCTTTTATTACCTTAGACAAAGTTTTATTTAAGTTGTTAGGTGACTAATTAATCCTCATGAGAACGATATCTTTTATACTATGAGTTATGAATCGTATACTTGTGGTATTGAGATTTTTATATAAAACTGACAACAATTATATAGATTTTTTCAATTTAGGATAAATTTAAATATAAATTTACTTTATTAGATTAGATTTGAGCTAATAAATTATTAAATCTACTTATATCTATTATTTATAGAGTAAACCAAAATATGGTTGCTTTATGTTGCAGGATGAAAATTTCACAAGAAGTATAAATGTAATCAATGAGCTTTTGGACATCAATAACAAATTAAAGAATTAATAATACCACTTATTGTTATGGAGGCTATTGATTTGTAATTGGGATATCTTTATTGTCATTTTTGGCTGTTATTTAGTAATTTACTTATAAGAAATACATTTACTTTTAAAGTTGATATTATGACGTTTGAGTAACTTTGGACTTCATAGCACTTTATGGTCAATTATAAGGATTAATATTAAATAGTGCTACATCTTTTCATCTTATTCATATTGTTTTAGAATGTTTATATGATTTCTTGCAATATTAAGACTCTGTATTCATTATAATTAAAACTAAATTTTAGTTATGATGAAGAATATTGAGGGTGGAATACTTAGAGGAATTTTGACCAAACTATAGTTAACTAAGATAAGAATTAAGTAACTATTGATAAGGAGTCTTGTCTATAGATACAATGAACTTGAAATAAAAAAAAAATGGATGAACATCTACTCAATCCAATAATGGTAAACATGGACTAGTACATTTAGTTATTTTACAAGTATGATCAACAAAGTACATTACAAGTTGTTATAGGATATAAGAAGAGAAGGCTTTGTAGTTAAAAGGCTATTGTAGTTCTGAATAAAATCTTAATCCCAAAAGGCTATTGTAGTCCTGAACAGGAGTCTCAATTCTAACATTCCTTTTATAATCAACTCATTTTTTAAAGAACAGTGTTGAAAAAGATAGCTTCAGATCTATTGTATTCTCTTTTTTTACTTTAATTTCTTTGTATGCTACTTTAACATCTGTGGTAGTTTGAAACAATTAAGAACTGAATAAGTTCAGGCAAAAATACAACTATTCTATATGATAAGCAATCATGCAATGAATTCAAGAAATCACATAAGGTTGTTTTAGTTTACAAACCATAAAATGAATTTTGTTTCACATATACATATTATTCAAGTTTTGGACTGGAGCCTTTCTTATATCAGCTTTAGCTTTTTGTGATTTTCTGCAGATACACTTATAAGCATCTAAATAAAGCCTTCACATTAAATGGTTTCAGTTATAGGTCTTGTCATTAATATTATAAAATACATTTTGCATGTTATTTAACCAGACATTGAAATGAAACAAATCTAGTCCTAATGGATATATAATCTTATAGTTAAACTTGCTTTCTTGCAAAATAAATGTGAGAGAAAAGGAAGAAACCTTTATACATGGAATGTTAAAACACTTGGTGAAAGTCTATAACTATAAATGAATATTTATAAAATGAAATAAAAACCAAATAATACAATTATACCTTTTATTAATAAAAAATGAAAACCTAATTATGATCCTTATAGTATCTGATAGATCTTGTTATAAACATTCAAGAAACCATTTCCATGAGACTTGATTCTCAATTCTAACAATAGTCCATTTGAATGAAAATATATTGTTATTTGCATCTAGTTCGATGTTTGATAGTAATTACCCTTTATGCTTGCCCTTAAAGTGACAACCATTGATATATATTATAGGCTTACAATCAGCAAAGAAACCCTTTTTATAAGCATCCAAAATATGTATATGGAACCAAAGTATCTTCTGGATACTTTAGTATAAAAGAACTATCGGATTATACTTCAATATAGCTAATCTATAACTCCACAATTTCTTAAATTGCTTTACTCACCAATATTCTAATGTAAAGTTCTTCTCGCTCTATGCTTTCTTATTTGTAATCTCAACATTCAAGTCCCTTAAAAGTGCATTCTTAAGCCTTATAATATCATACGTAAGGAAACCTTTCAAATGTGGGATGCATTTCTTTATAATCCTAAGGGCTTTACATTTTTTATTCTAGTGTTATTGACCACACTTACAGATAGATGAAATATATTAATATGAAATGCAGTCCTATATATGTTGTGTTGAAGAAGTATGCATTTTTTACCTACAACCATTTTTACAAACAACAATTACTCTAGATTTTTTATTTTTGACATATTGATAATTAAATTTTCAACATGATACTGCACTCACTCGAGTTTATTTAAATGCATTCACCGAATCAAATAACACACTAACCTTTAAATCAATTGACCTCAACATATCATTATCTACTGAGAACTTAGGCCTTCTTCTCCCTTCTTTTACTCAATTTTTATCCACTCCCTTAAACTCATCTGAATCTTTATATATTGAATTTTTATGCTTATATAGTATATTATCTATTAGGATGTCTTTTACACCACTATGAAGAATCTTATTCGCACCCTCTTCATTGACCACCTCATCAAATGAACTAGAATTATCAAAATCATTAACTTCTCCTTTCTCACCCTTATATATTAGATCATCAAATTCAATATTATCTACATCATTTGCATCAAGCTTTTGCCCTCCCTAAAAGTAGATTAACCCTCTACAACATCATAATCACCCTACTAACAACTCAAAGTACTTGTTCACCTACTTCGCAAGTAGCCCGATCACAGTCTACGTCCTCAAAACCAACTTATTTCAGCCTATTTTAAATTTCTTTTATTCTCAATAAGGTATATTCAACAATATCTAAAAGTACCTCCACGATCTTGTAATTTTTCTTTTCAATTAAATTAATCATGTCAATGATATGAGTCTCACTTCTTAAGTTTCTAATGCCATCCTCAAAAGACTCTTGAGGAAATTTATAAATGAAAACTCTAGCCTCTCTATAGCGTAAGTCTCTTGCTGTATATATAAATTGTCGCATCGTCAAATGATTTGACTTTACTCCAAAATTATATATTTTTCCTCCTTCACAATGCATGGTAGGGGTAAATTTGAAGGTAACACTATACTAAATTTGAAACTCAATACTGGGATCTGTCAAATAAGAAAGACAAAAAAAGTTGTAAAGTATTTAACTAAAAATCCAACCAATCTTAAACAAATATGATTTGAAAATTAAAACATGTCCTTTGATTATAAGATATAAGAAGTGACATCACCAAAATATGCTATAACTTCTAAAGGATATATGTAACAATTTTTTTAATAGCATTTTAGCTTTTAAAGTATAATAGCCTATAAATGGAAGAACATTTCAACTTTTGTCAATTCTTTGAATGATTTTAACTATTTAAAATGTATAAAGAAATGCATTTTAGGGTCTGCACATTTTGTTTTCTTGTATGAAACCACTAGAAACTTTCTTCTTAGAGTGTACAAGCATTTACTTTCTCTTATTGGCATGGTAATTCATTTTCTTATTTTTGAAGGATTCCCAATTTTTGTTAAGAGAAGCATCAGACCACTCAAAAATGGTGGTAAACTATTGGGAGTTCCAAGATACTCTTTCACCGGAGTTGCTCATCAATTTTTGGGGTTTGAAAGCCATTAATGGAAGATCCAACTATTGATATATGAAGTTGGGTATGTTGGAGTGAAAAAAATTAAAATAAAATTTTTAGCAGAAGCATAAAGTTTGACATTAGTGGTAAACAACCAACCTTTTAATTATGAGATTGTCTAATGTCAAAGTTTAGGTATCTTAGACAATAAGTAGAATTTCTTAGAAAGACTCTATATTTCCTAGTTTTTAACTAAGCAACCAATGTTATTTGAATGATTGCTACTAGGAAGGAGAATTTTTCATATGATCTTAATCTCTTTGCTGAAACTAAGATGTAGAGTGGCAACTTAACTAGATGTTAAGACATTTAAAGCTACAAATTAATCCTAAAATCCAAGAATTTCCGGTATGGATAGTAATAAGACTGTAGTTTCATGTATCACTAGTTGGATCTTCCATTAGTTACTATTGCAAAGGATGGTTATGTGTTTATTGTCTATGTATGGTATCCTTAAGGTTGGTTCTACCCTAGTTGAGCATCAAAGTGGTGGCTCAAGCAATTTCTGGCCCACTTAGGACATTCTTCGAAATCTTTTGGCGTTGAACTTGATATGGAAATTGCTTTAAAACGCACATAAATAGAAAGGACTTGTCTTATGTCATTTACAATCTACCTTGGATGTTCTACGCAAAACCATTAATATCCAAAGAGAATGGAAAGGACAGTAGCTAGAATCACCTATTATAGAAGAAGTGCAACAATCCAAAGAGATGAAAACCAACCTTTAAACCCAAAAAATTGCAAAAAATGGAAACACAATATATATGATCTGCATTTCCAAAAAGCACAATATAATATTTAAACCCAACAATTAAGATGCCAAATTTACATACCTTTTATAAGGTTTTGAACTCCAACTTCTTCAATATTCGTTTTGCAAGGGTTGACTTCATTCCCAACCTCACCTGCGAACGTTAATGTC
The DNA here is from genome assembly GCA_025629825.1 of Erythroxylum guanchezii. Lineage (NCBI taxonomy): Eukaryota > Viridiplantae > Streptophyta > Magnoliopsida > Malpighiales > Erythroxylaceae > Erythroxylum > Erythroxylum guanchezii. Next base: position 8,045,311 of record JAOTAX010000006.1, on the reverse strand, counting down.
AACCAATTGACTATACAATCAAATCAACCTTGTTTTTAAACATTTGATAAAAGTAGTAGATGATTCCCTGACAATATGAAAGAATCATATAAAAAAAAAATCATACAAATGACTGGAATTCCAACCAAAAGATAATTAAAGAGTTTAATGGCATGGACTAGTGAGAGTAAATGATAACAAAGGAAAAAACTATCAATAGCTAAAATTTAAAGAATAAATGATTAGCAATAGAAATTTCGCATTATGGAATCCACAACAATGCAATGCAATGCAAGTGAAAGGAGGATGCGATCGAAGACTTGAGAAGTAGCAGTTTTGAAAAGAGGACATGGAGATGAATGAGTAAAGTCACAGTACTAGTGTAGTGTTTGAAGTAGATAAGAGATAGATTTTGGCAATGATATGTCTTCTTCGGGAAGATCTTTTGATTTGGAATTGGAGGGGAAACAAAGATTAGTTTATTTAAAGGGTAGGAAAGTCAAGTTAGGATGATTAAGGGGGGGTTAAGACTGGGTCGAGTGAGAGAGAGTTTTCATAAGCCCAAAACAAAATTCATATATGTAGTATTTGATAAATCAGTCTATCCAGGACAGACACGAAACACAGTACCTCAGCATCAGCGAAATAAAAGAGATGGGGTTTTATTGTGGCACAACCTTGCGGACCCTGAAACTAGCTACCACTCCCTCATCTTCTTCTCCGTCGCGCTTCATTTTCAAATCGCTTTCCACTACCTTTGTCCCTATTTCATTTTCCCGCCACAGATACTCTCCACCATGTCAACGTCTGCCCCGAGCATTCTCTACCACTGCTGCTGCTGTTCAAGTGGCTCCAGTGACGGACAGCAGAGGTGTTGAATTTTATCGCTTTCCTTTTCTTCTTAATCTTTAATTTTGTTCTGAGCTTCATTGAGTTGAGTTAAAAATATTAGTGGTCAAGGCGCAATGGAAAGCAGCAATAGATTTCAAGTGGATAAGAAATAATAAAGATGCTGTTGCTCTCAACATCAAGAATCGCAACTCCGCTGCTAATTTGGATCTTGTGCTTCGCCTCTATGACCAAATGTTGTCCCTCCAAAAGGTCCCTCCTTTTCGGGAAAATAAATAAAAAGGAAAGAAGGAACTGATTTAATTCGCATTTCATCTAATTTCAGATTCCCGTCTAACAGGAAGTTGAGCGACTTAGGGAAGAAAGGAATGCGGTTGCCAATAAGATGAAAGGAAAATTAGAGCCCTCAGAGCGTCAAAAACTCGTTGAGGAAGGTAGTACTGGAAGATTTAATCTTGTTTTTCTTCTTATTTATCTCCTAATTGCTCAAAATTTGTTATCTTTGTTCTGTATTCAGGAAAGAATCTGAAGGAAGGACTCCTGACTTTGGAAGAAGACCTGCTCAAAGTCACTGATGAACTTCAGCAGGAAGCGCAATGCATTCCTAACATGACACATCCAGATGTTCCCATCGGGGATGAAGATTGTTCCACAGTCAGAAAAATGGTAACACCACCGATCACTTCTCGCTGTGTGTTCTGGGCATGCAGATGTGGTTGTGGTTGTTGAAAGAATTATGCAATGCGGTACATCTTTTGTTCTGTTGTAGGTGGGTACTCCACGTGAGTTTAGTTTTCCTGTGAAGGACCATCTTCAAATTGGCAAAGAGTTGGACCTCTTTGATTTTGATTCAGCTGCCGAGGTATTATTTCTATCTGATTTAAGGTGCTACTGCATCTATTGGATCCATGGTACCAAAGCATTTAATGTAGGTTACTTATAGACTAAAGCTCCAGTTTTGGTAACAAGTTTGATTATATAATGACCTAGATGGCTTCTTATTGACTTTTTTGATCACTTATGTTCATGCAAAGCACAAGCCATCTTCTTTGCAGGATTCACTAGTTCTCAATTAGGAGAGCATCTTATTGTTGTCCCTAACATACACCATCTGTACTTTAGTTTGGTTAACCTGACTTTCCTCAGGAATAATTACAAACTTTGTCTGATGCAGCAGAAAAGAAAAACAAACACATGCCTCATCATTGTCCCTTTTGAATACATTCATGGTGTCATTATTTTCGATATGTGTATGTAGTTGTTCATTAGAGCTCTATTATTCCATTGCTTTGATCAGCCCCTGGAATCTTTAGTTTTGGTTTTTGCATAAGAAGATTGGCTTCTGATCAGTATGCATATTACTTTTTCTGGCCGAGCAGGTCAGTGGGTCGAAATTCTACTATCTCAAGAATGAAGCAGTTATGCTAGAAATGGCCCTTATCAACTGGACTCTGTCAGAAGTCATGAAAAGGGGCTTCACACCTCTAACAACCCCAGAGATTGTAAGATCCTCAGTTGTTGAAAAATGTGGCTTCCAACCTCGAGGAGATAATACACAGGTTGGTTCCCTAGCTCATTATTTTATGGAATTACTAATTGATTCTAAGTTCATTTGCAATAATTATGTAACTCAACATCTCAACTGTGAAGCTGAGAAACTTTGCACCATATGGTGGGCAAACATGGACCAAACTTATGCTTGGGAATTGATTGCAACTATTTGGTTGTTTGGTTACATCCTTTATGAAAATTGCTTCAGAGCCCAAGTTACTAGCAAGCAAAGGGCACATCCTTCGAAAGATTGTTATTCCTTTTTGTTGTATATTATAGATTTCTTTTTGGTACAAATAGGAACCTAATGGGCTAATGTTCAACCGAAATAGGGATTAGCCTCTCTTTCTCCTTATTGCACCGTATCTTGAGCCCACTATAAAGCTTTGGTCTTTGAATTCATTGTTACATACTTAGTTATTTCAGATGATTGACAGGTGAATTCATCGTTTCGTACTTAGTTGCTTCAGATGATTGACAGGTTTACTCCATTGAGTATAGTGACCAATGCCTCATAGGCACGGCTGAGATTCCCGTGGGTGGAATACATATGGATAGCATCCTTGTTGAGTCACAACTACCTTTGAAATATGTTGCCTTTTCCCATTGCTTCCGTACAGAGGCAGGTGCTGCAGGCACTGCAACCAGGTAATATCTGGCTAATGTTGGTATATTTGAAGTTTTTGTAATTTTGGCCAAAGGCGTCCTGTGAATTATCTGTCTCCAGCATTATTTTTTGGGAACATCCACTAGGATGACTGAGGTCCTATTCCAGATTTCCTTCCCACAAACCATGATAAGGTCTTTAGTTAAATAGAGGCCAAAGTCGCATTGGGTACAATTCCATATTTATGAGTGTTAGTGCTCTTGGCTATACAGGATTTCTACACTGGATTTATCTGCAATGAACTTCAGTACTAAACAATTCTATAAAAACTTGAAATCTTCTTTCAAAGAATGCAGAAAGAAGTTTATATTCTGTAACTTGCGTGCATTGTTTTTACAAGAGTTTCCTCTGATATATATTCTGTTCATATCAGAAAGGAAATAATAACTGCTCCTGCTGATGATGAAACTAACCGAAACTTATCTTCGTAATTGGTATCAAAATAACTGCTAATAAGTACATGCTTACTAGATACGATGTTATTTGAGAATTATTGATAAAAAAGTACTTCTGTGAATGTATTTATGGTCAAGATAGATGTTAGAATCTAACTTGTACCATTATCATCCGAGACTTACGGCACCTAAAGCACATATGTTTACTCACTCATGTGAGCTTTTTACTTGTTTGAATATTAGCTTTTTCCTTATGTATTTGGTTTATGTTTTCCGTCGATGTATCCAAATATTGTGTTAGAAATGCTTGGATGAACAATGAAGATGTTGCCTTTTGGAACAGGGGTCTGTATCGTGTCCACCAATTCAGCAAGGTGGAGATGTTCATATTTTGTCAACCAGAGGAGAGTGAGTTCTACCACGAGGAGCTCATCAAGATTGAAGAAGACCTCTTCTCATCACTTGGTTTACATTACAAGTTGGTCATTCTGTAATTCTTGGGTGATTGTTTGATTCTAATTATGATTCCATTCACTTGTTTTAATCTTCGTATTCCCTACAGAACTTTGGATATGGCCTCTGTGGATTTAGGTGCACCTGCTTACCGCAAGTTTGATGTGGAGGCATGGATGCCTGGTTTGGGACGGTATGGTGAGGTATTAAACTTGTGTCAGTTTCCATTAACTAAGACACCTTTAAATTTGTTACACTTACTTTCTGAAACTCGTTTTGTCATTGTCTATAGACATCCCTTTTATTTGGTTTGCAACGCTTCCTTTTAACTAAGAATCTTTATGGTTGTTCAATTTTGGTGTTTGACATGATGATGTCTTACGGGACAGATATCAAGTGCATCAAATTGTACTGATTACCAGAGTCGCAGATTAGTAATCCGCTATCGCCCATCAACACCCACTGCAACGAATCCTAAAAAGGGAAAAGGCAACCTTGCTCCACCGGTTTTTGTCCACACCCTAAATGCAACAGCTTGTGCAGTTCCTCGTCTGATAGTCTGCCTGCTGGAAAACTACCAGCAGGAAGATGGCAGTGTCATTATCCCTCAGCCGTTGAGACCATTCATGGGTGGGCTGGAGTCTATAGTTCCTAAATCCGCAAGGGGATAATTTGGATCACTTTAGTTGGCTTTGTGCTGGGAATCATTAATGGACGGCACATTTGGATCATTTCACTTGTTTACACTTTTCGCCACTTATCAGCAGTGGGAGGATTTACGACCTGCGGGCGACAAGGAAATACAAGGTCTGTTTTGTTACAGAGAAGCACACTTCCATTTAGTGACAACGTTGAGGAAGAGTAATTGCCCGGGAGAAAGGTCAGGAGAATCCAAGCATTTGTCTTGACATTTGGATAATACCCTTGGCAGATGTATATGACTGTTGTTAGGTGGCGTAGACTGAAGATAACATCAACACTCGAGGTTAAATAAATTGTTTATTGTCTTGTGTATGCCACTTTGTTACACGTATGCAAATAAAGGAAAATTTAACTATTGCCAGAGTTATTGGAATTGGACACAGGGATGCACTCTGGTTAGTGTAGAATAATTTATACTATCTCCAATGATCTAATGCAATACTTGAGAAAATTACCTTAAGGTAACTGCTGTTTACAGAATCTAACGCAGCATAACTATGCCAAAAAAATGCAAAACGAAGATTGCTGATCCTTGAATGCCATTGCTTCCTCTATAATTTCAGTTTGGTAACATCAATTCTTCGCACGGGATAGGTATACGCTTCATAATTGATTTGTTGGCCCAAGGAACTTAATTTAGTGATTGTAGTTATCAGGTCAACCTGAAATGGAAACCATTTGCACACAAAGAATAAGAAAAAAAATATAACCAATTCATCAAAAGCAAATACTAGGACACGAATGCTTCTACAAACTAGGTGATCTGTGCACCCTCTCAGCAATTATAGCACAGACCTCATAATCTGTCTGTGACACCGTCTCCCGACTCCGTTGGTACTTGACAACCCATCGTTCAACATCAGGGTCAGTAGCCAGTAAAGCCTCAGTAGCTGCTTGATCAGGACCCAAAAATGCAGACATTACAGCTAACTGGCAAACCATGAAATGCAAGAATAGAGCAAGATCAGTTGGCGATAATGCATCTCTTTCTATTGTTGGTACAAGATCTCTGCAGCGCAGGCAACATGTGCTCTCTTTCTATTGAAACAACTCAGAACAAACCTGTCGGGGACCAAAACCAACTGCTAAAAATTTGTCTTTCATTTGCTTTACAGTTGCTTTCTCCCACAGGGGGACCCTCCCCTCTGGATCTGGCTCTGGGGCGTCAGTCCTCCCGAATTGCTTATCAAACAAACCCCACTGCAGATGAATCAAATATTCATGTTATATGTTGGCAAGTCTTTGTGTTACACCAAGCAAATCTCGTCCAGTAGTCTTTACGTATGGTGCAACAATTTCTAGTATAGTCTACAGGATGCAATTTCCATACGCAAAACTGCAATTTATACAACTGCATTATAACCCAATCAAATGAAAAAAAAAAACCTGTCCATTTGAACCGTAAGCAGTGTATAGTAAGGTTCCCTTCTCTTCATTACCACCACACTTGCGAATGGCAGAAGCAAGAAATGTAGCCTTGATGGCACTTTGTGCTGAAAAGAATAAGAAAAATCAAGGAACTAACTCGCTTCATATTGTCTTCATGCAGTTGCCTCATATGACAACGTTGTAACTAGGAACACGAAACGAACTTGAGAATATAACCTGCAAATTGGATAAGATCTGCATAGGAGATGGGTCCACCCTTGGAATATGAATCTATCTCTTTCTTTGCATCGTCCAACAAATTCATTGCTGCAGAGAGTTCCTTATTTTCAGGTCGGCTTATCTCTGAGCTTCATGCAATCAAGAAGGAACCAAAAAGGTGAAAAGAAGCACTTAAAGTTGCTGAAATACTAAGCCAACTTCCGTTATAGTGTATGAACGTAAAAGGGACCAACTCAGAACTTGTCAAAAAGAGAGAAACTATAAATTTGATACATAATCAAACATCTGATTCCTTGTATGTAATAAATACCTGAATCTTATGGATCCATTTGGACCACCAGATTTTGTAGCCTGCAAACTTAAGCAAAGGAGGTCACTGAATTAGGTTCTCTTTTCAACTTTGTTTTTCTTTTTCACTGCAATGAGAGGTAAATGTTTTGTCTGACCTTGTCATAAGTCATAGCATCGTTAAGTGCCAATTGAAGTATAGATGGGAGGAGTTCAGGTTTCCCCTGAGATTTATGTATAAACAGCGAAATTTAAAGCACAAGGCAAGGATGGTGAGATAAATCAAGACTTGCAGACAGGATCTTATCGCTTACCTTGATTGCTGTGGAAAGGGTCTGCCTGATATGTGCTGCAGGAAAGAGAAGCAAATTGGGCAGAACTCCAGCTGGTCTTATAACATGGAAAGCTAATCTTTGAAGCACTTACATTGAAATTCAGAGCGTTGTCTACGTTGGATGATGTCAGCGGCATTAGCCATTTCGACAAAGGATGCTGAGCTTGATATAATTCCCTATGATCAAATCACAACTGGCAAAAACTCATCATCATATCATTCCAAATTGGACTTCTGAGTTTTCTGAAGAAAATTTTTACATGGTCATAAAGGTTTCTCACATCAACCTGCTTGATCAAGCTATTACATGAGTTAAGAGGAAAGAGTATAAAAGAAAAAGATATATTTATGGCTAACATTTTATACGAAAATTTTCCTGCAAAGTTGTGTTTATGCCCTCAAGTTTGCCAACGTTGTGGATATAACTAATTGATTTTTCAGTAAAAAAAAAAAGTGTCTCTTACCATACCGATGGAGGCACTTAAAAAGCATTTCAAAACATCTCTACGCCGGACTCCGGTTCCGCTAGAGAGATCAGTTTCAATCTTACTGCACCTTATAGCACCCTATTCTCATTCATATAAAGAGAAGCAGAAGTATTTATATATAACTTGTACCAGAAAACTTGCCCACATTTCTATAATGCAGAATGTTGAGGGAACCAAACTCACAGTCTGGGATTGGGAGGGGCATCGATTGGTAGCTCCAAGAGATGGGAAGTGAACGAGAGAAGGCATTGTGGACAAGAAAGAAACTCCCATGTTGTTCTTCAACTACTGCTCTCCGCCACAAAAACAGTAATGCAGAGGAGCTTGGAGTTAGTAAAAGTTAAAGAGCAAAAGAGTAGATATGTTGAGCCTATGGTCGTGGAGTGCGCATGTTTGTCACTGAGATTTGTGTTATCTTTTCCTGATCCTCAAGTTTCTTCCAATTGGGCCATCCATCCACTGATCTGGTTGGTTGTTTTCTATTCTAAGTCCAGCTCATAATCAGGTTTCATAGTAACATTAATTGGGTATATCCACTGTAAAAGTTTTATTCCCAGTCCAGTTGCAGGTGTGATTTCTATGCATCCTGTTTACAAATCTGTAAAATCCAAAATCCGCCCATGTCGCTATCCATGAAATGCTCTCACCAATGACCGCTTGCTGGTTGCCAATAGGATCGAAGATGATAACAACGGGCATAACTTCTAAATTCTAGGAGTAAACGTTCATGGGTGAAGCTGATAGCCTCAGACCCATTCAATTTCAGTATTAGCCCATCAAGTCGTTCGGGTTTAGTTCACTTTGCTCACGTCTGGTTCGACATTTCACAAAGTTACTTATTACAGACATATGGCCAAGGCTTCACGTTAACAACCAAACCTTCTCTTTCGCAAATATAGAAATCAGAGGGAGAGGGACGAACAACATTATTGAAATAGAACACAGAATTTGTGAAAAATAGAAATAATAATGATTCAGTCACTTTATGAGCCTTGAATGACTATGAATCGTATACATGCACCTTTCTCCCAAAAAAAGAAAAAACATGTATACTGTAAAGTTTTAAAGTGTATAGCCAATGAATGAATCGCTTATCCCCCACCCCAGTCTGTAAGGCTCTGCTTTCAGATTCGGTTGTCCTATTCTCTCTTCTGCACCTAATCATATTGTCCCTTTTCCTCGGTATTGCTGTATAGGTCGCTAAATATATATATACATGCGCTCCGTGTCCCTTATTCCAGCCAAGTCACAGCCAGCTAGCAGCACCTTCATTGAACTATGATTCATAGATTTGCTGCGATTGATGCAGGCCCAGAGATTTTTTTGATGAAGAAACTTGCACTTACAGCCATCAAAGCCTACTTGATTACCAGAGAAGTGTTCACATTCATTGATGGTCTCTGACATAAACAATCGGGCAAAGGATTTACATAAAATGCTTCTTCTGACCGAAATCTATCCATGCCCTTTGTTCCTGTGATAGGACCCTTTCTCTTCCTTGGAGCACCTTGTCTGAGCAACCAAAGACAACGGAGGAAATGAAAAATTTGCACTTAGCTTAATAATGTTTACGGAATTGTACATGTTGACTGATTAAAGAAATGGATTCTTTTCCATATCATACTCTAAATTGTTTAAAATATCTGTATCATTTTATCAATTACCAATTACATATAAAAATACAAGGCTTGAGAATTTTCAGAATCACATACCTCTTTTTGTGGAGTTCTGTGATCAGATAACCTAACTTTTTCCCTTCTCTCAATTTTCCACGGTCAACCTTATCAAACAAACGAACAAGTTCTTTCCTATTGACAATTGGAGAAGGTCAAGAGGCAACTACAATTCACAGCAGCTGATCAATATAACAGAAAGAGACAATTACCGGTCTGGAGAAATTGTTTTCCTATGTCCCAGAAACCTACGATGACCTTCAACTGCTCTTGCCATGTTTCCAGAATACGACGGAATGAACACATCACTTTCAATTGACACAATATAGTCAAGAGCAGCCATTTGAGATGCATGATCAGCAAATGGTTCAAGCTCCTCAACAGAGGCCAACTTTTCCTGAAAAAATAAGATATGATGGATGTAAATCAACACTGGATGGCCAGTGAGCCACATATGATTTTTTTATCGCTTTCGCCTGATGTTTCACAATATCAACAATTGGAGACACAAATGTATCACGCCCTATTGTTTCTTTATGTGGCTTTTTTGTGTGTTAAAAGTGCGAGAGAGAGATTTGAATTTATCCTATATCAGAATACAATGGATTTGAAATCAAACATTACCCTTTACCACTCAATTTGAAGATTCTTATAGCTTTGGTGATGAAATGAGCACGTAACTACTAAGGATAATTTAACATGAACAAGGCATTTTTAAACTAGGGGAAACTGAATTCTTTCGAATGACAGCTCTTTGCAGTTGGTATTACAATCTATGGAAGACATATTCTTTTCTTTTTGACAAAAGATAAACTCCAACAGCAGTAAACAACAAAAAGGGAAATGCACAACTATCAATAAGACTAAGTCATCACAAACACAAACCTTACTCATCAAAATGGGATAGCGGGATCTTAGATCAGCCATGTGAGTATCACCTCCATATATCTCTCCAGAAGCAATGTATATGGGTGTGTTTGATGGATATCCGAGAGCAGTGAGAAACATTGCAACCTCTTTGGGTGTCAATGGGCAATAACCCTTAGATCGCTGCTCCCTGGCATCAATCTCCTTCACTTTCCAATGCACAGTTTCTTCTCTGCAAGTAGCAGATTAATCACCAATATAGAGTCTAGTACATTTTATTGATTTATAAGGAACTTACAGCACAAATATCAGTACCTTATTGTCTTTAATTCATCTGCTTCAACAGGGGATAAACCATACGTGCATCCACTAAAAGCTAGCATATCCTTCTCGTATCTTAAATGTAGAGAAATATACGGGCCATAGGACCTCATTCGATCTACCAACAACTATACAGTGAATGTGAAAAAATTCTTAATGATAGTCATCAAGTATGTTGCAAGAGAAACATACACTGCATTAAATCATGAAGAGAAAAATGTATACTCATTTACTTTTCCCATTGCTTCAATTCTAGGTGCAAAGCGTAGGGCTTCATAACATGCACGGCATCGCAGTTTCTGAATGTCTGGAGGAAGGTTGTTATTTGCTAGGCGAGAATCAGACTTGGCTGCTCGAATAACCTATTGATTAATTGCAATGACAAAACACTTTTAGACCAAGAAAGCAAAACAGACTGAACCGTTTCAACAGATATACCTGGTAGTCTTCCCACAGGCTTGCTATCTCATCCTGGTAGTAGTCCAAACCAGACCAGCTTCTAAAATGCTTAACTAGTTTGGCAGAACCAACTATGTCCTTTGGAAGCTTTTTCATAATCTTCACATCAGTAGCTAGAGCATTGATAAAGTGATCTTGGTCAAAAACATCTGAGAAATTGCTGCAGAATAAGTGGACAACAAAGTTATGAACTCATGAAGATGAAGGAGATGAAGTGTAAAAAAATAATTTTTAGAGAGTCAACAATACCTGGAATCTTGCCAAAATGACCGTTTATCCAACTCTGGGATTATAAGAGTAGCATTTATGATACGGGCAACAGCCACCATGTCACATATCTGCATTTCAGAATGACAATATCTTGAGACTATAAAAGCAAAAAGATGCGAAACTAATTAATAACTAGTCAAGATAATAGTACATATTAATAAAGATCAATTATTATCTTGAAAATGAAAACAATGTCATGAAACTCAGAACTGTGTTTAGGAGAGACATTGAAGAGCAAGAATCAATGCATATGGAGCATGAAAAGAACAAAGATTTAACCAAAATCTGGGCACAGGAAGAAATAATAAATTTTTTTAAGCTGATTATAATGTATGTAACAATACGAATGCTTGAAGAATTCCACAGAGGGGATATGAAAATGGAAATTCCAAAACCTGCTTGAAAAGCGTAATAAGAAAAGGTGCATATAGAAAAAAAGCAAAGTAGAAAGAATTAGGAGGCAAGCAGAAATGAACTGTATCTTTTTTCTAACAAGAAAACATAACAGAAAGCTTCAACATTCAGGTGGTTGATATAACCATAACTACCAGGAAAAGCAAGAAAGGTATTTGTTAAAACAAGAAAGGGTAGATGCTAACCCCAGCTCGCATCTGGTTAAGCCCACCATTTGCATGAACTAGAAGGTACCCTCTCGAATTTGCAGGAGCTGTATGCCCACCAGAAAAGGAATTGTTAAATCACGTACACACTGATTTATCAGGAGCAACACAAGATCATATTTCAAAGCAAAAAACTTACGAGTATATTCACGACTAGGAAGCGAACAGGGGACATAGCCGCGATTATGTGGATTCTTCCATAGCAAAGCGACGCCGGAATACCCAGTTGCACCACCAAACTGTCAAATCTAAAGGAGTGAAAACATGAAAGATGCATGACTGTTTTGTCTTAGTACATACATCCATACTACACCCACGAGCCTCTAGCCAATCAAACATGTACACACGCACACTCAAACGAAAGATCTCCGCTAGTACATACACATAGTAATTAGCATTATCTGTGATTGCTTCGTTTAAAATGAAAGACCTGTTCTATATAAAATGAACTGAAGGGTTGTAGGAATAAATAAGACCTTGTGAGAGGGAAGAGGTCCTTTGGACCGGTGAGGCGGAGTGAGCTCGCTCCTCAAGCTTTGCCCTCCCTCAGCTCTTAAGCTCTGTTTTTCCAATTCAATTTCATCATAATTAATTAGCTTCCTCATGAAAAATCAATAGGCAAAAACAAATCCATTTTGTTAAACAAGAAAAATGGATTCCTTTTCTAATCGACCATTTTACCAACTCCGAATAGTCTCTGATACTGTATCAATCAAACATTCAAAAACTGGAATTTAAAAAAAAAAAAAGAGAGAGAAAGATAAATAAAAAAAATGCTTAAAGACCACAAAGAAAAATTAAACAAAAATTTCAGGAGGAACAGTAAATCATCAAGCGGCAGAAGAAAGAAGGTTCCAGAGGAAAGTGAAGAACAATACACCTAACAGAGATAATCGAAACATACGGTGGCAGTAGGGAGCGTATGAGGATCAAGAAAGTTAGGGACTCTGGAGGAAGGGAACACGTGGAGGTGAACCGACATGAGCGCCACCATGGCTATTGAGCAAACGGCGCAAGTTATCATCTTCCTCAACACCACCACCGCTCTACGCCGCCGTTTCTGCATCTTCCACAAAACCGAAACAAAGAACACAGTTTCCTCTCGCTCTGTCTTAATGTCTTCCAAGTATATGGTGATCAGAAACGGAGTGAAGAAGCGAACAAAGAATGGGACATATCCAAAGAGCAGAGAAAATCACACTTGGTTACTAAGCAATGTATCTGTCGTCTCTGTGTGGGGTTGTTCGTTGTGCCTTTTTAATGGAGAAAGAAGGAGTCGGAATCGGGTCGGTTTCTGTTCTCGGGTTTTGGTAGTTGTTTGCCATAACTGTAGCTACTTTTTTGCTGAAATTTCTTTAATATTATGGGTTTCATGTAATTAAAAAGGCGAGAGAGAATAATCGGGTTGGGTTCTACTTAGATACAAACAAGCAGAGGAATACAAATTTACGATAAGTAAGAGACACGGACAGACTTCAAACAGACGTTATGGTCAGATCCTGAATATAGGAACTAACTAAAATTAAAATCTGGTATTTGTGAATGTAATAATTACTTACTAGAATGTATTTATTAAGGACCACCTTTTGTCGTTTTCTTGGTAATGAAATTGAGATTTGAAGCCTGAATCTTAGGAAGATTATATCTTGAGACCCTAAAACCTATTGAAAACGTGATTTATCATGTGTAGTTAAACACTAACAGATTTAAATGGACTTCTTGTTTACCTTTGACTTTGATCATTTTCTTTCAGTCCTAAGTTGATGAATTAATGGTTCCTGCATAATTAGTGTGGATCTCAAAGCATTGAATTTGCATGTGCTCAGGATTTATAAACACTTTGAACTTGAAAAAACATTAAAATCCTCCGTTACTTCGATCTGAAAGGCGAAACACTGTCAGTAGGTTGATTTTTGATCACTTGTAACTTGTAAGATTAAGGTGTTGTGCATGACTTAAAATTCAGGTGAGCATTTGGGAAGATAAAAGAAGAGTGTGTGTGTATAAACTTGAAATAGGTGGAACCAGAAGACGACAAAGAGCTATGTGAAGACTGTGACTGTGTAGATAGGGAGCTCGTGAACCTCTTGTCGTTTTTTTATGCACTTTTTTCTTAGTAAAACCGCCGTATGGATGTGGACCAAAAGGGGAAGCAACACCTTCAAATTCGAGCGTTTGTAGAGGGATGGAGACTCTTGTTGCTTGGAACACGGGGCTACATGTATCGATAACTTTGAGCATCTCTTATTATTCCAAAATTTGGAAGAAAGGAAAAGGACAGATTGCATTGCATTATCGTTTAGAATTCATAGTCGTTGCTTCTCAGTATTCAATTGCAGCTTAGAGTCAAAATTAGAAACTAAATCCACTGACTCTGAGTTACTCACGCTATCTCCATTTTCACGATGATTGGCTTTCAACTAGATATTCCGTTAGAAAATGATGGGGTATGCTTAAATAGCTTCACAATTGGTAAATCAAAAATTCCGTCTCTATATGTTATGTGCCCGAACTTGGTGAAAATTATGTGCAAATTGTCTCTAATTTCCTCCAAACAACAAACATGATTAAAAGTTTAGAATGCTTATCACATAGATAAAAGACAAGGATGATGATACCAGAGCAGGGAATCATATTACATAAGGATATGTACATTATAGAGCACAGTACATGACGTCCCTTAAACTTTAAACAAAAGATAACACGTGAAACAGCAGAATTTTCATGTTGATTCAGCATTTTATAACATTCGAAGGGCACTGTCTCATCTTTAATCTCCTAACCCTCAGATCCTTTTGCTTTCGACGTGTTTAATAGGCAAGGCATCAGCATCAGCATCAGCATCCCATCCAATCCATCTCAAATGAAATTATCCGCGGCATAATATTCTCATTTTTCGAAAAATCATGAGTATGGTTTTCGTTTATATGTCTTTGTGAGCGTAATTATCTTTGAAAACGTGTCAGCAGATCCAGGTGAGATGAAGTGGGTCCAAAAGTCTTTATAAACTGAACAGAGCAAGGAAGGAACATGGGCAAGGCGCGTGCATGGATCCAACCAAAAACTTAGAAAAAAGACAAGTTTCAAAATTGAGTCGCGAAGGATGATTAGGACCGTGTCCTTGCGTCCGCATGAGACGGTCTGTCTATAAAGACAGCTTCTGATGATTAAGACCAACACAATTGTACCATTACCGACCACCGTTCAATAAATGAAGCCACCAATTTGCATTTGCTTCGTTCAACATCTGCAGCTTTTCTTTTACAATAATAGTTCTACTTTATAAAAATTAATTCTACGCACAAAAAAATTACATTGGTAATTTAGTCTGTCCATCCATGGTTGAAATTTTCCTGCAAACGCAAGTTAAGACAGTAAAGGACTTGAACAAATATAAATACAACTAAAACACAAACTTTTCCAACTTGCTCGGTCCGTTGACTCCGTCAACTTACGTTTACACTTGACCTATTCCTCCTAAATGACCGCTATATTAGGTTGTATACGTTAAGTAATGACTCACTCAAACATTAGTAGTTGGTATCTACATGTTGGACTTACCTGGTCGACTATGTTTATATGCATTGCAGTTTTTGATTTGGAACGCACTGCACACAAATACGAGTGACGCAACATCAGCCCGGACATGAACCGACAACTGTCCGAAAATGACACCCTATTCTGTGGTCTTAATCAGCAGCGATGGCCGCTTCATGTGGCAGAAGGTGTCAGATGTAACGGAGAGAATTCGGTGGCTGGCAAATGATTACAAGATTTTACATTATAAATTACAGACATTTATAATAATTACAAATTAGGGATTGATTTAATAATTACAGGAGTTTTTCTATAAATATAATTATATCTAAAGTGTAATTGTATTTATACATACAGAGAAGACCATTCAACTACAGTCGTAATTACATGTAACCGAGACCGAGTATTATAATGTTTTATTGCAACCGATGTTGATTTCAGCGTCATCACCCACTCCACCAAAAATTTAAAACAAAAACTTAAAATTTTGAAGTCCACACACGGGCGCATCGCTTCCAGTGCGCACTCGCTAGGTGTGAATGTGAAGTCAACCGGAGCACTGATGATCACGCTCGGCTTGCTTTCAAATCCCTCTTCATATTGGAAAGCTTGTAATGGAGCAAATATATGTATCAGCATTGGATAAGGGCCTCGAGAATAACAAGAGAATTTGCGTTTAACATTTTCAACTATTATTGTCCCGCATAGGGCGGTAAAATTTTCACAATGTTTTAACAAATTCATAAAGGATGAGAATGCTCAAACTATACTTCTTTCCATAATTTAATCCAGAGATGAATATTAATTTTATTTACCATTTTTAAATACTTTGTTGTCTTAATAAAATAAGCTTATTGTAGCGTCTTTTTTTCTTTTAAAATTTGTATAAGTGCTTGCAAGCCAACGACGAGATTAGTCACTGAATCCATTAATAAATACCCTAGGTTCATGTCAAAAAAAAGAAATAAAGTACACTTTGTTTTGAGTCCATCAAGTCATTGACGAAATTAGGGGTGAGAAGCATAAAGTTGACAAGCTTGAAGTAGTTGAAGTAGTAGCTGTTGGAATAGAAATTGAAAGTGGTGGAAGGTTTAAACTTGGTTAGTGGGTTGACGACTTGATGACCTATTGAAAGATGCAAACATTTTCTTACTTGGAATCATAACTGAGTGTCTATAAGTGACAGCACTTCCTGGTACTAAGCTCACCTAACCCGAAGCATTTAATAAACACTGAAAGTAGTTTAAAACAATATTATACAGAGCATATGCAGAGACAAAAGCAAAACATAAAAGAAAAAGAATGGTCAAGAGCTGAGACTGTAGAAGGAAGATCCGAGTGGAAAGTGCGGTTGGTTAATTTCGTTTTCGGTGAAACTTCAACATCTCCTTCATTGGCTGTGTTCGGCCTTAAATTTGCTAGCCAACCCAGTCGCAAGGTCCGGTACCAAATTGATTTATTTAGTCGATACCATATGTTTTAGACTTAAAACCAAACAATTGTTTTTGTACCGGTAGCATGTTAAAGCTAATCAAGTAAACTACCATGTCAAATCACACTTGATTATTGAACCCACTAGTGCATACAAGTCAGTGGAGCACGAAAATTATATCATACACATTTATAATTATCATCAAAATTATTTCATTAACATCATTTATTAACTCTTTTTTTCCCTAAATAAAGCATATGTTGACTCTTTACTGTGGCATCTATTACTGACACCAGGTTGCGATGAATCCAATATAGATATGGCTACCAGTTACTAAGCATATTTATAAAATGTAGCAATAATAAAAAGAAACATATAATTAAGGACAGTGTTGGATCTCGAACTGTTTTTGAAATTTTGAATTATTAGATAAAATTAAATGAGGAATTTGTGGTGAATTATTCATATGCAAAGAAAAAGAAAATTTAAGAATGTGAAATGATATATGAGATTAAGGGTAGATGAGTTTAGCAAGTTGATGATGAGAGACTATGTGTGTATGTTTTTATTATTGATGTTTATGATTTAATTATAGACTAAAAATTGTTTATGGGTGTTTTGAGTGTAAATGGAATTGAAGAGCAAGAAATGAGTAGTGAAAGTGTTAAATTTTAGAGAGTTGCAAGTCTGACTTTTTGGGATGAATAGTAGCAGAGTTGACTTTTGAGCTGAAACTTTTATGATTTTTTTTGGTTTGATTTAAGTAGAATTTGATGAAATAATCTTCATGAAAGTTGTAGTTTCTGTTGATAGCTTTCTATCGCTCTAAAGTATGATATTTTTTTATATCGGGATTGAAAGTTATGCTCATTCGAAGTTAAGCTTATTTTGCTTTGTTTTTGAAAATGTTCATAAGGGTAGG
>JAOTAX010000006.1:8014526-8026686 GCA_025629825.1 Erythroxylum guanchezii | reverse complement strand
ATCCTTTGGTATTTTTTTGAAGGGGTTTTGGTTCCAATGGTTTGGTAAAAGCATGGGTATGGTTGTTCTAGGTTAAAATTCATGCTTTGTGTCTTTAGATCTTTCCATTTGTAAGATCTTTTTTTTATTAGGGTTTTGTGATTTTAGAATAAGAACGAAGGAGGCAAGAAGAGCTTGAGGAAAGGCAATTGGAGCAAGCCTAAAGCAAAGGATTCTTTGGTGGGTAATGCATTAATAATTGAGAAAATGAGCTAGTACCATTTACTTGAAATAAATGAAATTAAATGCTTTCCAACAACTTTGAATTTTTGCATTTATTACTTTTTGGATGGTTCGAAATTATATCATGTATCTGTTGTTTGTAAATAAATCGTGGGAATGCTTACATATTGTGTTGATTGAAAAAAGAAAGAAAGTATGTGAAAGTGATATTGGAAAGAATGATATGGTTATGAAATTGTTTTCGGAAATGTGACATTTTGGCCTATACGTGTGAAAAATGTGAAATGCATGCTTATATGGGTTTTTGGTGGTCTCTTAAGTTAGTCAAGTGCACTTGTCTTAGGCTTCGCCCGCCTGCCCGCTAGTGGCATGGAGCTCCTCACGGACTCCCATAAGTTCACGGCTACGCATGACCGCTACGCGGAATTGTGTAGTACGTTCTGTTTCGATTCACCCGAACCACTCTTGATATGCTTATGTGATGTGATTTGTAATTGTTTAATTTTGATGCATTCGTTATGTTGGTTTTGTAAATTGTTTGATAAATTGCAAAGTTTGGAAAACATGATGACATGAGTTTTGGTAAAGATCAAGTTTGTCCTGGAAATAAATGATTCAAGGGTTTTGCTTGTGATCTTATTTATAAATGTGTTACTCCCGAGCCGTCGAGCTCAACCCCTTTCCTTCCCATCTGCAGGCACAGAGTAAGAAAATTTGTGATCGAAACGAGGTTGAGGCGTCACTAGGCTAAGGTGTTCATAGGATTAGTTTTGTGTATGTTGAGCATTGAAGCAAATTTTGGGTTGTTGTGGAGTGAATGGGATCAAGTAGCCTTCTGGAGATTTGTAGTGGAGCTTCATAGCTTTCTAATGAGGAATAATGTGCTATTTTTGGATGTGGTAGTTGGAAGATGTGAGTTGTGGAAGTTTGGTGTAGGTGTTGTCAAAATGGAAAAAGTCATATAGAAGATTTGAGCCATTTTTTGACCCTCATAGAGTTTGAAATTGGTTTCAAGATCTTCATAGAAGTTGTAGATCGTCCTTTTCCTTTCTATAGACACCAAGTTTTTAAAATTTGGAGTTTGGAGCCAAAAGTTATGAAGGTTAGAAGTCAGGAGGTCAGATTAGCGCGGCCGCCGCGCGGGCGCGCGGACGAGCCCCCAGTGCAGGCGAGCGACCGAGCGCCCTGCGCGGGCGCACCGCTCGGCCAATTTTCCCAAAATTTTGGCCGACCGACCTCTCGTCCTTCTTTTGGCCATAAGTTTTTCGTTCGACCTCCGATTGATCTAATTTTCGAAGCGTTGGATTCCTAAGACATTTTCCTATCTATCATATTGATCGGTCTTGATATTAAATCGATAAGGATGGACTGAACCAAAGCATGACAATCGGTGAATAAAGTCTGACTATGCTTTAGTATTTTGGTGATATCTCAACCTGTAGAGATCCGAATGAGGTGATTCTTGTTCCAAATTAAAATAGAGACACGGGGCTATAACTTATCTGAAGGAATCAAATTTCAATTCGAGCCCTAAGATTTTCAATTTCTGTCATAAATTTGGGTATAGTATTCAGTCTTGGTTTATTTTAACCTGACAGTATTTTGGTCATAACTTTCTAAACGAAATTAAGCATTTTTGGAGTCGTTAGAAACGTAAGGCAATGAGGAATGTATTTTGTGAAGAAGTCTTATTAAATCTTCTTAGGAGCTATCCCAAAATCTGTTCGGAAATAAGTGAGATGAGCTCGTTTTTTAGGGTATACCTGGTGAGGGCTCACCAACCTTGCGGGATGCGCGCCTAGATGTCACATAGGACATCAGCACGTGGCTCTCAAGGGTGGGGGTCCAACACTTATGGTATCAAAGCCAGGTTTAGGTCCAGGTATAGGAAACGGTGTAATGTTTTTATGACATGGTTGTGTATGTATTGTTTTAAATGAACTATTTGTATTATTTTGAATTGTTTCACATACTTTGAAATTGTTTTATGTGATTTGAACCGTTTTGTATGCTTTGACCTGTTTTCATACTTTGAAAATTTTTGCATGAACTAAAGATTTCTCAATGGTTTTATTTTGAAGGAGTGACTATGCCGCCTTAGAATAGATCTCGAGGATCTCTGCCTCGATCTAGCTCTCGTCAGGGGAGCACAGATGAGTCTCATGTCCCACAAGATGCAGGGACACACTCTGCTCCTGGGTCGGAGGCACCTAGTGTGCAGCACGAGGTGTCGCCTCCTCCTCCTCCCCCTATGCCTTCTTTGGACCCACAATTCTTTCTGGCCTTTGCACAGGCCTTTACTTATTCCATGGGCCAAGGGTCTCAGGCTCCGGTGCCAGCTCCAGCGGTTAAGGGCGGGCAATATGATAAGCTCCACAAGTATGGAGCGGTGAATTTCAGTGGAACGACGAATCCGGAAGAGGCAAAAGCATGGCTTAAGAGGACAAAGAGGGTCCTAGTGCAGATGAGATGTACTGATGAAGAGAAGTTGGATTTTGCAGTTAGCTTACTGTAGGGGGATGCGCTCCACTGGTGGGAGTCGATGCCCCATAGTCAGGCTGTGCCATCAGTGTTGACTTGGAGAGATTTTGGGGATGTATTCAGGAAGAAGTACCTCTCCCGGGTGTATGTTCAAGAGAAGGCCAGGGAGTTTCTAAATCTTACTCAGCGGGATATGACAGTGGGTGAATATGAGTTGAAGTTTACCCAGCTTTCCAAGTATGCAGCTAACATTGTGGCAACTGAAGAAGACAAGTGCCGTAAGTTTGAGGGGGGTCTCCATCTGGGGATCAGGGAGAAGATACTGATTCATAATTTCTCCGACTACCAGCAGTTGGTAGATGCTGCACTCTAAGCTGAGAAGCTGGAGAATATCAGGCAGGAGGTGAGTAGGAAGAGGAAGACTAGAGGGTAGTTTTCTAGAAAAGGGGTAAGTGCTCCGATAGCTGACGGGGGTGAGAAGAGCTCTCACACTCAGGGTCTGGTGGGGAGTAGTACCATCAATAGGAGCAAGCAGTCAAGGGCAGTGTCAGTGCAGGTCTCCTCGGTAGGAGGAAATAGCAGGGCAGACAGGAGCATAAATTTGAACCTACCATGTGAACATTGTGGGAAGCTGCACAGGGGAGAGTGCTACAAGTTGTTGGGGGCATGTTTCAGATGTGGAGAAAAGGGACATATGATCAAAGACTGTCCTCAGATGTCTAGAGGGGAAGGGTCACAGTTTCAGGTTACTAGAAGAGCAGAAACAGGGGGAACCAAGCCAGCTGCTAGGGTGGGAGGTTCTGGATCGGTAAGGAAGCCTATTCCTCTAGGCAGATCGAGGGGTCAAGCTCAGGCAAGATTTTTCACCATGACAAGGGAGGAAGCTGCGGCCGTACCTGAAGTTGTAATGGGTATGGCTTAGCTATTTAATTCTGATGCTTATGTTTTGATTGATTCGGGTTCCACCCATTCTTTTGTTTCTGCAAGCATGACATTGCCTGGAGTGAATTCAATGCCTTTGGATAATTTTCTGATTGTTAGCACTCCTTTAGGGAGAAATGTGATAGTAAGTCGAATTTTTAGAGACTGTGAGCTTTTCATAGATTGATCTAGACTGGTAGTGGATTTGCTACCTCTAGACCTAAAGGGGTTAGATGTCATTGTGGGGATGGATGTAATCGAGAAGTATCGGGCGAAGTTAGATTGTGGTCTAAAGGAGGTGGAATTTGATTTGGGAAACGGTAAGAAGGTGACTTTCAGAGGGGATAGAAAAGCATCGCCGCCAAGAATTATTTCGGCTTTATTAGCTGATAGAATGATGGGAAAGGGGTGTGAAGCGTTTTTGACTTATATTGTGGACACCAGAGTGAAGGAAAGCAAGTTAGAGGATTTCCTATTGTGAGGGAATTTTCTGATGTATTCCTAGAGGAATTACTAGGGTTGCCACCAGTGAGGGAGATCGAGTTTGCAATTGACTTGACTCCCAAAACCGCCCCTATTTCTATACCACCATATAGGATGGCTCCAGCTGAATTGAAGGAGCTTAAGGAACTGTTAAAAGAGTTATTAGAGAAGGGGTTCATAAGGCTGAGTTCGTCACCTTGCGGAGCATCGGTCTTGTTTATAAAAAAGAAGGATGGATCGTGGAGGATGTGTATTGATTACCGGAGACTCAACAAAATGACTGTTAAGAACAAGTATCCCTTGCCTCGGATAGATGACTTGTTTGATCAGCTGCAGGGAGCAATGGTCTTCTCTAAGATTGATTTTAGGTTTGGCTATCATCAACTCAGGATTAAGGAGTCTGATGTAAGCAAGACAACCTTTAGAACACGTATGGGCATTATGAATTTTTAGTTATGCCTTTTGGACAGACCAATGCTCCAGCTGCTTTCATAGATCTTATGAACAGGGTCTTCAAGGAGTTTTTCGATCAGTTTGTGATAGTGTTCATTGATCATATTCTGGTGTATTCGAAGAATGTAAGAGAGCATGAGGAGCATCTAAGAATTGTATTGCAGAGTTTGAGGGAGAGGAGTTGTATGCCAAATTCAGCAAATGTGAATTTTGGCTTCATGAAGTAGTCTTCCTTGGTCATATTATTTCTGAAAATGGGTGCATGTGGATCCAAAAAAGATTGAAGCAGTAGTGAATTGGCATGGCTCGACAACAGTGACAGAAGTGAGGAGTTTCATAGGCTTAGCAGGTTACTATAGGAGATTTGTGGATGGATTCTCCATGATTGCTGCCCCACTAACAAGGTTACTAAGGAAGAATCAGAAGTTTGTGTGGAGTGATGAATGTCAGAAAAGCTTTATGGAGCACAAGTATAGATTGACAAGTGCTCCAGTTTTGACTTTGCCCTCAGGAGAGGAAGGTTATACAGTGTTTAGTGATGCTTCAAGAAAGGGCTTGGGTTGTGTGCAAGGAGACAAGGTAATAGCATATGCCTCGCGGCAGCTAAAGCCTTATGAATTGAATTATCCAACCCATGATTTAGAATTGGCAGCTGTGATTTTTGCTTTAAAGATCTAGAGACATTATTTGTATGGGGTTTAGACGAAAGTCTTTACTGATCATAAAAGTCTCAAATATCTATTGAGTCAGAAGGAGCTAAATTTGAGACAGAGAAGGTGGATTGAGTTGCTTAA
Source organism: Erythroxylum guanchezii (assembly GCA_025629825.1). Classification (NCBI taxonomy): domain Eukaryota; kingdom Viridiplantae; phylum Streptophyta; class Magnoliopsida; order Malpighiales; family Erythroxylaceae; genus Erythroxylum; species Erythroxylum guanchezii. Next base: position 8,021,332 of record JAOTAX010000006.1, on the reverse strand, counting down.
GGATTATGATCTAATGATTGAGTACCATCCAGGCAAGGCCAATGTAGTAGCAGATGCTTTGAGTAGGAAGTCTTCCATAGCCTATATTCAGACAGTTTATCTGCCGCTATTGGAAGAGATGGCTAAGCTCAGAATTAGTTTGAAGCAGGAGGAACCTAATTGTGTGGTTGCCACCTTTAGAGTGAGGTCGATACTCAGAGAAAGGGTTAGGGAGTTACAGGCACAAGATGCAGAATTGAGCAAGCTGCAAGAAGAGATTCAGAAGGGTAAGCATTCTGAAGTGCTAGTGAGAGATGATGGACTCATGACTGTAGGAAATCGGCTCTACATCCCAAATGTAAAGGAGGTGAAGGATAAGATATTGGATGAAGCACACAATGTGCCTTATGCTATGCACCTAGGTAGCACCAGGATGTACAGAGATCTAAAAGAGCATTTCTGGTGGAAAGGCATGAAGAAAGATGTGGCGGATTATGTAAGTAAGTGTCTAGTGTGTCAACAAGTCAAGGCTAAACACCAGGCACCCTCAGGCAAGTTAAGGCCATTGTCCATTCCTGAGTGGAAGTGGCAAAAGGTGACTATGGACTTTTTAATGGGGTTACCTAAGACCAGTAAGAAGCATGATGCCATATGGGTCGTTGTTGATAGATTGACGAAGTCGGCCCATTTCTTGGCAATCAAACAGACTGATTCTCTGCATGTACTAGCTAAGAAATACATTGATAAGATTATGAGACTGCATGGGATTCCAGATTCTATAGTTTCTGACAGGTAATTTTGGGGAAGCTTGCAAGAAGCTTTATGAACCAAGCTGAACTTTAGTACTACTTTCCACCCTCAGACAGATGGACAATCTGAGAGAACCATTCGGACCCTTGAGGGAATGCTCAGGGCATGTGTGATGGGTTTTAGAGGAGCTTGGGATGAACATTTGCCATTGATCGAATTTGCTTTCAATAATTCGTATCATTCGAGCATTCAGATGGCCCCTTATGAAGCTCTGTATGGAAGGAGATGTAGGACTCCGGTATGTTAGGATGAAGAAGGGGAAAGGAAACTTTTGGGTCCTAAGTTAGTTCAGATGACTGTTGACAAGATCAAGTTGGTTAAGCAAAGGCTTAAAGTAGCCCAGGATAGGATGAAAAGTTATGCAGGTGCTCATCGAAAGGAAATGGAGGATGAGGTCAGCGAAAAAGTCTTCCTTAAGACATCTCCTTGGAAAAGAGTTATGAGATTTGGCAAAAAGGGTAAGTTGAGTCCACGGTATGAGGGACCTTATGAGATTCTTGAGAAAATTGGCCCGTTAGCTTACAGATTAGTACTGCCACCTGAACTATCGCAGATTCATGATGTTTTTCATGTCTCCATATTGAGGAGGTATAGATCGGATCCTTCTCACATCATTCAGACTTCTGAAGTTCAGTTGAGTGATAATTTGAGTAATAAGGAGATTCCAGTGGAGATTTTGGATACCAAAGAGAAGGTTCTTAGGAACAAGACCGTGCAGCTAGTCAAAGTCCTTTGGAGAAACCATTCGGTTGAAGAGGCCACGTGGGAGCCATTGGAAGCGATGAAAGAGAAGTATCCGCATCTCTTCAATGAGTAAGGTAAGAATTTCGGGGACGAAATTCTTTTAAGTGGGGGAGAAATGCTGGCCCCAAATTCTTTTCCTATTGCTTAGGCATGATTTTAAAATTTATTTTTGAGTTTTAAGATTGATTAATTGTTTTGGGTCAGCGTTTAAGTAAATGTCAAATTGTTGGAGGTTTAATTTGCTTTAATTGTTGGAATTAGAAGTTGTTATTGGAGAAACTGAAATTAAATTAAAGTGTAGTAGGTTGTAAATTAAATGGGAAGGCATAAGAATGAACAAGGGCAAAGTGGGAAGTTTACTTAAGTTGTTAGGTTGTAAGGTTTGCATGGAGGGGTATATGGGTCTTTTAAGCTTCATTAAATGAAAGAAAGCGTCTTTGTCATGTAGTGGAAGAAGAAGGGACGAAAATTTGAAGACAAAGAGAGGAGAGTGTGTTCGGTGGAGGAAAGAAGAAAAGAAGAAGAAATCTAGGGTTCCATTCCTTCTTGCTTTGGAAGTGTGATTTTAAGGGGTTTCAAGAGGGAAAAACAAAGAGGAAGATAAAACCTCCCATTAGAAGCAAGAAGCAAGTTTCGTGGGTGACTTTTGGAGGTAAGTTGTTTTCAAATCCTTTGGTATTTTTTTGAAGGGGTTTTGGTTCCAATGGTTTGGTAAAAGCATGGGTATGGTTGTTCTAGGTTAAACTTCATGCTTTGTGTGTTTAGATCTTCCCATTTGTAAGATCGTTTTTTTATTAGGGTTTTGTGATTTTAGAACAAGAACAAAGGAGGCAAGAAGAGCTTGAGGAAAGGCAATTGGAGCAAGCCTAAAGCAAATGATTCTTTGGTGGGTAATGCATTTATAATTGAGAAAATGAGCTAGTACCATTTACTTGAAATAAATGAAATTAAATGCTTTCCAATAACTTTGAATTTTTGCATTTATTACTTTTTGGATGGTTCGAAATTATATCATGTATCTTTTGTTTGTAAATAAATCGTGGGAATGCTTACATATTGTGTTGATTGAAAAAAGAAAGAAAGTATGTGAAAGTGATATTGGACAGAATGCTATGGTTGTGAAATTGTTTTTGGAAATGTGGCATTTTGGCCTATACGTGTGAAAATGTGAAATGCATGCTTATATGGGTTTGTGGTGGTCCCTTAAGTTAGTCAAGTGCACTTGTATTAGGCTTCGTCTGCCTGCCCGCTAGTGGCATGGAGCTCCTCACGGACTCCCATTAGTTCACAGCTACACATAACCGCTACGCGGAATTGTGTAGTACGTTCTATTTGGATCCACCCGAACCACTCTTGATATGCTTATGTGATGTGATTTGTAATTGTTTGATTTTGATGCATTCGTTACGTTGGTTTTGTAAATTGTTTGATAAATTGCAAAGTTTGGAAAACTTGGTGACATGATTTTTGGTAAAGATCAAGTTTGCTCTGGAAATAAATGATTCAAGGGTTTTGCTTATGATCTTGTTTATAAATGCGTTACTCACGAGCCGTCGAGCTCACCCCCTTTCCTTCCCATCCGCAGGCAACGAGCAAGAAAAATTGTGATTGAAACGAGGTTGAGGCGTCACTCCCGTTTGTTTTTTAATTTTGAAGCTATCTTTTGTAAACAAGGCTTTAGATGCATTTTTGGAGCAAAATGATAATCATGTATCTTCTTTACATTTTGAACTTTCGAGACTTTGTTGTATTGGGGTTAAAAATGCCCACTAAAGCCTTGTAAGAACTCATTTCATGATATTAATGAATGACATTTGGGTTTCATTGTGTTTTGCCAAGGTTTGTTTTAAATGTGACTTTGCATGGTTTGGAAAATGTTCATAAAGGTGAGTTTGTGTGTGCTGTGATTTAGAGTGAATTCTGGACTAATGTGACTTGATGGGATCAAATGGCCTTCTTGAGAGTTATGGAGAACTTTCCTAGATTTCCAATGATGCATAATGTGCTATTGTTGGATGTGGTAGTTGGAAGATGCGAGTTATTGAAGTTGTGTGCAGGTGCTGTCAATTCTGGGCTGAGGTGTTCATAGGATTAGTTTTGTGTATGTTGAACATTGACGCAAATTCTGGGTTGCTGTGGAGTGAATGGGATCAAGTAGCCTTCTGGAGATTTGTAGAGGAGCTTTATAGCTTCCTAATCAGGTATAATGTGCTATTTTTGGATGTGGTAGTTGGAAGATGTGAGTTGTGGAAGTTTGGTATAGGTGCTGTCAAAATGGAAAAAGTCATATAGAAGCTTTGAGCCATTATTTGACCCTCATAGAGTTTGAAATTGGTTTCAGAATTTTCATTGAAGTTGTAGATCGTCCTTTTTCCTTTCCATAGAAACCAAGTTTGTAAAATTTGGAGTTCGAAGCAAAAAGTTATGAAGGTTAGAAGTCAGGAGGTCGGCGAGCGACCGAGTGCCTTGCGCGGGCGCATTGCTCGGCCAATTTTCCCAAAATTTTGGCCGACCGACTTCTCTTCCTTCTTTTGGGCATAACTTTTTCGTTCGAACTCCTATCGATCTGATTTTTGAAGCGTTATATTGCTAAGACATTTTCCTATCTTTCCATATCATATTGATCGGTCTTGATATTAAATCGATAAGGATGGACTGAACCAAATTGTGACGATCGGTGAATAAAGTCTGACTATGCTTCAGTATTTTGGTGATATCTCGACCTGTAGATCCGAATGAGGTGATTCTTGTTCCAAATTAAAATAGAGACATGGGGCTATAACTTAGCTGAAGGAATCAAATTTCAATTCGGGCCCTAAGATTTTCAATTTCTGTCATGAAGTTAGGTATAGTATTCAGTCTTGGTTTATTTTAGCCCGACAATATTTTGGTCATAACTTTCTAAACCAAATTAAGCGTTTTTGGAGTCGTTAGAAACGTAAGGCAATGAGGAACGTATGTTGTGAAGAAGTCTTATTAAATCTTCTTAGGAGCTATCCCAAAATTTGTTTGGAAGTAAGTGAGATGAGATCGTTTTTAAGGTTAGACCTGGTGAGGGCTCACCAACCTTGCGGGATGCGCGCCTAGATGTCACATAGGACGTCGGCACGTGACTCTCAAGGGTGGGGGTCCAACAAGTGATGTCAAGAAACCTTTTGATCCGAGAAGTACGTCGAGTCAACTTCTTCTCCTTTTCTCTCTTCCTTCTTCTCTTCCTCTATATCTTGATGATCTATCTCTAGGGTTTCTTAAGGTGGTTAATGCAAAAAGCTCCTTTCTCTGCCTCTTTTCTTCTTTTTATATCCTCTTGTGCTTTGGGAAACCCCTAGGGTTTTTTCATGGTCCAAAAGATCTAAAAAAATCCCTTGAAACTTGACTTTCATGAGTGTCTACATGTCTGTCCGACGCAGGCCACCACCGTGGCCCTGTATGCCATGATTGTGGGCTAACTTTAGTGCTTTCGCCACGATAGTGGCATGATATGCCACGATCGTGGGCCATTATTTCAACCTGAATATCTCTGAAACTCCTCTGTTCTTCAATGTTGACCTTAAAATACTAGCAACTACATCAAGGTCAAAGGCTTGTACTAACCAATAAAACACTTCAAACATAAATAATTAACAAACTAACACAATTCTAACCTAAACACATACTAAATGCTTGAATTAACAGCTAAACATATATCAAATTATGCCCTAAAACACGAAGCAATTTACACTTATCAGATACTAATATATCATTAGAGTCTCCACGATCCAATAAATCAATAAAATAATTTTATAATAAAAATAAATATGTTAAGGGTTTAGGGAGATTCGAAACCTAGAAACTAATTCTCCTTATTGATAATTTCCAAAGTGCTTCCTTATTTGTCTTTTTAATTTCAGTACCTATTTTATTTTACTTGCCTTAGTTTTGTTAAGTCAAAATGACTTCACGATTAATAATTTTGATGAAAATCAAATAATAATAATATTAGAAAGCGAGACGGAAGCTGAGATGAAACTAAGACGAAGCGGAAACAAAGTGAAACAAAGCGGAAGCGAAACTAAGACGAAGTGGAAGCAAAACTAAGATGAAGCGAAAGTGATATGAAAGAAAGTAAGATGAAGCAGAAGCAAAACTAAGGCAAAAGAAAGTAAGACGAAGCGAAAGTGAGAAAAAAGAAAGTAAGACGAAGTGGAAGCGAAAGTGAGATGAAAGGAAGTAAGACGAAGTAGAAACAAAACTAAGACAAAAGCGAGACAAAGACCTGATACCACATCAGATGGTTAATCAATTTGAGTTAGTTTTAGAACTCAACTGAATAACTGTTTCTTCAAAGATCAAAAACCAAGAAGAAATAAACGGTTATTAAGAAGCAGTTAAAGACAAAGGCTATAAATACGAGTTGGAGTCGAAGACTAAAAAAGTTAGAGATTTTGCAAGTTAGTGATTTTGAGAAACATTGTATTCATTGTGCTAAACTCTAGAGCTATTATTGTCTGTAACAAAGCTCGCCATATCTTTCTGAAAGAAAGAAGAAAAGCTGACAGCCTGAAGAGGCTAAATGAGAAAAATAATACTTGTTGTAAGAGACCTGAAGAGGCTCTATGGAAAGAACACTTGTATTTTTTAGAAGAATAGTGAAATCTCTAAAAGGATTCTAAGGACTGGACGTAGTCCACGGTTTGGGGTGAACCAGGATAAAACTGCTATGTCAACTTCTACTCTCTAACTCTTGACTTTTAAATTCTATTGTTTTATACAAGTACTTAGAAGTCAATTGCAATACATCGTGATACTCTTACTCAATAGTTAAAAAAAGTTTTCAAAGAAATATAAAAGGGGATTGTATTCAAGAGAAAGAATACACAATTCAATCCCCCTTCTTATGCATTTTGTATATCGAACGTAAAGTCTATAATAACGCGTGATTTACTTCAATTGGTATCAAAGCTCGGTATCCAAGAACCACCATTATAAAGTGTGGATAAAGATCCATGGCAGAATCACACGTTTATATAGCTGAAGGCGCCTCTGCCACTAAACCTTTTGCATTCAATGGTGAAGATTACCATTACTGGAAAGATAGGATGCGGCTCTTCATTGAATCTACTCATGTTGATCTTTGGGAGATTATAGAGAATGGACCGTATACACCAGTAGATGATGAAGGAAATGCTATTCCATGAATCAGATGGTCAGCAAATTAAAAAGCGAGATTCCAGCTGAATTCAAAGGCCAAGTTCTTTCTAAGTTGTGCCCTAAGCAGAAGTGAGTACGATAAA
>JAOTAX010000006.1:7981147-8014426 GCA_025629825.1 Erythroxylum guanchezii | reverse complement strand
GATGATGATAATAATAATAATTAAAGATTAATAATAATAATAATAATAATAATAATAATAATAATAATAATAATAATTCAAAATTGTAAAATAAATATTACAATAATTATCAAATAATCAATGAATTACATATACTATTCTTATTATACTATAGGGGCATTTTCGCCATTAACACTATTTTCTGTTCTATCTTCGGCAACTAAACACATTTTTGTACTCAGGACGAAGACAATTATCTCTGCTCTGTCCACCACAACCAAACATTTCACTGTCTTCAATTCTTGTTCTGTTCTGTCATGTCCTGTTCCGTCTCGTCCCGTCCCTATCTGTTAAAGACGCTAACCAAACACAGCAAACGGAGACAGGCAAAGAAAGAGTGAGAGACACAACCATAATAGAAGTAGGCTGGTGAGTGGTGACTGATATACAACAATCAAAACGTGGTTGCTTTTTAATTACTAAACTCGACTGGAAGAAGAAAAAAATGGTAAGAATAAGATATGTGAGGAGAAAGTAAAGCAACCTCGGGAGAAACCAAAACTCTTCTTTTTAAAAGTTCTAGAGAAATCAAGATGTAGACACGTGAGTATTGAGATATTAAATGTTTTTGGGCTATGGAGAGATGTATGGTATATGGCTTGCTTGTTTTATAAAACATGTACAAATTTCTAATTTTATTAATATAATTTATTTTTAAAAAACCAAATATTATGATAATTAAGAAAAAACATTGTGTTTATAATGTATATGAACTTAAGTTACCTTGTATTAACTTAAACATATAATTTTACAAATGTGTGAAAAATAATATTATAAAAATAAATAAATTGTTGTTATTTTAAATTTCAATTATTATGATTTTTGGAAACAGTTTGATGTAAAATTATAAATTATACAATACAATATATTAAAGAACTATTTTAAAACTTTAAAAAAATTAAGAAACATTTTATAAATTTAAAAAATGATCTGAAACAATACCCTGTATTGATCAATATCGATATAGTACCATAACAGAATTAAATCCGGTACAAATACTGGCACAACATTCATAACATTGGCAAATACCAACTTGAATCATAACACTCTCAAGCAAGAAACACATTCTCAATAAATTTTGCATTTCTTAATTCCACAATTCTAGTTTGATGTGATGGACAATAGAACCTATATCTTTTAGACTTTTTGACATATCTAATTAAATACCCACTTATTATCCTTAGGCACAATTATTTCTTCTCTTATGAATTATAAATTCTTATTTTAGATAGACATCCTCAATCACGTATATATTGCAAACTCTATTTCTAGCCTTTAAATAACTCAAATGACATCTTTGGAATAGTATTGGTTGGCATCTGGTTTAATATATGCAGTGCCATCTTAAAGGCTTCAATTTATAAGGACTTAGAAAGTTTGGAGCTACTCAGTATGCTCTGTATTATGTCCAATAATGTTCAGTTTCTTCTATCTACCACATCATTCTAGTCCAGAGATCCAATTATAGTATATTGAGCTACTATCCCATTTTTTAAAGATACATTGCAAATGGACCAGGCCCTTGTCCAACTTTAGTATATCTACCATAATATTCCCCATCTATATCAAACCTCACAATCTTAATTTGCTTACGGTATTGTTTCTCTAATTCAGCTTTGTATATTTTGAAAACATATAGCGCTTCATTCTTGTTATGAAGCAAGTAGAGATACATATATCGTGAGTAATCATCCATAACTGAGATAAAGTATTTCTGATCATACGAGTCCATATCTAGACTAGAAATATATGTATATATGATCTATAATATGTCTAAATTTCTCTTAGCACCTTTATTTAATTTATTGGTCTGCTTTTCCTTTATGCAGTCCATAAAAGTTTCAAAAGAAATAAAATCCAAAGTACTAAGTACTCCATTATTCATCAATCTTTTAATCCTTTCTACGGAGATATGTCCTAATCGTTGGTGCTACAACATAGAGGAATTTTCATTCAAAACGCATCATTTTGTTACAACATGAGCATATGTTGCATTGTAATAGGTATTCTCTTGTAAATTAAAATGGAAAAGACCATCATATAATGTATACTTTCGAACAAATTCAAATTTATAATTTAACTTTAAAGATTCATCTGAAAAATGAAAAGAATATTCAAAAGGTACATATCTTGAAACTAAAATCAATTTCCTAGAGAAATTGAGAATATAAAATTTCTTTTGTAGGTTTAAAATAAAACTAATACATAAAATTAAATTACAATCCCAATAGCCTCTATACGTGAATGCATCTTGTTTCGGATAAGATATATTGTTTACTTCCCACTGACTTCCTTGGGTTTTACAAATCCTGCAATTGATTTGTAATATGGATTGTACAACCATAATCAATTCACCATGTGTCACATCAAACTTTATCCATGTTAGATTCAAATAAAACCAGCGAGATTAGATTATCTTTCTTTTTAAGTCATTTCTTATGTTCGACACAATCCTTCTTCATGTTTCTTTTATTCTTGTAAAAGAAGCACTTGGATTTCTTCTTAATGTCAGCTTGGGCCAGTATTTGACCTTTTTCCCTTTGAGTTGACTTGATTTTTCTTCTTCCTTGAATAATCAAATGTGCAGTCTAAGAATGCTCTCCTTGTCCCATCAACAATCTCCCTTCCTCTTGAACACGTATGGTTATTAATTCATTTGTAGATCACTTATCCTTATGTGTATTATAAGAGATTTTAAAGGGTCCATATGGTAGTGGAAAAGTGTTCAAAATGTAATGCACGAGGAAAGAATCAAACATCTCAACCTCGAGTTTCTTTAACTGAGTTACAATGTCCTTCATCTTCATAATGAGCTCATGCACACCTAGACACTGGCAAGCCTCATAGATGAAAACTTCATAATCAAGGTGTTGGCAAGTGCATTTTTTTTAAAGTTTTGAATTGCTCATCAAAAGCTTTCAGTAAAGCACGAACATTGTCATTTTGTTTTACAGAACCATGAATACCAACAAAAATTTTTGGTTTTATGAACATCACACTTAGGCGATTAGAATGCGCCCAACATTCATAAAGAGCAAATTTAGCTCCAGTGTTGGTCTCAGTTACCTTGGGTGGTTCATCCTTCTAGATAGCATAATCAATATCCATCCATTGTAGATGAAAAAGAATTATCTCCTTTCAAATCTTATAGTTTTCACCCCTTAATTTGGTAATTTCACAACTTATATAAGAAAAACTAACAGTTTAAATAATTGCATAATTTAAACAGATATGCTACTTATCAATAAATTGAGGCTAACAAACCATCTATATGTGTTACCAATGTAAATTACATTTTAAAAGACATAAATCAAATGATATAAAAATTGTTTGTGAGCTAAATTTTTAATTCAAAGATATTTATATTAAACTTTATGATAAAACTATCAAATTATATTCTAATAAATCATTCAAATATAATAAAAAAATTTTATGGAATAAGTTTTATTTTACAAAAATTATTAACTACAATTAAATATCTCAACACTTTATGTATTAAGTACATAAATATATAATTTTAATACACAGTGAACCCTAAAAATTAATCATTAAAACATTTTATCCAAAATTTTATTCACAATATAAAAATATGGACATAATAATTATGTGAATAAAAATTAATAAACATTTTATTCAAATAAAAGTCACTGCATAGCTTATTAGGTTATCACCTTAATTTAGTCAACGCATAGCTTATTAGGTCCTCATGTGGACGCGAGTTTGAGCCTTTGCAGCTGCATAACTTGATTTATATGATTTTTTTCCTCAATGTTTTTATATAAATCTAATTTCAATGCTTATAAGGTAATCACCTTTAGTTCAATTGGCAAAGGCTCATCATACACCTGGCGCGGGTACGAGGGTTTACAACTGCATCAGATTTCTTTTAATAAACAAACGACATCATTTGGTAGAAGGGTCTTCTTCAACCTTTATCAGGTTATAACGACCCAATTCATGAACCCTTAGACACTAAACATAAATAGATCAAAAAAAGCACCACAAATTTTGATATTTTAAATGTAGAAACACTTCCAAAATACTTAATTGAAAATTTTTATCTTTAATAAAAAATTTCCAAAAATGACTCTAAAATGTAAAATTTTGAATATGAAAAATTTTCAGAATTTAAAATTCTCCAAAAACTAAAGTAAGAAAGAGGTTATTATCACTTTGATACTAAGTTTAAGCTAATTTAACATATATTTAATAGTAATATATGTTATAATCATAAATAAACGTAATACGGAAGATATTGATGTACCTCCTTCCTGCCATTAATGTTGTTGCTCGGAAAATTTTGAGAGTTTTGCATTTTCAAATTATTATAAACTCTCAGGTACCATTGACGGTGTATTTTAGAAGGATAAAAGGAACTTAAGAACCCAAAACTCTACAAGCGAAAAAAAAAATAAAATCAATGTGCTCCCATTAAGTATATTGGCAGTTGCCACAAAATCAGGAAATTATTATCTATTAATTACTAAACACTGAACCATTTAAGAATATTAAAACTATTTAAAATATGAAAAATTATTTCCTATATATACCAAAAGAAATTGGATTAAAGGAGTCTTATATCAAAACTCTCCAAAAAAATCAAAATAAGACAACATCATAAGAGCACTTGCCAAATCTATCTACTTACACAAGAGATGCAATTAGCCTAAACCTGTGTAGAATTTGATTGAGTGGTTTGCATCACATTCCCCATCTCCTTTTTTCCCTATCATGAACTTGTGTAGAATTTGATTGAGTGGTTTGCATCACATTCCCCGTTTCTTTTTTTTCCATATCACTTATGTAGTTGGCCTAAATTTTTTTAGAATTATTCTTAGTTTTATATTTATATGGTAGTTAAATGATCTTTTTCTTTTTTTAATTGTTGTGGTTTTTTTATATAAAAATAATATTAATAAAAATAAAACAATTATTATATCAATTTTGTATTATTATTATTATTTCTTGAAACATAGTTGTAGTAAAATAAAAATGATATAATAATATATCGAAAAATTATTTTGTATTTTGAAAAAACCATTCAAAACGATATCGATATTAATTGATATTCATACCATACCGTATCAAAATCAATTTTAATATTAAATTTGATATGATATTCGTAACTTTACTTGGGTACAATCATGACTAATAATTTTGTATATTTGAGACAGTCCTTATTCAACCTTTATATAAAGAGTTCCGACACCAACCCATTATAGACCTCCTTTGTCCTCATTAACATTTTTTTTTGGGTACAAACGAGACACACAATCAAATTCTATAATATAAAACGCCGTCCGCATCGCTGCGGAGCAGCTCCTGGAGGCATGTTGGCAGCTCCTGGAGGGTATAGAGACCCGCTCTAAGGGCGACTGCAAGATTGGTCAGTCGGTTCGCACACTGGTTCCTCTCGCAGTAGGCATGTTGGAAGTGAATCTCCCACGCCCGACAGAGAAGCTCCCGGATGCTTGTCACCAAGAAAGAAACCCCAGTAAGCACAATGTTAAGATCAGAGAGGATATTAATCACTTCAAGGGAGTCAACTTCGGCAATAACTCGGCGATATCCCTTCTCCCAAGCCAAAGTGAGTCCCGTATACACACCCCAAAGCTCCGCCTCGAGAGGTGAACCCCTGCCAAGACTCTGTTGGAACCCCCACACTAGGTCCTATGACAATCACGAATTAAATCGCCCGTGTAGATTAGGTGTAACTCAGCCTTGACGGCGCCGTCCGAATTAACCTGAACCCATCCCTCAGAAGGTTTAGTCCAGCTCACCAAGGAGCCCACTGGAAGACCCGGCCCGGGGCGGGGAAGACTCTGGTCTCCAGAGCCCGAGCCCTCGCGATCCATTTTACATACTCAAGAACGATCTAAGTCCCGGTTTCCAGCCAAGAAAATCCCGACTCAAAAATACTCTTATTCTTTCACTGCCAAAGAAACCAGCTTTACTTCTATTGAAAGTAAATCTAAATCGATCTGGATGATTGACATAAGAATTCCTTGGAAGATAGTGCTTGCTGAATCTTTAAGGCTTAATTGGTTTTGACGGAAGAAATATGTTCATGAGAAAAAATTTAGATCTGACGTTATTATTCAAAAAGCGGTAGAAATAAACAGAAGAGACAATTACGCCGAATAAGTTACAGATGTACCGATCAATACAACTAGTCATATTTCTCTATTCTGATGCCTATGTAGAAACCTTGAGAGTAGTAAATACCACTATTCCTTGAGTCCAACAACTTTATTTAAAGCGCTTCTGTAAATTCAGGTTGATGTTTGGTTTCTCTGTAGCATTAAGATATATGAATTAAGCTTGGCTCTACATGTTTGAATGTTGTGAGAAGAGGATTGGCTTATCAAACCGAACGAATGAGAGAGACCCACCCTTTAAGAATTAAACTAAAAAATGTTTAATGCGATGTTAACTAGATAAAAGGATGTGATATTTCGATAAGTTTGGCATCTTCATTGAAAGGATTTTGGGCCTGGGTTGCAATTTCCTGTGGGTTTCATGAAATCAACTCATTGTAACCAACTCCTAATATCATACTGTGCATTAGAGTACAAGGGCAAAAACTGATGTGGCCCTTGATTCTTCACTGTCAGTTTCAACAAGCAATAACCTTATCGGAATGTTAAACATATATAGCAGGGCCCACAATATTTGAAAGGACAGTAGGTTCTTGACTTCGACAATGCACGTGTTTGAGCTTGTGGAATTTATGTGAAGTCCCTAATTTCCTTTTCAATTTGCGGAAGACTTGTGTAGCCACCTTTAATATTTCGTCCTAACTTGAGTATGCGTGATTCCGTGTGCTCTTCTCAAGCTACAGAAACGGTTTTCCCGTATTCTAATGGTTTCACTACTTATTGATCAGTTAACGAATAGTTAAGGTTAGGTCCGTTTACCCTAGCAAAAGTTAAAAAGAAGGCCATTTTATTATCTAAATGATGGTTTAAGATCTTAAATTTGAAGAAGTTAAAACTGTTCCTCTCTATTAAACTGATTTTGGACAGTAAAATAACTGAAAGTTACATTCAGTTAAAACTTCTATCTCCGTAATTAGTAATTACCTCCTGCCCTAACAACTTTCACATCATAATTTGCTGTTTTTGCAATTAATAAACAAAAAGATCACTGTGTGAGTAGAGTGTTTCATATTTAAAGAAAGAGAAAAACAAAGACTAACATATAAGTTTAGTGTGCTATTCTACTTATTATTAATTGATTTTAAGATAGAACTTTACTTAAGCTTGCGTGTAGTCTAATTTTTCTTTTTGTGTGAGCCATAAGGCCATTATAAATTCTAACATGGTATCAGAGCTAATGCAAATCTTGATCTACTGTTTGTCCTATAAGGGAGTCTATCATTTAAACAACTGGAGAAGAATTTGAAGTCTGTATAGAGCAAGAAACCTAGCAGTAGTTTGCCCTAAGAGGGGGCCTATTTGACCACAATTAAAAATCCAGCCCTAATGAAGATTATTTACGTACTTCTTCAGATTGTCCAAATAAAAAAATAACTCACATGTGAAGGGGAGTGCTGAGAATACTCACATATAAGCATCCCACATCAAAAAAAGAGAGAAAGAAAACTGACATATAAGCTTAATAGGCTACTCTACTTATTACCAATTAATTTTAAGATGAAACTTCACTTAAGCTTATATATGATCTAACTTTCTTTCTTCCGTAGGCCGTTACAAATTCTAACATCACCTAGTTTTCAAGTTAGTTGTGCCGACTTAAGGGATTTGAACATTTTTGGCACAGGAAGTTGCCTGGAATCTGGGAGGTTGTACACACACAGGGACTCCTACAAAATAATCAAAGTAAACTGGTTGAACTTTGAAGTTCTTATGCTAAGAAATTTCCTACGACGAGGAAGAGGAACTGGAATATCATTGGCCCAAAATAGTATCGTAGCCTGCGTTGCCAGCATGTTTCCTCGTCAAAAATTTAAAGTTTGTCTTATCGGTGGACAGAGACAGAATTGGACGACTTGTCGTAGAATTCCAAAAACGTATAAATTGGGCTCACATGATACAAAGCATACGCAACTTTAATTACTGCAAGGAACCGGCAACTCACAAAACAATCTGCAGCTATCGATGTCGGCCGTAAGATAAGATTAACATTCGATTCATAATCATATCCTTCTTGATTCTGTCGTTTCACTGATATTCTTTTCTTTCTGTTTATACAAGTATACATTCTGATCTGATGATTACAGAGAACTTTGAAGAAAAACTAAAGAACAAATGACGAGTTGAACACAACTAGTCTCATTAACCCTAGTTGGTGACGATAATAACCCTCTCTCTCGTGCTCCTAGAATGAATCAAACCTTCGTCTGTTCTCTTGTGTCTTGGGCGTAGCAACCTGGAAAAGAACCCACCTTTCTTTTGATTATCATCGTCACGTACTTTATCTCTTCTCATTCTCGAAGTAAACGCCAGTGATCTACTTTTAGTGAGCGCATTCTTGCCTCCGAACAAATTCGAAA
The DNA here is from genome assembly GCA_025629825.1 of Erythroxylum guanchezii. Taxonomy (NCBI): domain Eukaryota; kingdom Viridiplantae; phylum Streptophyta; class Magnoliopsida; order Malpighiales; family Erythroxylaceae; genus Erythroxylum; species Erythroxylum guanchezii. The sequence continues at coordinate 8,005,872 of JAOTAX010000006.1, read as the reverse complement.
ATGATGAGCCTTTTCCATTTGGGAAATATCGGTACTGGTGCATTGGAGTCGAATAAGAAGAATCGGAGCAAGACGAATAGTAAGAAGACAAAGAAGAAGAAGATGATGAAGAGTAACCCTTTCTGGTACCCCTACCACGAGAACTTGCAGTTAACAGGTGAGAGAGCTTTTCATTGAGACAAAGTGAACAAACCCCCGGTGCCTGCTGGTGCTTTGGGTGCTTCTTGCACCTACCATCAGGCTTTACACGACCCATGATAAGAAGTTCTTTTGATCTCTTAAACTTGTCCATTGTTGGAGCTCTTCTGTCTTTTTTGTGTTCAGAGAGGGTGTGCTGGTATATATAAAGAGAAGAGGGAGTTCAGGGGTGCTTCCATGATACTTCATGGGAGGTTTCGGTGGAGACTTCTTAAAATTAGCTTTTTTGACGGTTTGACGTGGAATTTGACAAGTTGGCTGTCAGGACCAAATGGACGGTTGTGATAAGGAGTGTAGTTTGTGGGGTCCGCCTCCGTCGGTGGCTGTGATCTTTATGCGTAGATTAAGTTAAGTGGTGTGGAATGCAAGTGATCAAGGCTAAGGAGGGCGGCTTGGAATTGGATTGTTTCTTTTTATTTATCCAAGACAAATGAAAAAAATTAAGCAAATTTTAATAAAAAAGAAAAATAAATAAATTGTAAATATTGAACATTTACTTTTAATGAATACGAAGTCAATCCATAATCTTTGGCGTGTGCAAATTAACTGTATCAATTTTAAATTATGGTATTAAACAACGAAATTGCGATAATTAATATCAGAACAAAATTAAAAATAAGCAGAAGAGCCAAAGCACCAATACAGTTTTGGCCGCGATTGTGTATATAAAGTAAAATTTGATCACTGACATCAATTTTTGGAAGTGTGAAATCTGACCAATTTATTATCTAAATAATATACTTATGCCGTGTCAAACATTAACAATGGGCAGAAAATGTGACACCTGGTCTAGTCTTCTTTTCTGTTGGTGAACTTATGGTGTAGTCTTTTTATAGCGTCATAGTGTTCACGCATGCCTTGTCTATCGGGGACTTGGAGAGAGGAATAAGTCTTAATTTCATTGCGGAATACCGAAATTTACAATTGGAAAGAGGAAAAGTCAAGTTTGAAACCATCAGGCACGCAACCACTAGTGAGTTACAGTAATATATGTTCCAGTTACAGTTCCAAAAAACAAAAAAAAAGGATAAAACTTTCTAACTTTGTCTGGTTGGTACAAATTAAGTTGGAATGAGATTCAATGTTGTTAGAAACTGAGGAGCAGATTCAAAATCCAAGATGTGAACACAGCAAAGGCATTTTTTAAAAAATGTCACACTTCCCAGTATTCCTGGTGGAGATGCGGCTACGGTGGCCAGATCACTTGCAAGAGCTCCCATGGTTCCAGCTAAGTCACAAACCAAAAAGAAAAGAAAAGAAAAAAGGGGTTGTTAGACTCAATAAATGTGTCCTAATTAAGTTTGGTGAGAAATAAAAATTAGACAGAGGACGCGCTTGACAGTTGATCGGAAGGCTACGAATATTTTACAGCCTCGAAAACCCACCCTCACGGCTCCAGTTAGGTTTCAGTAAGCGTATCGATGTTTAGAAGCTTCGTTGCGTTATGTTTTATGAAGATGAAGATGCTCCCTGCTAGCTGCCCAAACACGCCCTTCGCTGCAGCAATGCATCTTTTGTTCTTTTGGCACGTCTGGCCTTAAGACTTGGCCAAAAGTTGTCGCAAAGCATTTCTGTTGCTTTGTAGCAGAAGAAAAGCATTTCTAGCTTTAGCTATCAAAATTATAGAAGAAAAAGTCACCCCATAGGTTCAGAATAAACAACGTCTGTCCACCAATCCTGACAAAGAAAAAAAAACTTGTAAATAAAGATTTATGGGAGCAATAATAGCTTCTCTTATATTAACTTTGTTTTACTTTTTACTTTTTAAATTCAAACATATTATTTTTGTTCAATTAAAGTTTCTTAATTTTTATAATAAAATAGTTTTGATTTTTCCATTATAAGATTTTATTATTAACTCAATAAACATTAGTTAGATATTTAATGTTAGCTACAAAAAGAATTATGATTAACATAACTTTTATTACTTTATTTGAAAATAATTTTGTAATTATTTAATAAATTTATTTTAAATTTATAAAATAATTAAATTTGAATTTGAATTTTCAAAAAAAAATATAAACTAAAAATATTTTAAAATTTTAATACTCAATTTTTTTAAAAAAACATCAATTTTAATAAGTAAACTATATTTAGTAAATAAATTCTACTTTACAAACAAAGTTTTATAAATTTTTTATTTATGTAACATCCCGTTTTCATACTAAAGGTTAGAACCCTAAAATACGGTCGGTACACGTGAGATATTAATGAAAGATTAGAAAAGTGCATTTCATGTTCATGCATAATGTTAGCATACACACACATAAACTGGAATATTGCACATACTACAATGATTTGTTCATGCACTCATTTGACATTTTCTGGGTGTAAATGATTGTTTTAATGTGATTATGAAATGGATAGTGAATCTTTTTGCCTTAAAAATTGATCTGGTGAATTAAATTATTGATTTAGAATTTTTGGTAAAGTTTGAGAATTTTCTAGAATTAAGGGTGTTTTTGAAGTAAGAAAAATATCAAGCGGTAGAATAATTGATAAATGGTAGTAGAAATAAAAGTCAAATGGCAGTAAAAAATTTTAGAAATGACTTTGGGATTTAATGATATATGTTGTTAAACATTGAGAGATAATTGAAGTAAAAATTGGAGATAAATAGACTGCTCGAGAAAGAAAACCCATTAGAAACAATAAGGTGGTGACCTGTGGCAAGTGACAAGTGTCACTTGCCATGCCACACACTCACCCACGAGTCTTTTAATATTGAAAGACCATTTTAATCATTTTGTTTCTTGTTTTCTTCTTCTCTTCTTGACGTTCTTCATTATCTTCGTCTTCCTCTCCTTCTCACAACACTTTCTTCTCCAAGCATCAAAGTTGAACCTTGCTTTCTCCCATCACTAGCTACTTCAAAGTTCTTGCTATCTTTTCTTCTTGATAAAGAACCCACCTATTCTACTTTGGCAAGATGACAATCGTGTGGTTCAAGGAAAGTTAGGGTTAAGAGTGATTTGAAGATCTTGAAGCTTAAATAAGTAAGTAGTATGTTATTCTTCTTGATATGTTGAGTGAAACATGCATGATGATATATGTTCATGTTCTGTTTTAATGTGTGATCACGTGGATTATTGGTAGCTATTATAAAGATGAACTAGAATGAGTTTAAAGCCAAAGAAAGGCTAGTGTAGTGTCTTGAAATGGAAAGAATTAAGGTGATAGTTAGAAGTGAAATGAAAGTGGAAATGAAGTTGAACATGTGCAGAAAGTTAAAGATGAAGGTGTATATGTATATGATATGTTTTTAGTCTTCATGATCAATCATGGACTATAAATTGTTTATGAATGATAATGAGCTGAGAATGAAGAGAAAATGAAATAGAAAAGATGATTTGTGCATAAGATGTGTTAGAAGTGAAATGTAGGAGTTAAAAATCTGGAAAAAGTAAAAAAAGAATTTCTAAAGTATGATAACTGTAATGTTTCCATTGGACATGCATTCATATTTTAGCCATATTTTAATCTGTAGACATCAAAATTGGATGACTTTAAGTTTGAATTAAACTAGAGACATATGACTATATTTTTTATGAGGAATATAATTTTAATTTTGTCTCTAAGAGTTTCAAAATTTGTCTTGAAGTTGAGTTTTTGGATTCTATCACAGCTTAGGAATAGTGTGTAGTATTTTGGGTATAAATTGGATAATGCTAAACCAAATTACATGAAAGTGGTGTCATTAGAAACTTAAGACATAAAGAAATAATTGTTTAGAAGAATGTTTTGCGTAAATCTTTCATTTTCCTTCTCAAAATGCCTAAGAAAAACTAGAATGAGTCTTGAATAAGAGGTGGGCATGATTGTGCACGATTGTGACAGAAAGGGGTCATTAAGGGCTTGCATGATCGTGCACAAGCATGATTGTGACAGAGGAGGATCAATTGGAAGCACGGTCGTGACAGTGAAGGCATACTGATATTTGATAGTTTTGAACATCCTTCACTCTTTCGACCATAACTTCTTCTCTAGACCTCCGGTTGACTTGAAATTTGAACCATAAACTCCTCACACATTATCTTTCCTCTCCACTAAATTTCATGGCCATATTAATTCATTAGGAAAGGATTGTTAATGATTGATTAATGAGTTTAGAATGAAAATGATGAAGTGAGCTGGAATTTCTTAAATGGAGTGTTTTCACTAAATAGACACCTGTATTTTAGCCATAACTTGATCTGTACATATCCAAATGGGATAATTTTAAGTTTAGATTAAATTAAAGACATATGGATACAATTTTCATGAAGAAATCTAATTTGAATTCTGTCTCTAAGGATTTTGAAATTTTACTTGAAATAGAGTACTGAGTACAACTGCAGTTTGAGTACAGTCTGAAGTATTTTGTGTATAACTTGTAGAATAACGAACCGAATTATATGAACTTTAGTTCATTAGAAACTTAAGACATAGAGGATATTTTTTTTAGAAGAATGTATTATCTAAATACTTCATTTTTCTTGTCTTAATGATCATGCAAAATTTACCCGAAAATTTGAGAAAAGCTGGAATGATCGATTGATGATGTTATAACTTAGAGAATGAACTGTTGCTATCAAGGTACCAAAGGCATGTGTATAATGGGAATGGAGATGTTCATATGATAGGAGTTTTGATTCAAAAGAATTGAGTAATATGTGATAATTAAAGGTGAATGAGAATTGGATATTATGAGAGCATATAATGCTAGAAAAGAAATGACGAGTAATTGAACTATGACATTAAAGTAACCAAGTGTTCTTGAGGTGTAAACCTAAGAATAAGATAGACACATATAAATGATAAGGTTTTATTAATAAAGAAATGTGATTAAGGAAACATACCTGGAATAGTCAAATTGAGCATGTATTATACATGACATATATACATATGTGTATAATTGAATGTTTATGTAATTGTGCAATTAATAATATGTGTGCAATGTGTGTATTGTATAATGTTAATATACAAGATAAAATGTCCGCATCCAGACATTTTTCGATCATAGAAGCTAATGCTAATCTGGAGCGTACTGTGAGTAACCTAGATGGTCTCACTTAATTAATTGTTTGTTTTAAATTATGTATTAAGTTATTTTGTGAATTTGATTGTGTTGATTCTGTACATTGAATGTCCGAGGCGTTTGATGCATGAATGACATATCGAAACTATTCCTTGTATGTGAATTTGACGAAATAAATGATTCTCAACATTTATGTTGAATGTCGGACCAAGGTCCGATGACAAATGTGAATGAGAATACAATAGTAAATATGACTGTGTAATATTGAGCACTTTTGATTGACTGAATATATGTGATGCATTTCATTACATAAATGCATGAACAGATAATGGAAGTTGTGACTTGAGTAACCACCGAAAGAGAGCTTAAAGCTCAGAATGTGATTAAGAGCCAAAGGCTCGCTATGTATAATGAGCCATGTATTTCTAACGGATAAGAAACAATTATCAATGAGCCCGGTATCCACAATAGATATGGGACAGTTATAGGCACTCGGTCACAACAATATAATAATCGAAAATGAGTCTCATGAGCATTGCATATACATTTAATATGTATGCTTCGAATAATTTAAATTGATTGTTGAATTGTATTGAATGAGAATGTGAAAATTGTGAACAAAGTGTTGATGCTACATAATAAATAAAATGAAGTGAATTATGTGACTATATGAATTGATGTGCTATATGATATGAGTGAACCATCGAGGATGGTTAGCTCACTAAGTTCGCAAAACTCACCAAAATTGCAACATTATTTTTCAAGCTTAAAGAAGATCTCCAGTTTGACAAATTGGAGTCAAGCCACTGCATTCGGGCAAAAGATAGAAGTCAAGATCAGTTCCCATCTGCATTTGCATTTTCTTATTTTTGTATCAAATTATTTATTCCACAATTATTATACCTCGGTTATTTGAATAATTCTGTTTTGTAATAACTTTTGAAATTGGAAATGTTTGTAAATAAGATTGATCAATGAATGTAGTAACACTTGTGAATGAAAATGTTTATGAATAAAGTGAGCCCAATTTGGTTATTGATTTCCTAAATATGAGAGTGATGTTTTAAAAAACTTTGTAACGAGTTTCGATTGTTTGACTGTTCTAGCATGCCATCCTTGTGGGGTACGTACTCGGACATCACTCAGGATGTTGGGTACGTGTCATGTGAGAGTGGGGTGTTACAATTTATTTAGTTATTTATTTTGAATAACATATGGTAAAGTAACAATTAATATTTATTGATAAATATTATATAATTAAAATTATAGAAAACAAAATATATTTATTCGTTGTGAACTGAGTAGTCACCGAAAAAGAGCTTAAAGTTCAGAATGTGATTAAGAGCCAAAAGCTCTCCATGTATAATGAGCCATGTATTCCCAACAGATAAGAAACAGTTATCAATGAGCCCAGTATCCACAATTGATACGGGACAGTTATAGGCACTCAATCACAGCAACGTAATAATAAAAAATGAGTCTCATGAGCATTGCATATACATTTAATATGTATGCTTCGAATAATTTAAATTGATTGTTGAATTGCATTGAATGAGAATGTGAAAATTGTGAACAAAGTGTTGATGCTACGTGATGATAAATAAAATGATGTGAATTATGTGACTGTATGAATTGATGTGTTATATGATATAAGTGAACCATCGAGGATGATTAACTCACTGAGTTCGCAAAACTCACCAAAATTGTAACATTATTTTTCAGGCTTAAAGAAGATCTCCAGTTTGACAAATTAGAGTCAAGCCACTGTATTCGAGTAAGAGATAGAGGTCAAGATTAGTTCACGTCTGCATTTGTTTTTCCTTATTTTTGTATCAAATTATTTATTCCACAATTATTGTACCTCGATTATTTGAATAATTCTATTTTGTAACAACTTTTGAAATAGGAAATGTTTGTAAATGAGATTGATCAATGAATGTAGTAACACTTGTGAATGAAAATGTTTATGAATAACGTGAGCCCAATTTGGTTATTGATTTCCTAAATATGAGAGTGATGTTTTAAAAAATTTTGTAATGAGTTTCGATTGTTTGACTGTTCTAGCATGCCACCTTTGCGGGGTACGTACTCGAACATCACTCGAGATGTCGGGTACGTATCATGTGAGAGTGAGGTGTTACAATTTATTTAGTTATTTATTTTGAATAAAATATGGTAAAGTAACAATTAATATTTATTGATAAATATTATATAATTAAAATTAAAAAAAATATTTTTTCAAAATATATTTTAAATAATAAAAGTGTAATTAAATTGATATTAATAATCAAATAAAATTTTATTTTTAGTTAAAATTATACATAAACTTACACAAAGAGAGTGAGAACTACACATAACTTAAAATCAAGAAGTAGAATCAAGTCAACTCTAACTGTAAGTTGCAATGAGCAGCTTATTAAAGCACATTATAGAAAATAAATTAAGCATCGGCAAATGCCAATTGCTGAGAAATGCAATCCTATAATGTTCATTATGACACATCGCATGTCAATTACCTCATCAAGCCTATAAATGCTTCACAACTATACAATTAATATATTGTGCTGTTAGCCATAGTTGATTCACTAGAATTTCATACGTCATAAGTCCTTAGGTGACTTACTGGTACTGTACCGATCTTCAGTACCAGCTGATTCCTAAAAAATCGGGTTATTATAGGAGAAAATTGTAAAATTGAAAATTTTAGGGGCTAAAATTGGAAAAAAAAACACTTATTATGGTTAATGATTCCTTTTTTTCAAACTCCCACACGCATCTTCAACCTTAGTTCTTTTTTTGAGAAATTAAATAATATTGATTAAAGATAGAAGAGGAATACAAAATTGAGGGAGACAAAAGACTCACCCATAAACCAAAACGACAACGTTACACCTAGATAACTAGCCCTACATAAGCGACAATGTTCCAATGTACAAATTAAAACCCATCGTTAATACCAAAATGGGAAAACGAAATCCCAATCCCCACAATTCTGCTTCAACTTTTCCCGATTAGGGTTGGAGTATCAACGATCTCCACACTCTTGAGGCGCTGAAAATGAGCATAGAGACAGATCAGGTAAATGTCCAAGCAATTAGGTTTCTACCTAGCCTTGTACCATGAACGCTTTAGCCTATCCTTTGGTGATTAAAAGGTAAGACAGATCCTCCATAAACCCATGTTTCTCTTCTTCGTATTCACACTTCAATCATCTTTCCCTTCTTGTCTCTTTATGTACCAGGACATTGGTTGAGTGTCCCGAACACTGTTTCCAACCCCGATGGCATTTTCCCTTTCGTCAATTGAACAGTAAGTCTGCCTTTAGTGCCTTCCATATTATTAAGAAATATTAGCTTCGAAAAACTTCCTGCTACTTTTGGTATGCATGTTTCTCTATATTCACCAGACATTAGCAAGTTGGGATGAGCACTCCTTGATAAAGCTATAGGAGATTACCTATTCTCTAACTTTAACAAAATGCACTATCTTATTTGATGTGAATTTCTACTGATATTTTGGAACCTACGTATGTTCCTTTCTGCCTATATTTCCTTAATGTTAGTTGTAAAGGAAAATAGGCAGATAATAGAATTAGGATGGGAAATGGACTTTAGTCTAATAAACCACTGCAATATCATTGTGAATTGAAGCGTGCTTAGGGACCACAAACATTTATGTCTTATTCAAGACCAATTGTCTTTAGAGAAGGGACACTCAAAGAACAAGTGATCCTTATTCTCTTGTCTTGAGTTACACAGGACATAAACCTCATTTGAAATTAGGAAAGAAAGTATATCCATCGTACTAAGCTTGTTTACGGTAGTGAGTCATAGAATGAATGAGGAGCTAAACAATAGCTCTTTATTTTACTTTAGCATAATAATTTTTTGTCATTCTTTCAATTATTAATTTTATTTGAATATTTAGTGTATTTGGTTTAAATCATGAGATTTTATAAAAAGATTTGATTTAAACTTAAATTTTGATAGAGTTAAAAACATAACTTAATTTAGTTTTTTATTTCATTTAATTTAACTCTTTATGTTACTTTAGCATAATATTTTTTGTCATTCTTTCAATTATTTTTTTTGAATATTCAGTGTATTTGGTTTATGTCATGAGAGTTTATAAAAAGATTTGATTTAAACTTAAATTTTGATAGAGTTTTAGAATTTTGAAGGTATTTTTAATATTATCGTTCTTTTACACTTCTTAAAAGTTGAAAGTTTTTTGAGATGAGATCCCTCATAAAATATAAAATTTTGACATTAAAAGTTAATTATCACACAATATTTTATTTCACTTAAATTAAGATATTTAGTGATACTTTTGTATTGATACTTATTATTTGTCAATGTATACTAACATATATACATTAAAAGAGAGTAGTATGTTAGTTGTATATACCCTAACTCTTGGTTGTATGTTGTATTTCATAATGATGTCATGGACAGCTATGTGATACATGTTGAGGATGTGATAATTTGATTATTCATTTAATGACTCAAGTTTATTTACTGGTTTACGATCAAGAGATGCATGTGTTATTTGTTTAGTTTATTATACTTATTCAATTACACTTATTTTTACAGATAAATGGAGATAAGTTCAAGTGCTCCTAATAATTTAGTCACTTTAGTTATAAGAAGGTTTGATGATCTAGCTTGGGCTCATACTAGATTAGTTCATGGAATGAAGAATTATAACATTTGTTTGTATTGCAACAAATATTTGAAAGGTGAGGGAATTACCATATTAAAGAAGCATTTAACTGAAATCAAAGGTTATATGAAACCTTGTAAGAAAGTGAGTCATAATGTGAATTAAAAAATGAAGACTTTACTTGGAGGGTATCAGTATGAGAAAGATAGAAAGCAAAAACTGAACTATGAAGTTGGCAGTGGAAGTTCCTTTTGTGGTGGTCAAGATGATAGTGGGGATGTTGAAGGTAGTTTTCCTACCGAACAAAAAGGTAATGTTGCACTTAACGTAAGAAAAACAAGAAGACAGGTATCTAACTTTTTTACGCTATGAATAACTTTTGGAACTTAAACTTCAATCCTTAGTGCCTTACAATCTAAAGAAGTGACTCATAATGTAGACATGGCAATGATTAAATGGTAGTATGATTCAGGTATACTTTTCAATGTTTCTTATTATTGTCAACCTATGGTGGATATTATTGCCTCTTATGATCCAAGATATAAAGCTCCTTCAAACTTTTGAGTAGCACTATTTATGAAATAAATAGTTATTTGGATAAAAGAACAATGTCTTAGGCTGTTTTTAGGTGTTCCATCAGGTATTACAGTTGGACAAATAGAAGACAAGAGCCTATTTTCAATTTTTTGGTTTATTCTAAAAATGAGATAACATTTTTGAAGGCTATTAATGCATCTGGCCTTGTTAGAAATGATGATACTCTGTTTCAAATATTTGATGAAGCTGTTAATAAAATTGGGCCATAAAATATTGTTCAATTCATTACTAATAATGATTCTACTTACAAAGTAGTTGGAAGAAGATTTCAAAGTAAGTATAATTCTTTTTATTAAACTTCTTGTACTGCACATTGCATTGACCTGATATTGAAAAATATAGGAGATGTTATATATTTTTCTATTATTGATGTGAATGTTTAGAAGGAAAAAAAGAGAGACCAAGTTCATCAACAATCGTGCATAGATCCTGAATTTAATGAGAAAGAATTTCACTAATGATACCAAGTTATATCATCTTACCATTACAAGATTTGCAACTAATTTTTTCTTAATCATTTTAGTGTTTTGTTTTGATGAAGAAAGAGTCAAGACAAATGTTTATAAGTGATAAGTGGGTTGTATCTCGGTATGCTAGGTCTAATGCTGGATTGGAAGTTACAAAATTATATTTGAAGATCATAGATTTTAATCCCAATGTCAATTTGTCATCGAAGTTTGTGAGTCTTTGGTAAAAGCACTTTGTCTTGTTAATAGTGATGAAGGCAATAATAGGTTAATTTTATAATGTCATGGAGAGGATGAATGAAACAATCAAGGTCAATCTAAAAAAAATCTTCTTTATACACAACTTATCTAGCAGTCATCAATGAGAGATGAGAAAAGCAACTTTAGGCTTTTTTGTTTATAGCTAGGAAATTTTTTAATCCTAGTATCTATTTTAGACCAAGTTTTACAAAAAAAAAAAGTGAAGTTAATACATGAATGCTATTAACTATTACAATAATTATTGCCAATAAAATGATGTAAGATCTTATGAGTTCACAAATAGATGTTGATAAGGATGCTTATGGTAATTTTGGGATGTTCATTGCTATTCTTCAAAGAGACAAGCTTAATCTAAGGATATATATTTTTCACTTTTGTTACTTGTTGGAAGTTAATCGTCATATTATTTTGTTTATGATATCAATTTTGTTATCTTACAGTTATTTGGTGGGACCAATTCAAAAACTAGTGTTCCAAAATTACAAAGGTTTGCAATATAAATTCTGTGTCATTGTGTGAGTGCAGCAGGGTGTAAAAAGAATTGAAGCACATTTAAATTTATCCATTTTAAGAAAATGAATAAATTAGAATACAAAAAATTGAATGACTTGGTCTTTGTTTAATACAACTTAAATCTTTAAGAGAGGTAAGTTATTATCATTATTAAATTGAATATAATTTCTTGTAACTCTTAATAATTTAATTTTATTTGTTTATTGTGACTCTTAATAGAACAAGTAGTTTTGTAGATCTAATTTGTCTTGACTATATCGATCTTTTAGCGGATTGAATTTTTTAGGAACCGAATTTGATAGATGAGAATGAATTAAAAGATAATCTTAGATGGAAAAGTATTGAAATATTAATTGGAGCAATGAATTTAAATAGTGATAATGGAGCTCCTCTCAGTAATGAGGATTTTGCACCAAATGAGAATTAAGACCAATATAATTTGAGCGGATATTCGATTCAATGAAATTCTATGTTTTTATTTTTTTCTTTTACTTTAATTTCACTTACATTTGGTGGATATGTTAAATTCTATATATGTAACTTCTTATTGGTTGTTTCCTTAACACGAACTTTTGTTGTAATACTTAGAGAGTCAAAGATTTTTATTATTCTTTTTATTAAATTTTTTATGTAATTATTATTTATTATATGATAAAATTGTAACATTTTAAGTATTTTGTATTATCCTTAATTATATATTTGTATGTTGATTAAATGATTTTTCAAATTAATTGTGGTTATTGTTTATATGTGAAATATTTGAAAAGTAATATTAATAGAAATAAATAGGTTGTTATTTCAAAATTCTATTGTTATGATTTTTTAAGAAAGGTTGATATAAAATTATAAAGTATACAATACCATATATTAATGTACTATTTTATAATTTAAAAAAATTTAAAAACTATTTTATAATTTTTAAAAATACTGAAAATGTACCCATATCCATATGGTATCATACCAAAACTAAATTTGATATCGATACTTGTACAGTATTTATAACATTAGTCTCTTATTATAATAAACGACTTTGTTATCTCACAAAAACCTTGTTTTCAGACATTAAGTTCTAGAGGTTTAAATTTTTGTGTTTTAAATTTGTATTCTTACTTTTTCAAAACCTAATAATTTAAAGATTTTAAAATTATTCAAATTTAATTTTAAACTAACAAATTCTTAAATAATTTTCAATTAAATGTCATGTTAATATTAATTTAATATTTTTATTTTAAATAAATTATAATTAGTTAATCAATTATAATTTTGAATTAATTTTATCTTAAAATTTTCAACCTTCTCTTAGTTTATGCTCTTCCTCGCATCTACCTCATCAAATATCATTACAGAACTCTTCTTAAAATAAAAGATAAGAAAAACTCCAAATTTGCTCCCTATGTTTAAAGTCACTAGATCCTTTTGTAGTTCACCAAATCGAATGTAGCAGCAAACTCGGATGCAGAACAAACAATCCGACGGTGTTCAAACTTGACACACACGAGCAGATGCTGACACAAACAAGTAGAAACAAAGGAATCAGGAGAATACGCCCAAGTCCAAGAATTAATACAAGACACGCGCGGACAGACCTTGACAGAACGGGTGCAAAGATTGATAAAAAAAAAAAAAAAGTAACGAAAAGAAGAATCAAATAACGATAAGAATATTTGAAGGCGGTGATTGGGAGGGAGAGTTGGCATCATAAACGGAGAGATGATTTCAGTTGTTTAACTTCTCGTAGGCATTGTGGTGATGTCGGGTGAAATCAGACGTCTAAGTCAATCAGTCTGGGCAAAACAAGAAAAACTAAAAAATCAGTACAATCATGGTTGTCTGTAGTTTAGTAGCTTCAGTGACGATTCAAAAGCCTAAAAAGCACACATCGATCTGTCAAATATGGTTTGGGCTTTAAGAATATGGACCCAAATGGATTTTGAGCTGAGTCGTAGGTCCAAAATTGGAACAAGAAATGCTTCTGACTCTATGGTTGTCTACGCTCCGCTTTTTGTATTTATATTTTTAATTTTTGTTTTAAAATTTAATAAAAATCCTGTTTGTTTCAATTTTTATTTCAATTTTTAATTTTAGTTTCCTCCTGTTTACAAAATTTATGAAAAAGAACTCCTGATTTTTGTTTTCTATTTATTGATTTATTTTTTATAATATGATTTATTATTAACTAAATATATATTATTTAATTATTTAAAATATTAATTACTACTAAGAATTATAAATAATTTAATTTACTATTTAATTTTATTAATTAAAATTATAAATAATTTGTTTTATTTTAATTTTGTAATTAATTTAATAATTATCAACTAAATATAATTAAATTTAAAATATCTTTAAAAAAATTTTATATATATTTTTAAATAAATTTTGATTTAATAATTAAGATAGATATTAATTTACAAGTAAATTTTAATTTTCAATTATTTATTTTAATAAAATAAAATAAATTTTATTGATCATTTTTTAATTAATATATATAAGAGATTTAAATAAATTTAATAAATTAAAAATAATTTATCTTGAAATTCTATATAATATATAATTATCATCAGGAATAAAAATATAATATATTGACATTAATAACCAAATATATCTTTATTTTTATTTGAAAGAAAAACTAAAACTAAAAACATGAATTGAAAACTAAAAACTACAATAAAATCCAGAAGTAGAACCTAAGTTGTTTGGTACCATCATATCCATGATCGTTCATAAATATTTAGATGACATATTAACCGAAAATTAACCTTTTAAGTTTTCAAAAAATTAGCTTTTTATAATTTTAATAACTCGGTTCAAAACATTAATTTTATTAAATTTGACTAAGAGGATCATTTTTACCAAAATTAATGACTAACTAAACATCCACATAGACTAAAACACTCGATCCATAATCCACGTCATTGTCCATAATTCATAACTCATTTAATTTCAAAACATCCAATTCATGTGCGTCTCCTTTCTTGCTAATTGTGGAGACCCATCAAAATACGTGCAAATAAAGCAAAGAACAATCTCGTGAAACCCATATGAAGCATCTCCTTAAATTGCATGAGTAGGAGAGGTACAGTTTCTCTTCTTTCTTTATCTTTTTAACTTGGGATAATGATAAAAGGAGAGATATAACTAATTCTTATCCCAAGAATCTACTTCTTCCAGCAAGAAAAAACGTTTAATTAAATGGGTTAAAGGTTGAAGGTTATAGATTATGGGTTCCAGGTGCGAGTTAAAAGTTAGGGATTTAGTCCAAACGGATATTTAGTTGACTATTAGTTTTTTTTTTCTTTCTTTTCCGGGTAGAAGCCTTCTATGGATAAAAAGTGATTCACTTAGTCAAATTAGAAAATTTTAGGGATCATTTGATTTCACTTCTATTTTTCTGTTATATTTTTTAGTTTTTATTTTCTATTTTTTCTTAAAAAAATAAAAATCTGTATAGCTGAAATTTGTAATATAAAAATCGAAAATAAAAATCTGTTTGGTTGAAATTAGTACTTAAAAACAAAAACAAAAACATGTTTGATTTTATCATCCTGTTTCTATTTTTGTAATTATACCCTTATATTAATAATTTTATATCATACACTATATTTTTAAATTAATTAATTATCTTACGAAAAAAATTTAGGTATATGCAAATTAAATGTAATTAAAAATTACACTTTAATTGAATATAACAAAATTCTATAAATTAGAAAATTATATCAATAAAAGATATCCACCATATTATAATTCTTGAAAACATAATAGTACTATCATTTACAAAAGAAACATAAATCAATTAGAAATAATATAATTACTTCACATTTATCTAACAATTTCATCTCGCTTTTAAGACATACTTCGAAGTTGTGCTAGAGTGATATTATACTCCACTTAAGAACTTGCATCTTCATTTTCACTTTTCCTAATTTATTCTTCATTTTCGGCACAATTGTCAAATAACTCATCGCTTTGTCCATACATTTTAATATAATTGTGTATAACACAACAAACAATAACGATGTATTTTTGTTTCTTCATATCATACCTCGACATGTTTTTAATTTTAGGGAATCTTGCTTTTAGGACGCTAAAACATCTTTCAATAACATTTCTTAATGAAGAATGTCTATAGTTAAACAATTCCTGTGGATATTGGGGTCTTCTTTTGCCTCTATAATCTCACAAATGATATCTTTAACCTCGATATGGTGAAAGAAATCCAGGCATATTAGTGTAGACCAAGTCAACCAAATAATACTTACCTAACATAGAAAGAACATAATATTAACAAAAAGATATTAAAAATGAATCATAATTACTATGTTTATTTAAAATAATATAATAACTTGTGGAGGCATAGGAAGTTGATTCGCTAGATTTGTCACTGTTTCTGAAATAACTTGACAGTCATTTGTAGCACCTTTCCATCCATCCGTTACATATGTAAAACGCATATCAAATGAGCAACAACACATAATATTTTGGGTTAGATTAATTCTTTTACCCCTGTATAGTATTTGTTCATCGGTCGGAACATGTGCATCAATATGTGTATCATCTATTGCTCCTATACAATCCCAAAAATTAAAAAATATATTAAAATAATTTTTAATCATAAAGATATAATTAAAATATTAATTAAATATATGAAAGTACCTAAAAATATGGAAAGAATTTTGAATTATGTTCAATCTCAGGAGGTGTATTAGTAAAAGATGGTGAAGTAATGACTCTTTTTGTAAGACGATTAACTACATATAAGACTTTTCGAAAGTGCTTCGAAATTATTCAGTTCGAATGTTGCAATCTTTTTGCATTGACTCTAGTTTTCTTACTATGCCCTATAGTCATCAAGAAAATTGCCACTTGTTCCTCCACAGTTAAATGATTTGTTGCCTTTAAGCCTCATAAATTCTTCAACTCATCACATAAGCTCAAGAAAATTATCTCTCTCATTCTTAAGTTTTCATAAATCCTTGTAGGATTTTTATTCAAAAGTTATAATATCCAATCATGACCTAGTAGAGCAGAAGTTCTACACATTTATTTTTGTAAATAAAAATATTTGTTCTCTCCCCCAGCTACAAAAATAATGATTACCTTCTTCCGTTCATCATCAGAATCTGATTTGAAATCTGATAAGAAATCCACATATCTACAATGACAACATTAAATAATTAATAAAATATTCAATCAAGTATATTTAATCAAATATATAAAAATATTCATACAAAATATATACTTAAAATTAAGTCAAATATTCATACAAAGCACAAACTTAAAATGTTCAAAATGTGGAATAGTGCTTAATATAAAAGTGTCAAATCAATAAGAATTTGATATGCAATAACATGAAAATATAACTAAAGCGACATAATCCAATCCAACTTCCTTGTTTATGTCATCTTCAAAAAAATATCCCTATAAAGTGGAGAATCATGTAAAGCCTTCATAATTTTTTCATATTGCATACCGTTAACACCCAATTCATCTAAAGAATTTAGACATTCTATTATTATGTTAGACTCTTGAGATCTATTCACTGCAGTGGATGATGTTTTACTCAGTTTTTTTCTTAATTAAATCATTCTTCCTTTTTTATTGTTCACTAAGTATAAGTAAGGCTTATTTTACAATGTTAAAATGTGTCTTCTTTGCCTTCTTGTTCTTAGGAGACTTCGTTCTTAGACAGAGAACTTTATCTTGATCTTCTTTTCCATTATACAAGTAATCTTCATTAACATCATTTACATGTTCCTCTTCCATACTATTCGATGGAGATTTAGTTGATAGATGTGCATGCACATCAGTTGTAGTAATATCTCCAAAAATATGATACAAGTCTAAAAATTTCTTATATCCTTTTTTCTTGAATTTGTGAGCCATTTTATGCACCTATAATGATGAAAAAAATATATGAGAATGAATATTATATAATAAGATATCTTAATAAAACAAAAGACATATTTTTACCTTAAATAGATTTTCTCAGCATTCATTTATAGCGTTAACTTCACCAGTAAAAGAGTTGTAATCGATTCCTGTTTCTTTGAGTAAGTTCTTGAAATTCTTCAATCTGGCTCTTAATCCATTATACTTATTCTTCAATTGAATATTAGTAAATCCTTATTGAATTTTGTTTGAAGCCCTGCTTTAATATTCTTCCAACCAGAATTGGAAAAGGTAGTAGTCGTTCAATTTCCCTTCTTCACTACTTTAACCATCAAGGAGATTAAATACATCTCTATACTATCATTCCATGTGACAATTATATAAATATGTGACAATTATAACAATTTTTAAAAAATATTTGCTGTCTAAAGTTGTACACAAATTAGATTTTTACTATATGTGAACACCTGGTAGCAAAACCACTATAGTAAATCATTTACACACTCTCTTTCTCTTTAGTTTTCTGTCATTAATATGTGATAGAAAGAGAATCTTTTTCTTTCTTATGTTTAGTTAAAACGTAACGAAAGATGACAACGACTACATATATATCAAATTCAACTAACGTATAAATGCATTTAATGTTTCAGTTCTCCACGTTTATAAGCTACTGTACAAATGAATTTAATCTTTCAGTTCTCCACGCTTATGAGCTACCGTGAAGACAAGGTTTCACAATAAATGACGTCAAGACAAGAATGTCTTCACTTTTGTAAGGGATAAAGCCTCCATTAAATGCCTCCACATGCCACATTAAATGACGTGAAGACAAGAATAGCTATAAATGTAACATCCCATTATCCCATATTAGGGGCTAGAACCCTAGAATAATGTATATGAGAGATTATTGAGAAGTTAGAAAGTGCATTTTATACTCATGCGTAATATAACATATACACACATGTGAACATTGATTTTTGCACATTAAAGTGATTGTACATGCATTCATTGACATTGTCTGGATATAATTGATTTATAAATGTAATTATATTGAGAATTGTGGTTTATTTGTATTGAAAACTGACTTGGTGATAATATTTATTGATTTGGAAATTTTGGTAAAATTTAGGAAATTTATGAAATTATGACTATTTTTGGACTAGGAAAAATATCAAGTGGCAAGTCGATTGATGAATGATAGTAGAAATAAGAGTCAAATGATAGTGTAGAATTTAATAGATGACTTTGGGATTTATTGAGATGATTGGACTAGTTAAATAGGAGAACCTAGTCTAAGTTCGTGGAAATTGGATAAATGACAAGTCACTTGTCAAACCTAGCTTTTACTCCTACGAATATACTAGAAAGATCAAATTAATTGTTTGATCTTACTTTCTTCTTCCTTGTGACTTTCTTCATCTTCTGTGAGTTTCTTTACTTCCAGAAATTGTCTCACCCTCACAACTCAAGCCTTACTCTCATTTTTCACTTTTTATTTCTTTTTATTATCTTCTTCACTGTTCTGAAATGCCTAACCTTACAACCTTCAACTGTTGATGATTGTGTTATACTGGAAAACTAGGCTTTTTGGTGTTTTTGAAGAACTTGGAGTTTCAGAAAGTAAGTAATATGTAAATTCTCGTGAGTTGCATGATTATGAAACAGATATGGTGATTAAATGATAATGAAACATGCATCATGTTAGTTAGTCGTTGATGTTATAAAATGAAATTGCATATTAGCTGAAACAAGAATGAAAAACTGGGTGTGCTGTGTGTTTTGTTTTTGCATATTTGGTGATCAATATTTCATAGGATGTTGTTGAATTGATTTTTGAGATAAAAAGATTATTGAAAATGGGTATGAAAAGAGTGCAGAAAAGTTTTTAGAGAAATGATATGCGTATACTTTGTTTTTGTTGTTGTTTGAGTGAATCTCGTTGGGTGTTTTAAGAATGAACTAAAATGAGTTTAGAGTTAAGGAAAAGGATTAGGTGAGGTCGTGATATAGAGAGGATTAAAATGATAAGTTTAAGATGAAGTGAAGGTGTTGATGGAGAGGAAAAGAATGTAGAAAAATGAAAAAGTGGAGAAAACATGATGATGATGTGTGAGTGATGGGTTTTGTTTTTAATGTTTATGAACAATCATGAATTTTGATTTTTTGTGAATAAGTTGAGCTGAGATGGAAGTAGGAATGAAGAGGAAATAGTGGGGACATAAGTTAAAGATGGTAGATTAAGCAAAAGGGAGGAATAAGAGAAGAAAAATCTGCAGTTTGTGAATCTGGAGAAAAAAACTAGGCAGTGCATGATTGTGCTTGACAAAAGGGAAAAATGAAGTAGTGCATCATTGGTCATGTGTCTCACAGTGCACGATCGTGACGTTACGCACAATGAAGGCATACTAATAGTTGATAGTTCCAAACATCCTTAATTCTTTTGGTTATAAATTCTTCTCCCGACCTCTACATGACTTGAAATTTGAACCACAAACTTCTCACACATTGGTTTCCCTCTCCATTAAAATTTATGACCATTTGAATTTAGTTGAAAAAGATTGATTGATGAGTTTAAGATGAAAATGATGAAGTGTGCTGGAATTTCTTAAATGGAATGATTTCACTGAACAGTCAGCAGTATTTTGGCCATATTTTGGTCTGTAGATAGAAAAATGAGATGATTTTTTTATTAAGATTCAACTAGAGTCATATGGCTACAAATTTCTTGAAGAAATTGAATTTCAATTCTGTCTCTAAGAATTCCTAAATTTGGCTTGAAGTTGGGTACAAAGTACTGTTGTAGTTTAAGAATAGTCCAAAGTATTTTGTGTATAACTTTTGGAATACTGAATCAAATTGTATGCTCTTAGTGTCATTAGAAACTTAAGACATAGGAGAACAATTGTCTAGAAGAAAGTGTTGCCTAATTACTCCATTTTTTTTGTCAGAATGATCATGAAAAGTTGACCCGAGAGTCTATTTTTAGAAAAATATGGAATGATCAATTGAGTTATGAACTTAGATTCAATTTGTTTTATTGAGGTGTAAACCTAAGTTCAAATTGTACTTATGTGAGTGTTAGTATATGAATGATCATGTGACGAGAATAATGGAAATATACCCGGGATTGTCATTGAGCATTCGTAGTACATAATCCATATATACTTATGTGCATAAATGAGTATTTATATAATTGTGCAAATTGTGATATGTGTAAATGTATATTGCTTGATATAGAGGAGCATTTAGAGCGTCAACATCTAGACATTACCGGGACTTTGAGGCAATAGCTTTCTGGAGCAATCTTTAAGTAACCTAGATGTTCTCACTTAATTAATTGTTTTTTTAAATTATGTTATGAATTATTTTATGAATATAAATTTGACTGTGTTGATTCCGGACATTGAATGTTCGAGGCATTTGATGCATGAATGAGATATTGGAGGTGCTCTTTGTATGTGAATTTGACGAAGTAATTGATTCTCAACATATAAGTTAAATGCCGGACCAAAGTCAGAAGATAAATGTGAAAGTAAATGTGATGCATTTCATTATATGAATGCATGAAAGATAAAAGCAGTTGTGATCGGAGTCGCCAGTAAAAAGAGCTTAAAGCTTAGAATGTGATAAGAGCCTCTGGCTCTGTTGCTATTGTACCCAGTATCCACTAAAGGATATGGGACATTATCTGATACAAGCTTGGTATCCACAAGGGATATGGGCTAGTGAAAGGCACTCGGTCACAACAAATTAATAAATGAAAGTGAGTCTCATGTGCATTGCATTTATAATTGATACGTGTGTTTTAAATGATTGAAATGATCGATTTGATTGCTCTAAATGTGATATGTAATGCTACATGATAAATGAAATGGTGTGAATTATGTGCTTGTATGTGTTGATATGTTGTACGAATTGAGTGAACAATCGAGGATGGTTACCTCACTGAGTTCGCAAAACTCACTAAAATTACAACGTTAACATTTTAGAATCGAGAGAGGACACTAGTGACAGGAGACTCTACAAGAAGCACAATTCTTGTACTTTTGGATCAGAGAAATGGCTCAAAGATCGGTCAGTTGAGATTGAAGGATTAGATAGAAATTTTTGTATAATTCCTCTTTCATGTAGCGTGTTTTGTATTAGGTTTTGATGATGTACATATTTGGATGATTTGGTAAAATTTCAATATACATATTTGGTTTTTATTAAATGAAATGAGGAATTTGGTTTTTAAAATATTGTGTCATTTAGGTAATAATTTATGATGCCATGATTAAGTTATTAATATGAGTGCTCTAACATGTCACTCCTACGGGGTACGTATTTGGACATCACTCAAGATGTTGGGTACGTATCTTGCGAGGTTAGGTGTTACATTTTGGTATCAAAGTATGGTTTGGCATCCATAGTGATAAATTTGGCATATAGACATGAAATCTCATGAGTAATGTGAGCAGTAATTGAAGTTATTGTTTATTATAAGTCATTCGATGTAGGTGATCAGAAGGGACAATCAAGGAACCTAGGATTGGCAAGAGCCTGTGGAGAGTCTTCTGTACCTCGACCTGAGGGAACGACTCTTTCTCGATAAAAGGGAAAGGAGGTACGATAAGTTACGAAAGAAGGGGGTTATGGACTTGTATAGAAGTACAGACCTTGTAGAGGCCGAGGGACGGCTAGAGAGAACAGAGAGCATCTTTGACCAGATAGACTGCGAGTCGGACGAGAAGTTCGACTATGCGGTATCTTTACTGTAAGGCCCAGCTTACCAATGGTGGAAAACTATTCCAGGCAGTACCACTAGGCCTTGTAACCTGAAGTGGGGAGACTTTCTGAGGGTCTTTAGGGAAAACTATATGCCCAAGATATGTTTAGACAGAAAGATGAGGGAATTTCTAGATCTGAAGTAAGGTAGAATGTCTGTGGCAGAGTATGAGATCAAGTTTAATGAATTGATGGGATATGCCACTGCCTTCATTCCTACCGAAGAAGACAAGTGTAGGAGATTTGAAGATGGGCTGAATATGGAAATTAGGACAAGGCTAGCAATCACCAACTTGTGCATTTTTACTAAGTTGAGAGCTGCTTCGATCAGAATTGAGCAGCTATTGAGAAAGGGACAGACTGAGTATAGACAGGAATCAAGAATGAAGAGGCATGGGAAATTTCACGTTGAATCTAGCAAGAGATTCAGGAAGCGTCAAAGTAGATTACCCCAATCACAGTTGAGATCGAGACAATCTAGGTTTAGGCCGAGAGGTGGCTTTGGTTACTTTGGTATAGGTCAGGTGTCTAGAGGGTAGAATTTTAGTGAAAACCATCGCAGATGCGTAATTGTGAGTATTGTGGGAAGAGACACGACAGTGAGTGTTGGACACTATCGGAGGCTTGTTTCCGTTGTGGCTCTCTTGAGCACCGGATCAGAGATTGTCTTGTCGTTATTGGAGCTCAGTCTGGTGTGAGAGGAGGATCAATAACTGAAACTACTGTTCAGCAGAGCCGAGCAAGCGGGGCTGGACAGAGAGGTTGTGGCAGAGACAGAATAAGTTCTGGGAGTCCTACTGTGTAACACCCCATTCTCAACTGACATATGCATGTGCGTCCATCGAATATATGTGTATATGCCTGACAGAAATGACATGTTAACTATCTCACCTTCACTGTACATAACATGGCATCATACACATAACCATCAATCACACATTTTCTAATCCAAATGTTATCACATCATATCAAATCCATAATTTACATTGTTTCATACAATACATTACCATCCATGTTTTACAATATCATCCTATGAGCATAAATAACTCAGTGCACATCGAATACAATAAATATGAAAGAAACAACTATGTCCTCAATCCCAGCCGACTGACCTCTAAGCCAAAAAAAATGACTGTAACAGTTGCACAACATATGCTTACATGGAGTCTTAGAAGCTAGGTCGTCTCACTCTCGAACCTGAAAAGCAACGGTGCAATTTTGATGAGTTTTGCGAACTCAGTAGAGTAACCATCCTTAATGGTTCACTCATGTCATAAAACAAGATCAACTATAGCATGTAATCATACAGTTCAAATCCACTTGACAAGTATCAAGTACTATCACAGATAAATCATTTCTCAATTAAACAGTTCAATCATATAACAACATTCATGCAACTTTGCAAATCATTTAATGAATTCGAATCATATGCAAATGCTATATATATGAGACTCACTTTCATTTTTATCTTGTTGTGATTGTATGCTTTTAACAGTATCCCGAAGCATCGGGCTCAGTTAGTCAGTCTATGACTCATTGATCACAGTGAGCCATAGGCTCGAACCACATATGCGGGAGCTTAAAGCTCTTATCAGTAACAGCATCAATAGCAACATCAGTCACAACTCCTTTATATTACATGCATTGGAAATGAAATGCATGCCACAATTCAGTAATCAAATTCAATAATTTTCATTTGTAAGTATTATGACAGTTCAACAGTCACAGTATCAATCACAATAACAGTAGTCATCGGACTAGGTCCGACATTCAACTTTTCTATTAAGAATAAGAAAATCATTTAGGCAGACACATTCACATTCAATCAACACTTCCAATATCATTTCCATGTATCAAAATGCCTCGGACAAATACTGTCCGGAATTCAGTACACAATTAGCATAATTCAGTACAATTCAATAAGATAGCAATACGGTTCAATAATGTACAAAACAATAAGGTGAGACCATCTTAGGTTACTTACAATATGCTCCAAACAGTTATTACGTTGAAGTTCCGGCAATGTCTGGGTGCTGTCTCTCAATACGTTCCTCTTTACATACAGTACATACATATATCACTATATTGCACAATTTTGTATTCATTAATGTACATTCATATATACTAAATATATACAATGCATGTTCATGACAATTCCGGGTTTCTTATCATTTATTCTATTACAATAATCATTCGGATATCCGCATTCCATTGATTAACTTAGATTTGTTTAAAGGTACACTTTCGGGTCCATTTTGCACAATTAATTTCATCAGGAAAGTGAAGGAATTTGGTAACACTTCCTTCTAACAAATTATTCTCCTATGTCTTAAGTCTCTATTGATACCAAGATC
>JAOTAX010000006.1:7968420-7981047 GCA_025629825.1 Erythroxylum guanchezii | reverse complement strand
GGGGAAGGTATCCACACCCTTATAAGGGGTGCTTCGTTCTCCTTCCCAACTGATGTGGGATCTTACAATCCACCCCCTTTAGGGGGCCCAACGTCCTCGCTGGCACAACGGCTCGGGTCCTGTCTTTGATACCAATCTGTAGGACCTCGGCCTCTCGGGCCTCGCGTCCTCCAAAGGGCCTCGCGCCCAACTACTTGCAGATATTGTCCGCTTTGGGCCTCAGCCTCTAGGGCCTCACACCCTCACGGTTTTGTTTTTCCACAGGACTTCTCAGGAGGTCACCCATCCTGGTACTGCTTTGGCCCTAGCACGTTTAATTTCGGAGTTCTAATGGGGTCCGGTGCGTTAGGGCATGGAAAACGCGTCTGCAAGGGAAAGGTATCCACACCCTTATAAGGGGTGCTTCGTTCTCCTTCCCAACCGATGTGGGATCTTACATACCTTATGGTAATGGGATGTTGCAAAGCCTTACTCTCATTTTTCACTTACTATTTCTTTTTATTATCTTCTTCACTATCACTGAAATGCCTAACCTTACAACCTTCAACTGTTGATGATCGTGTTATATTGGAAAACTAGGGCTTCTCGGTGTTTTTGAAGAACTTGGAGTTTCAACAAGTAATATGTAAATTCTTATGAGTTGCATGATTATGAAACAGATATGGTGATTAAATGATAATGAAACATGAATTACGTTAGTTAGTTGTTGATGTTATAAAGTGAAAATGTATATTAGCTGAAACAGGGATGAAAAACTAGGTGTGCCATGTGTCTTGTTTTTGCATATTTGGTGATCAATATTTCATAAGATGTTGTTGAATTGATTTTTTAGGTAGAAAGATTATTGAAAATGGGTATGAAAAGAATGCAGAAATTTTTTTGGAGAAATGATATGTGTATACTCTATTTTTGCTGTTGTTTGTGTGAATCTCGTTGGGTATTTTAGGAATGAACTAAAATGAGTTTAGAGTTAAGGAAAATGATTAGGTGAGGTCGTGATATAGAGAGGATTAAAATGATAAGTTTAAGATAAAGCGAAGGTGTTAATGGAGAGGAAGAGAATGCAAAAAAATGAAAAAATGCAGAAAACATGATGAAGATGTGTGAGTGATAGGTTCTGTTTTTAATGTTAATGAACAATCGTGGATTTTGATTTATTGTGAATAAGTTGAGCTGAAATGGAAGTAGGAATGAAGAAGAAATAGTGATGACATAAGTTAAAGATGGTAAATTAAGTAAAATGGAGGAATGAGAGAAGAAAAATCTACAATTTGTGAATCTGGAGAAGAAACTAGGCAATGCACGATTGTGCACAAGCACAATGTGTCAAAAGGGAAAAAGGAGGCAGTGCACTATCGTGAAATTGGTGATGTGTCTCATAGTGCACGATCGTGACATTACGCATATGACTAGAATTGCACGATCATGCTTATGCACGATCGTGACAATAAAGGCATACTGATAGTTGACAGTTTCTATTATCCTTCATTCTTTTGGTTATAACTTCTTCTCCTGACCTCCAAATGACTTAAAATTTAAACCACAAACTCCTCACACATTTTTGTTCCTCTCCACCAAAATTTATGGCCATCTGAATTCATTCGAAAAAGATTGATTGATGAGTTTAGGTTGAAAATGATGAAGTATGTTGGAATTTCTTAAATGGAATGATTTCACTGAATAGTCAACAGTATTTTGGCCATATTTTGATTTGTAGATGGACAAATGAGATGATTTTTTATTTATATTAAAATAGAGTCATATGACTAGAAATTTCCTGAAGAAATCAAATTTCAATTATGTCTCTAAGAATTTCAAAATCTGGCTTGTAGTTAAGTACAGAGTATTGTTGTAGTTTAAGAATAGTCCAAAGTATTTTAAGTATAACCTTTAGAATACTGAATCAAATTATATGATCTTGGTGTAATTAGAAACTTAAGACATAGGGGAACAATCGTCTAGAAGAAAGTGTTGCCTAATTACTCCATTTTCCTTGTTAGAATTATCCTGCAAAGTTGACTCGAAAGTATGTGTTTAGAAAAATTTGGAATGATCAATTGAGTTATGAACTTAGATTCAATTTGTTTTATTGAGTTGTAAGCTTAAGTTCAAATTATACTTATGTGAGTGCTGGTATATGAATGATCAGGTGACAAGAATAATGGAAATATACCTGGGATTGTCATTGAGCATGCATAGTACATAATCCATATATACTTATGTGCATAAATGAGTATGTATATAATTGTGCAAATTGTGATATGTGTAAATGTATATTGTTTGATATAGAGGAGCATTTAGAGCGTCAACATCCAGACGTTGCTGGGACTTCGAGGCAATAGCTTTTTGGAGCAACTTGTGAGTAACCTAGATGTTCTCACTTAATTAATTGTTTGTTTTAAATTATGTTCTGAATTATTTTACGAATGTAAATTTTATTGTGTTGATTCCGGACATTAAATTTCCAAGACGTTTGATGCATGAATGAGATATTGGAAATATTCCTTGTATGTGAATCTGATGAAATAATTGATTCTCAACGTATAAGTTGAATGCCGGACTAAAGTCTGAAGATAAATTTGAAAGTGAATGTGATGCATTTCATTACATGAATGCATAAAAGATAAAGACAGTTGTGATCGGAGTCGTCAGTAAAAAGAGCTTAAAGCTCAGAATGTGATAAGAGCCTCTGGCTCAGTTGCTATTGTACTCGGTATCCACTAAGGGATATGGGACATTATCTGATACAAACTCGATATCCACAAGGGATATGGGCTAGTGAAAGGCACTCGGTCACAACAAATTAATAAATGAACGTGAGTCTCATATGCATTGCATTTATAATTGATACGTGTGTTTTAAATGATTGAAATGGTTGGTTTGATTGCTTTAAATGATGCGTTGTACGAATTGAGTGAACCATCAAGGATGGTTACCTCACTGAGTTCGCATAGCTTACCAAAATTGCAACGTTAACATTTCAGGATCGAGAGAGGACACTAGTGACAAGGAGACTCTACAAGAAGCATAGTTGTTGTACTTTTGGATCAAAGAAATGGCTCAAAGATCGGTCAGCTGAGACTGAAGGATTAGATAGAAATTTTTGTATAATTCCTCTTTCATGTAGCGTGTGTTGTATTAGGTTTTGTTGATGTACATATTTGGATGATTTTGGAAAATTTCAATGTACATATTCAGTTTTTATGAAATGAAATGAGGAATTTGGTTTTTAAAATATTGTGACATTTACGTAATAATTGATGATGCCATTATTAAGTTAGTAATATGAGTGCTCTAGCATGCCACTTTTGTGGGGTACGTATTTAGACATCACTTAGGATGTTGGGTACGTGTCTTGCGAGATTGTGGTGTTACAATAAAGCCACTTGTGCTCCACTCTATGCTATGTTAAAGACGTGAGGATGAGAAGAAAATAGATATAATGACGTGAGGATAAGGAGAAAGTATGACGTGAAGTCCAAGAACAAAATAGCTACAAAGACGTGAGGAAGAAGAAAACAGCTATAGCTGTCTCCGCTTTAAAATGACGTGAGGATTAAGAAAATAGCTATAGCCTTCGGTTTTAATAACGTTATTTCATTGCTGTTTTCTGTGTTGGTTCTTTGTAAAGAATCAGTTTGCCACAAAAAGATGAAGTTGTCGTTATGTTTAGCAGAGAAGGTGAAGCAAAAACTGAACAACTGAAACACATCGTATGAAAACTCATTTTAGTTAGAAAAATTGTTGTTCAGAGGAAGAACGAGAGTGCATCGTCTTCTTTATCATCATAAAAAATGCAGAAGCTTATGTTCAAAGCAGAAGTTCTACGTGTTGCTTTTAGTAAGTATAGCTACATCTATAGTACTGTTATTTTCATCATATCTCTCTTCCTTTTCACAATTCTGTGTTGGTTCATATCTCTCCTCGATCACGCCTAGTTTCTCTATTTTGTTTTTTACTACCAAACTAATATACTCAGCTCAGAGTAACACAAGAGAAAACAAGAAAGTAATATTGATAGTCTGCAAGAAGTATGATAGATCTGACATTATGGACAAGAGAAATCACAAAAGCAATAGATAAATATGAAAACAAACCTGGAGATATTGAGTGAAGATGCAGAAGACGAAGTTGGCGCAGAGGAGAGAATGTTTTGTGAAAAAAAAAACGTTTCAAAATAGATGAAAACCTGTTTTCAGAAATTACGAAAACGTTATTTTTACGTTTTCGTAAAATAGTTGTCGTTTTTATTTTAAAAACCAAATATACAAACGTGTTTAACTAAACACGATTTTAAGAGTCGTTTCTAAATTTACAAAAACCACAACAAAAAACCTAAAAAACGAAAACAAACAGCCCCTTAACATAACTTAGTAGTTAATTTTATAAAAGGATTATCACTTAAATGTAAATTTTATAAGATTGAGTAATAAATTAAAATTTTTCAAAAAAATTAGCAATTTAGAATGTATTATCATTTAATACTTTAAATGAGAAAATAAACCAAAAGCACCAACTAGATAAGTGATAATAGGAAAAACGTTTGCATTGATTGTACCGACCTTTGTTTTGTCACAAATGAGCTTGTTATATGCATTAAAAAAGATGTATTTAAGAGAAATAGAAAAATATAATTATTTGATTATCGAAATATTTAAATAGATATTCTTTTCCTGTGAAGTGTTAAAATAAGAATAAAATTTTTTTAAATCAATATTTTAAAGTTTAAATAAAATACAGATCATCAATTTATATTTTTCTATCTGATTTTTTTATCATGAAATTTTTATTGTAAAGAAAGATTGAGTTCGGAGTTTCTATTAAATAGAATCATGTAAAATGTAGAAGCATGAATCTAAATAGGCTAGGTAATTAGAAAGGTTAATGTGGGCAGAATCCGTACGAGGTGGGGTCTCTCATCTCTGCATCAGGAAAACTGGAACAGTACAATAGGGGAATCGGTTGATGGTTCATAGGGATTGCTGTATACTAACGTCATTGCAATTTACAAGGCTAGTAGCTAGATTCCCGTAGATCTATATTCACAGTCAAACATTGGGGGGCCCCATTTTTTGCTGCCAACACAAAGCGACTTGACAGAGATAAGAGTCGCAGCAGCTTTTGCCTCTGTCTCTTTCGCACTCAGTCAATCAAAGGAAAAAGACCGAAAACGACATCTGTCCTCCCCACCTCCACTCCACTTCTCCATTCTCTCGTCACATCTTTTCTTTTCTACTCGCACTGTTTTTTATCCCTTGGCTTGAGCACTAACTAGTTAGACACAATATTATCTACATGTAAAAGGAGATTATTATGTAATATTGTAGTAGACGGAGAACAGAAATGGGATATGGGGAATGTGTCGTTGAAGACAACCATTTTTGAAATAGGGAATTGGATGGATGACATTCTTCTTTCACGAGAACGTGGAGATGGTCCACTCTTTTAGGTAGACCTATAGTTTCTAGACCCTGGAAGGAAGAACATCTCTGGGCATAATCTTGCCACTGAATATAGTTAGCTACGGCTTTTTACCAACCACATGCTCTGATAACAACTAATCATAAAGCCAACGACAAAAGTGAAACTCATCAATCGGAAAAGCAGCACCAGAAGACGCTCCCCTTTCGTTTCGTCAGCTTTGGGTTTTGGATATTTTGTGTCAATGCCTTGGTATTGTTTAGCCAGAGTACCTTTTATTTATCCTGTAACGTTGGCATTTTGTATTACAGCAGGGCTTCCAGTTTCCTGAAGTTGACACTCCTCCAAGTATCCAAGCGGACAAAACCTTTTCTTTTTTGTTTTAATTTGATCGGTGAGGCTGAAGTCCTAGACGCGTAAGTTACGCAACTATTCAATATTCCGACAAGTTCTTAGGTCAGTTCAAGTATTGGAAGACAGCCAGCAACAAAGGACGAAAATGCTTGACTTATAATCCTTCGCCAGGACTGTTAGATAAGCAATTAAAACTTACAGGGTTTTGCAGATTGTACAAGAACTCACATTAATCCACCATATGTCCTATCCCTACTTTGATTCATTGATATAATCAGGCATGCTAATCTTTCGAGTGGCTCAGTAGTCAGTACTCAGTTCACACATCCGACCATCGAATTAGTCACAATCGGAGTTATTCGTAATTCAGTACATAAAATGGAACCATACCATTTCTTATTTCTGACGGGTCAAGCCTTGTGTAATATGTACTGGCTAACCAACTCTTTACAATCCAATACACAGGAACTTAATAAAACCATATCTTCTAACAGTACGGCAGTACTTATTATCGTCTTAACATCCTGAATTTTGGTCCAAGTCCCTAGAAAAATGACTTCGATAACATTTTCTTCTCAAAGGACGGCGAATTAACAGCAAATTGTATACCAGATATAATTTAACCATTTAGATACGATAGGAGAGTCAAAATGAAGCTCAAATTAAAAGTGATTCTGAAACAAACTTATTAATTTTTTTACCATAACTGGTAAATATACTAATTATGCTGCTCAGGGAAGTACCAATGAAGAGTGGGAGCTTGATCAACTGAAAAGAAATTGCAGGAGCCCTCTGTACTAAACAAACTCTGCTCTTCCAATTTCACAACATGAGGTTGATGGTAAACATGATACCCATTATTCATCATCGTTCTGGTATCCGGTAATTGAAACCAATTCATTAAACCATGTGAAGAGGAGAAATTATTGTGGTCTGTAACGAGTTCGTTGGAGTTGTTATTGTCACAGAAGTCGTGACTCCTACTCTGCACTGAAGCATTGTTCTCAGACTCTTCCTTAACAGAGTGTCGGCTCTCTGCGTTATCATCACCGAACTTGGCTTTCAGTTCTTTGAGCTGAAATTGAAGCACCAAACAACACAATCAGGAACTCAAAGTTTTAGGGAAAAAAAAATCAAACCAAATGAATTCATTACTTAAGTACTACGATTAAAAGAAATTAAAAAGGCAATTTTACTATGACAAACCTTTAGAAGTAGAGCCTCATTCTGTTGTTCAAGATTATTGTAATCAAGCTTCAGAGCTTCGTAACCGGCCTTAAGGGCTACATACTCTTTCTCCAATTGCTTAGTCTTCCAACGGGCACGGCGGTTTTGAAACCAAATAGCCACTTGTCGTGGTTGGAGACCTAATTCTTCTGCTAACCTCAGCTTCCTCTCAGGTTCAAGCTTATTTTCAACCTCAAAATTCTTCTCCAAGGACTTCACTTGCTCCAAGCTCAGTCTTCGTTTCTTCTCAATCGTATGACTAGCTTCCTCAGCGTAGTCTTCTTCTTCTATACTATCCAACATTGCTTGGAATTCCCTACTATAACCTCTGTTTGCCTTTTGCGTCTTCTCTTCTATATATGCAAGGTTAGTGGAAGTTTATTGTCAGGAATACTACCTAGAAAACATAGTCTCTGCATGATAAAAGGAACAAGAAAAAAGAAAACTTTGGTTTTACATTGCCTTCGAATGTAAATTCCATATCACAATTAGCTTCACAAAACTAGTGATAGACATAGCCATGCTTGATATAGCAGACTCATCATCTTCAAGCACAAGTCTTGCTTACCGGAAATGGCGACAAAAGCAGCCAGGGAATCTGAGGAAGAAGTAGAACTGAACCGTTTCATTACTCCAGGAAAACAGCTCAGCCGTTAAATTAGCAAGGGATTGTTTGTGACCTCAAAATTATGTCTTCTGTTTTTCTCCCTTGGTGTACAGAAACTACAAACTAATTGATGAGAAGGAAAAATGTCTTCCCCAGCGCTGAAGTTTCTCAGTGGTCAGAAATATTGGAACTTTCTGGAGTCTAAACCAAGAGCAGGCAAAGCTTTTAATCAAGCAAAAAAAAGAAACAGTAAAGAAAGATTAGCCTTACTCTAGCTAATTATTGATTAATAATGCAACTAACTTACAGAAAAAAAGAGAGTGGTACAAATAACCAGGAGACACCGAACCTCCTTCATCATGCACAGTTATATAAAGTCATACATCTTTTACTATTGCGAGCTGTGAAGTTGACATGATGTTGACAGAAATTCATATTCTGTTTCATTTTTCATTTGAAATTTGGGGCTTTGCAACGAGTCACCTCTTCCATGATTGTTCTAATTGATATGGATATGTAATTATACGTCAATCATCTACCTTAAGTTATAAGTCTTAACTAAAACCACATTCCACTGGTCTTGATTAATTGTTTGCGATGTTGAGGAATTTTCCACCATACTTATTTCGTTCGTAAGTCTTGCCATTTCCCAGTTACGTCAAACATAGAACCACGTAACTCACCTCATCCTACATGACAAAGTGGAGCAGACAACTTATCTAGCGTCTTGCCCGTTGGATGAGGGAAGTGCTTACTTTGTATATCGATGAGTGCAAGAAAGGTTACAATGTGTGAATTAAGCCAGCTGTAGTCAGAAAACGTTACGAGAAACAGGGGAAGTTCCATGTATGCTACGAACTGAGAAATTGGAGAACTGTATGTGCTAGTTCGCATTTGATTAAATGTTGAACTGCATTTAGTTAGGGGATGTGTTCTTAGTTTATTGTCTCAAAGATAAAGGGGTCCTTGGTTGTAAGAAGAAAGTATTTTCCATTAAACTTGGCTACACATTCAGTCCAACTCTCAACAGTTTTTTTTTGTCTGCGGAATCAGTAAAAAGTAAGTGATATCGGCGATTATGTACTGTAAGTGCGATGTCCGTGTAAAAATTAAGAGACATTTGGAATCAACGTGATAAGGAAGGATCTGTGGGATTTGTCTTAGATGGCTGTTTAATAAAAGATTGACGTCATCATAAAGACTTGAGTGAAGCAGCCAAACATCAATCTCAAGCCTTGGCCTTTCCAGAAACTGGATTGTGACGGGTGAAGCAACTAGGATTAGCACAATAGTCTTTCGCCATCATTTTCCATGGATGACCTTGTAAGCAACTAGATCAGCCGTTTGGAGGTTGTTAC
Source organism: Erythroxylum guanchezii (assembly GCA_025629825.1). Taxonomy (NCBI): domain Eukaryota; kingdom Viridiplantae; phylum Streptophyta; class Magnoliopsida; order Malpighiales; family Erythroxylaceae; genus Erythroxylum; species Erythroxylum guanchezii. Next base: position 7,972,080 of record JAOTAX010000006.1, on the reverse strand, counting down.
ACTGTCAATTAATCCCGAAATGGAAATGCTCTTACATGTATGCTATCCAACCAACAATTATGACCATATGACATTATCAGATTTCATTTAAAATGTCTCCCCATTCTCTTTCTCTCTCTCTCAAGTTAAAAAAGTTTGAAATCCACAGGGAGAACTTTTAAAACTGAAGAATGTGGAGAATTAATTACCACTGGATTGGCTCAGGAGAGTGTGGAGACAACACGTGGCGATAAGGATACAGGAGAAAACATCAACAACACGATCGGACACAAACAAGAAGTATATTCGAGAAAATGTTGAGGAGAATAGGGAAAGTATTAAAGGAAAAGAGAAAGTGCACAAACAGTATATGGAAAGGTATTGCAGGAAGATGTGGGGCTGAGGATCCACCAGATGTATGGGAAGATGTTATAAGTTGGAGCATGCAATGGAAAAGAATATAGCGTTAAAATTTTATAGGCCATGTGTATAAATATATGTACGTAAATTTTTATCTCGATTATCGGCTTAATAAAATATGATCTAATTTTAGTAAATTAATTGGCCTACAAAAATATTAATTAATTATTAGTATGAGCTTGATGTGTAGAAGTCCATTACGAGTTATTATGATTAATGGGTCCACAATGGCTCGTAAGTCAAAATTGATTATAAATAAGGTTGTGATCTCCAAGTCAGATTATCTCTTGACATTTTCTCTGAAAAGATTATTGTTAGTTTTCTCTGTTCCATAAGAAGAAGAATTCAGTATTTGGATCTTGAATTGGAAGAACACAAATCTATCAAGTTTTATTGTTTACGCTTCCGCTATACAATAGATCAAGGTTAGTGTTTTTATTAATTTTTACATATATCATTGTTAATTCGATCTACGTGTGATTCTAGTTGATTGTTTATTTAGAAATTTGAATAATAATCATAAGACTGAATTTCTATCAAGTGGTATCAGATCCACATCACGTAGATTGTTTTAACATGATATCTACTTTCATTTTTCCTTTCGTTCCGTATGTTTATGGTAGAAAAATGAATTACAAATGTATCATTTGAGATTTTATTTATTTTGTATTGTTGTTTCTTGTTTTCTTAATTATAATCGGATGAGATAGAAACTATTGGGTAGAAATATTTCGATTTCTTGATTATCTTAATCTGTGATGAATTAAAAAACAAGTAAAAGTTACTGTCATCGTCGAAAAACTTGTTTCATTTAGTATAGAAACGGAGTTTTTTTTCCCTAAAAAAATGATGAACAGTCTCTGAATCTTGTTAAAAATCTGGTATAAAATTGATCAAGACCCGTTTTTCGTATTCGGGTCATGTTTGGCGCTGTGTAGCATGCGTCAAAGAAACACGCATGTTTTGGATCGTCGCATCCTTTGGCCATGCGGTGTCCGTGGATTGTCGCATCCTTTGGTGATTGTAGGTCTCTGACGCTTGCATTGTTTCAAACTTTCAATACTAGCAGTTTTTTTTTAGCGTAGGCCGCGCTTGACTTGAAGACCACGGTAGCAAGCTACCGTTGTTGGTCTTCCAAGGTAATTTAATTACCATGTGCGCTATATCCTTGCAGAGGCGCAAGATTGGGTGGCGTGCCAGAGACTTAATAGCAAGCTATTATATTGAGTCTCTGGCACTATAAACATTAATTTAATAATACATAAAAGATTTATGATATTCTAGAGCATGCAACGTTGTCTTTGGTTTAAGGCAACACCATCTTTGGTTTAAGTCAATTGGACTTGCTTTATCAGTGGACTTATGTTTCTTTTATATATAACCTAAAGATTAAATTAAATATTTTTTACATACATATAAAATGTAAAGTCTTCCACTGTTATATAATCTTATTACATACTAAGGTTATAATTTTGTAATAATTAATTGAAGTCAAAATTTGGGGTTAATTAATTGTCCATTTTTTACAATAATTAAATTACCTAATTTTATCTAAACTTTAGGTACTTATCATTTTGAGTTAAATAGATTGAACCGATATGTTGCAAAAGTAACATTTATTGGGTAAAATTTATTAATTTTAGAATGATAATGCATGTTTCATCTATATGGAATAATCGGCCCAAGGGAAGGTTATTTTGGCTAGATAATTGGTAATTTAATTTCATATCTATGCAGAATAATCGGCCCAAAGGAAGGTTATTTTGGCCAGATAGTAAGTAAAATTTTAAAACATCATTGCGAAATAATCAGCCCAACGGAAGGTTATTTAGGCACGATGGGTAGTATTAAATTATGTGAAGCATTTGGTATAACATGCTAACAATGCGTCGGTCCAAAGAAAGGCACATTGTTAGGCCGTTTTAGTTTCCATATTTTTACTATGACCAAGAAGACCACTTATAAATTATTATTTTTGTCCAAAGAGTGAATAATAATGTTGTGCTAGGGATCTTGTAATCACCCCCTTTATAAATTTTTCTATTTTGACTTCATAACTTCTTAGCTAATCGTGAGCAATTTATTTTGTTTTCTTTCTTAAAGTGTCATCAATTTCTGCCAACATGAACAATATTCCTGTGCTTAACGGCACAAACTTCAAGAAATGGAAGGAGCACATAATGATTGTGCTTGGCTGCATGGATCTAGACTTTACATTTAGATTTGAACGTCCTGCAGCTCTGACCAGCATCAGTACCACTGATCAGATAGCTGCATACGAGAAGTGGGAACGTGCAAATCGCATGAGTCTGATGATCATGAAGCATTTCATTCCGGACTCCATAAGAGGTGGAATTCCTGATGACGTTGATGCTAATAGTTTCCTTAAGCAAATTTCAGACCGATTCGTTGCAAACGAAAAGGTTGAAACAAGCACTGTACTACCCAAGCTTGTTTCAATACGCTATAAGGAGAAAGGAAACATTAGGGAGTACATAATGGAAATGTCTAATCTTGTCACAAAGCTAAGGGCACTTAAGCTGGAGTTCTCTGATGATATACTCGTGCACTTGGTTTTGATTTCCCTTCCTGCACAATTCAGTCAGTTCAAAGTCTCCTACAATACTCAAAAGGAGAAGTAGACCCTAAATGAGCTTATAGCTCAATGTGTGCAAGAAGAGGAGAGGTTGAAACAAGAGAAGATTGAAAGCGCCCATTTAGCAACAATTTCTCACGGAAATTCCAATAAGAGGAAAAGGAAGAAAGGTACAGAAATTGCAAACTCTGGAACAGTGCAAGGTGCATAAAAGAAACAGAATATGGCTATTCTCTGTTTCTTTTGTAAGAAACTGGGTCACGTAAAGAAAGAATGTACCAAGTACGCCAATTGGTGTGTTAAAAAAGGTATATTTCTTAACTTTGTTTGTTCTGAAGTTAATTTAGCTTTAGTACCAATTGACACTTGGTGGATGGACACCGGTGCTATCACTCACATAAATGTCACTATGTAGGATTGCCTCATGAGAAGAAAGCCAACTGATGGTGAAAAATACATCTATGTGGGAAATGGCAACACAACTGCTGTTCAAGCTATTGGTCATTTTATAATTCAATTAGAGTCTGGTGTTTATTTGGATTTAGATGAAACTTTTGTTGTGTCGTTGTTTAGACGGAACTTAATTTATGTTTCTAATTTGGACAACTCTGGTTACTTTTGTCTATTTGGAAATGGTAAATGTGTTGTTTCTTTAAATTCTCAAG
>JAOTAX010000006.1:7930932-7946830 GCA_025629825.1 Erythroxylum guanchezii | reverse complement strand
GGTATAGATGTAGCAATGTCCCATAGTACGTGAGCATGTGAAAAGTTATCATCTTTTGTTTCTTATGTCTGTGTAAGTTTATTTTTTTCTTTTGAAATGTATATATTCAAGCATAGGAATTGTTTTATCTGGAAATGAAAGTTGAAAGTCATAGTTTGTAATTATGGATTAAGTGATTCTTTTCCCGTCTGATTCCTCTAGTCCTGAGTAATTCAAGGTTTGATTTTGATTTTCATAATAGAGAATTGAAGGTGATTTTCTGTTTCTCGTCTTCCACTATGCGTTTGAATGCAACTCTTACATGCTTTTTGATTTTGTTTGATTCTTTCAGCTGTTTAGCCAATTTCGGACTCAATTCCCACATGACTAAGTTGAACAAGAAAAGGAAGTTGTAGAATGAACAATTATGCTTGCCTATACCAAAACATCAGTGCTGGGATCATTGATCGCCTGTTGGATGTATAGAAAAACTAGAAGAAAGCAAAGAAATAGAAGACATTTGCTTGTAACTAGAAAAGGAAAATGCAGATGGACAAGCTATGGATGGTGATCCTAGTTATGAATCAGCAAAAGATAGCAACAGCTTTATAGGGGATTTAGAATCCGTTTCTTCTGTATGTGAAGAAGCTAAATTTGAATCAGAGGCCTCAAAGATATACTGAAAATGCAGAGGTTGATGGGACTTTGAATGGTATTGAAGATAAAGAAGCTTGAAGGTGACAAGTTTTAATTGGTTATTAACTTACAATAGTATTAATTTTTTGTTTGGTTGCCCTAATTACTACATATAGTCTAAATTTAAAGATTTTCACTTTTACTAATGAATAAAAAGGACTTCTACTAAGATGTTGTTACCTTATTCAAGATTATTTTCCCAATTTGCAGATTGACAGGGCTTCTTGGTTGGTGCTGTATTCAAGTATTGGCCCTTAAACTCTCACCTCTTTTTCCCTCTCTTGTTCTTTTTGTTTTTTTAATAAAATCTTTCATATGCTGACTGATGTTGGAACAAAAATTTGTAGCATTAGATGTTTACCATTCCCGGACTAGCTAGCTAAATTATAAGTGACGTGGATGGAATTCTATTAGTCTAAAAGATACACTAGTTTTGAAGTCTTGCCATCTTTTGTTCAGGAAGGATGACTGTTAGGAATAAAGGTCACAGAGAAAGAGAATGGATAGTTTATACACGAAAAAAGCAGTAGAGTTATAGTTAAATAGTGACAGTAGTAGTTAGATAGCGGTATACTATATAAGGTTGTTAGCAGGAGATTATAAGGGAGTTGTCTTTTGTATAGAAGGTTCTACTTTCTCGTTTTTGAATAATATTGAGCTTGAATTTATTTTTCCCTTAAAATGTTGTGAACAACACCTATCATAGCTTAAATTGCACATTAACTGTTTGATGCTGTTTACCATTTTGACTCTTTTCGATGTGCGTTCCACTTCCATTCCCATAAATTAAATCCAAACAAACAAATGATTGTGAACCAAAATTGGATAAAGTGTAGAAAGCACACTCAGTTTTTTAATTTTTACTTGTAAGGTTCCATTTACTTGAACTATTTGTAAAGCATTGCTGAATGCTAGGAAGCACTTAGTCATTTAAGGCATGATGGCTCATCAAATGTACATAATTACATAATGGAGAATGAAATGGTTTGCTTATCATCAACCTTATTCCATGTTTTCCTATCTCATTTTGTTGTTTGCGGATTCTCTTTTTACATTTTTTTGGGATACTATCTCATTTTGTGAGATCCTTTAGTAAAATTATTCTAACTAGTTGTTAACTATTAGCTTCCATATATGGTAATCGAGTGCAACATATTTTCTACGACTATTACAAGGGAAGATGAGTTGTTTAATGATCAATGACATTGATGCTGGCATCGGAAGATTTGGTGAGTTGAGACCCAATTTCTAATTAGAGACAAGACCAATCACATGAAGAACACACTATATAATGATGGTGATCCAAATTAATAAAATTGATGATTTGAAGACTATTTTGAATTTGCGAAAGATGACGCATCATTTGGAAGGCTTTAATGTATAGAAATTGAAAGACAAATGAAGGTTGGTGAAGATTGGAAGAGCAGTCGGTTGACGTTTTACAAACTTGTACAGTGTCTGATGGATGTTCTTTCAATAAAGGACTCTTGGTAGTCAGATGATAGATGAACTTTCAGATTAATTAGTGTATTATGACATATTTGCGAATTGCAATTAGTGTATTTTGATATTAATTAGTGTATTATGATATGTTTGCGAATTGCAATTAAATAATACATTGTTTGCAAGTATGAAATTCCTGTGATACATGAATAATTATTAAAATTAATGATATACTAAAAAATTGAAAAATTATTAAATAAATAAAAATCATAAAAATATTAAATAATGATTAAACAAATAAGATTTAAAAAATTGTATTTTAAAAAATAATTATTAAAATTAAAAATTATTAAATTAATATGATTTTTGAAAAATGGAAAAAATAATGCAAATAATAATAAAAATTTCCCAGAAGACATTCCACGACGTTTCCAAAAAAATTTCGCAGATTCCTTTAAAAATGTCACGAATTGTTCAAACTTTCAGTTATGTTTTTATAAACGTCGTGGAATATCAGTGTTTTCCATGACATTTTACAAAAAACGTCACGGAAACCTTTAGCTACACCACAATCCGCGACGTTTATGTTTTTTAAAATGTCGCAGAATACATTTTACAACGTTTTTGGACATTCTATGACGTTTTAAAAAGGTCGTAAAATGCCTTGTTTTCTTTTAGTGCATAAAAAAAGAAATAATTATTTGTTTGGATCCCAAGTAACATGAGACTTGATAGATAAGGTCAAGGAGTTCCCTATGTCTGGATTTTCAAGAAGGCTCCTTACATGTTTGAAGGCATCAGTTGAAACAGACAAAGATCTTCCCCCAACAGTTGGTTTATTGACAGCCTCTTCTAACAGCTTCTTGTTTTTAGCTAAATTATCAAAAGATACATTGAATGTTTTCCCAGATGTAGTATGGAATAGTGAATTAAATGAACCCAACGTTTTCACCTAAGGAACAACAATATAGAACAACCACGTTAATTTCTTCACAATCCTTAGAAAAATTAAATCCTAAAACAGTGTGGTTACACTGTCTTTATCATTTCCATTTATACCTTCCTAGCTTGACAAATTTTCATTCCATTCTTAATTGGTTCGACCACACACCAAATTCCAGCAACTGTGACATTAATGTGTTTATCATCATACTTTCAATTACTGTGTACATCCTATGGACAGAAAGAAACCTTCGAACCTTCAAAGATGAAGTCTCAAAAGTTGGGAGCATCTGCAATAGAGCGATCTTTCAAGTTATGGAACAACTCGGCTCAAATATGGAGAGAGAGTAATATTGGAGTGTTTTATTCTTCTAACGTAATGTTTGTAGGTTTTGATTACAGGTTCACGAAAGTTGAGGGAATCCAAACTCTCTGCAGTATTTACAGCAAGGAAAACACCAAATTCAAGAAATGCTTCAGCCTTAAAGCATCAGTGGAAACAAGGGTGTTAAACACAGGGGAGGCAATCGTTCAGCAATGGACCTGCCCTAGTATCCTAAAAAATGTTTCCAATTAAGATTGTGCTAACCAAAGTCTTAACAGTAGGTGATCCATAACTCCTTTGTCGGGTTCCTTAAAACTCGAAGTACATTCGAGTTTACAAAGGACGGTGGGTTGAGAGTTGTACAAACACTTGATAGAGAGGAAGATAATTGCAAAGGAAAGGGCGCAACTTCACCACCATAGGTATGCTATGCTGAGAAATTACCACATAGTACAGTAAAATTGAAGAACAAAGCTTGGTTTCTCCCACTGATGAGGTAAGGGATAGAAATGATGACATTGTAGTAGTAGAAGACTTGACTAATTTAATTATACTTTCGAATGGTTGTATGATATGCTTGTGTTTCTGGTAAGATGATCCTTTCCATAAGATCATCTTGGTGGGTAGTTTTGTTTAGGACAATTTTGGGATTTTGTGTAAGCAACAATTGTAGGGGTCCTCATGTTCACGCAGGGTCTTCCTTGTTGATGTAGAAAAGAGATTGACTTCATAGACAATCTCAAGTGTTGTACATAACTTTTAATTATTTTTTATAGATTACTAATTTACCAAAAAAAATCAAACTATATAAGGAACCTAAATTTGAACACATGTATACCTGATTGAATGACTCCATAATTGTCATAATGAACAAACATAGTTTTTACAATAGACGATTGTTCCAAAACAACCAATTTGCCTAATCCTGTATAGATCATTGGGACATCGCCACCGTCTCTATTTTCATCTGCATTCTCTTAAAGATTCAAGGAAGCTTTACACAGCTCATGGTATATACAATTACACATTCATCTAATAGCTTTCTAATAGAAAAATGAGATAAAGATAATAAAGAAAGATAGCTAATTTGAATGATACTAAAAACCTTGAAGAAGAAGATCGACCATTAAAGGCAAGCGGTGATTAGACTTTGGTGAGCATATTTGTCTTGCATCGATTGTTCTTCAGCAGGGAGACTTATGCCAGATACCTCCCGTCGAAGCTCATTTTTACCATTGGAAACTATCAGCCATGTCGACATTTTGTGATGAATTTATGTTAATAATTTTATTATGAAAAGTCAATAGAAACAAAAAAAAGTCATAGATATAATCAATATAGAAGCAGAGAGTACAATTAAATAAGGAAACAAAAAATTATATGAAGTTATATGCAATTAACAAAATATTAACAGAAGAACCAAAGATCATCGAAACTTAATTTTTTAACCAACCAAAAATCCCCTGCACAAACACATTCTAAGTTTGCCACTCACCTTTAAAGATTAATAAAACCTAGAGCACTTACCACAAATTATTAAGTGATTTGTCATCTTTAAGAATAGAAGACTTCTTATTTGAATGTTCTTTTCACATTTGACACACTTCTAAGATTATTAATGGACATTAATAAGTAAGTATAACTGGTTGAAGTTGAGTTTATAACCTATTCACATAAGAAAAGAAAGTTTGTATTAGACATAATATTAGTACTTTTATACATTGTTTATTACAAACATAAGCCACAACCTATTATGATACATAACCAAATTATACAACATATACCACATAACTTTTTTAAATCTTCTATCATCACATCTAATACAAAGATGCTTATCAATCATCACTACATGAAATTTAATAATTAGCGATGGAAAATTACTGACAGAAAAAAAATATAGTAAATTACTGATGGAACATCATGTTCCATTGATAAAATTTTTGAGAAAAATTCCATTTTGCGAGGGAAAAAATATCCGTTGGTAAATATGGAGGAAAATTATCCCAAAAAATTTTCTGACGGAATATAGCGACGGATGGAAAATGTCTGTTGGTAAAACAGGCAGAAATGCTTGGCGGCATAAATAAGCGTCGGAGTGTTTTGACAGAATAAATTTTCGTCAGTAAAGTACTGACGGAATCGTTATCCCGTCAGTAAAATTGAAAGATAAACATCATTGTTTGCTTTGACTTCAATATTTTTAATAAAAAGAAAACGACGTCGTTTGGTTTAACACAAAACGACATCATTTTTGTTGAACATAAAAGCTACCGAGTCCCCCTCCTCCATCGTCATTTTCCTTTTCTCTTTGTTGTTTTCTCCTCCATCAGTTTTCCTCCCTGTGGTTACTGTCTTGGTCCATATTTTCCTTATCTCTGTCGCCGTCCTCGTCTCTGTTTAAAGTGGGTTTTGTCCTCCTTTAGTTTTTATGCTTGTTATATATGTGTGAAAGAGTTTAATACTGATTTGTGAACTGATGTTTGTTATATATGTGTGAATGAGTTTTATATGGATTTTGTGAAATGATGTTCATGCATTATATATGTTTTGTCTGCATTTTACATTATTGTGTGATGAATGACAAATTTGAGCTAAAACCATTTACAAATCGCCCCTTAAATGACATTTGAAACTCAACTAGTAATGTGTGATTCGACAATTGTTTTTCTTCTCTTCTTCATGCCTTCGCTGCTTCATTTTGAGAAGATGAAACCTTAACTTTTAGGCAAAACATGGTATTGCACCTTCTAAAAGAATAGTATAATTTTATTTTAAAAGAATTTGGAATCGACCTCACCTTTTCCTCAATTCTTTTAGAGAAAGGATTATTTCCTGAACCAAATAGATAAAGATTTGTATGGATCTTAATAATATCAAGTGTAGGTTAGATGATTACCAAGATTTTAACCTTATTTTGGAGTTAGGGCATTTTCATCTAACATAGATTGTTCAACAATAATTTTTCAATATATACAGTAAATTTCCATACATAATTACATTGAAAAATAATAAATAATCATATTATAAGACAATATATATTCCTATACTAATATACAAGATTAGTCAAACAATAACTATAATTTTATAATTATGAAATCAATTCCTATAATTACAAAAAATTATAATTCCAAATCAATTGTTGGATGACTCATATCAACATTTTCTCTAAAGTTAAAGTAGAAATGTTTATAATACCCAATTTGTCAATGATATCATGAAATTTATAATGTTTAGTGTATAATAAAAATTTAGGATTTCACAAATTCTTGAAAACTTTGCATATAACATATATGAGGTTTTACAATATGTTTCATTTATTCTTATCATTACATATTTCTTTAAAAAGTTTCAGCTTTATGGATTTTGTTGAATTTGAGAAATTATGTGAATTTCATTGATCTTTTATAAAAATAAACACATTTTGGTGTTGTCTTTTCAAAAGAGAGATTTAAGTGAGTTATTGCATTCGTGGAATAACCAAACTTTTTCTTAATTATGGAAAATATCAATTGTATGGAATTTTAGTCAAACTTGCATACCTTATATATGAATTGCTTATCCTTTAACAAGATTAGTTCTTGAATCTTTCTATAGTTTGCATATGCATTAACTTGACTTAAAAATATCACTCTTTGATTCCTCTATATGAGATTAACTAAGTTATGAATTATATTAGTTATTGGTGCACCAAGTATCTTGCCTAACATAAATCATTATAATTATTGAACAAGTTGCTTGCCTATCCTAATTAAAAAGATAAAATAATATTTGTCTACTTAGGGATGTGATGTATTGGACATAAAAAATAAGATAATGATCACTTTAAGATAGTGATCACTTTGTTTTAATCACTTTAAGGAATATGGGCATTGTAACTCTACCTCTCCCATATGGCCCATCAACTTTATTAATCCATACAAAATGATATGGCATAATTCCACTATTTTCCAATAACACATGAAAATAACAAGGTTCATTGTCATTGAATGAAAAATGCGAATGAAGCAATCTTATATCTTATGATTTCACATCCTCTCCAAATGATGATGGTCTAATAACTTTAGTTTCTCCCTTAAATGTTATTTTGCTAGTAATTTCCACGATGAGTGCTTCAATCTTATCTTGTTTCTTTATCTTATATATATGGTTTTGGACAAGGTTGGAAGGTTATCTTCATAGGTATTTAGACTGATTGGTTAGGGTATCACATATTATGAATTATGTTACTTAGAATCTACATGATCAACAAGTCATTATAAAAACAAACTCTTCTTAAAGTTTTTATTAAATGGTTATATATCCCTAGTGCTTTTACTTGTATGCGTAAAATTCCTAATTGTTGACAAGCCATTGTAATTAGTTCAAGTCTTCATTTGAAGGCTTATAAATAAACGTCAGTTTAAGGATTGTGTGTTTGAGTTTGTGTGTTATTTGAGTTTGTGTGTTATAAATTACACATATGTTCATCAAAATCCCTATTGTACACTAAAATGTCATCAAAATGCAAAACAGCAAACTTCTACTGAATGCATATGAAATATGATTAATTGATCTTATAAAAGTGCTTGGTGTATTTGTGATTTCAAATGGCATTACTAACCATTCATAAAGTCATTTTTTTTAAAATTTTGAATGTTGTTTAACACTCACCCCTTCCCTTATCCTAATTTGACAGTATCTAGAATTTAAATCAATTTTCATAAAGATATTAGACCTATAAAACTCATCTAGCATATTATATAACTTAAGAACGGCATGGTGATACTTTAATGTTATATTGATTATAAACATGCAATCAATGCACATTTTCTATTATCCATCTTTCGTATAGAGAAAAAGTACGATAGATAAGCAACTCCAATACTATGTTATTTTGCATAAAAACTCACTTTTACTTTTTCTTTTCTCTAATTTTTCTTTTTTAATTTATTTTTCAGCTCTTAACCTTACTAACATTTTGAAAATATGTTATCTATTAGTAAATCGATAAGAGGATCTAATTATTTTTTGATTATAATCAAACTTTCACTAGATATAGAAATATTGGTATGACATATATTCAAATGATATAAGCCTTACATTGTTCTATCCAAACTAAATATATTCCAAGTTTTTAGGTTTTATATCTAGTGAAAGTTTGATTATATCTAACTTCATCATCACCCCTCTCTCAACCATCAAAACTGATTCTAAAACATCTCTTGCTTTCTTTGATTTAATGAAATAATATTAAACCAGACCAATTTATGATATTATAGAACGAAATTGCCTTAATTCCTATATTGAAACTAATACATTGTTCTATCTATTGATGCATTGAAATTGATGTAATCTTGTTACACAGATGTAAACTAAATACTGAAGAAAAATGTGGACAAATCCTTATCCTTACGATATATTAATTTCTTGCATGTTGTTTTCATATATGTAATAGATATTGACAATGATTTGGATATTGCCATTGATACATTCAATACTAGCTTAGTAATTGTATTTTATTTATTTATATTAGCATTGATGCATGAAATAACATTTTAGATAATGAATTGGAGTTGAATATATTTTTCTTCATAGTTTCTAATCTGTTCATTTAGAATAAGCATTGGTGGTGGTGTTATTGCATTTCCATAAAATTAAGGGAGATTATGATAGTTGACTCTAATCATAAGGAAAATGGTATAATGAACTTGTTTGGAGCACTAATGAAGCATGCCATTTGAATTGTATGTCATAATATAAATTCCATTACATTATGCCTAACATAACAAAATATTGGTTAGAGATTATATGCATACGTCTTATGGCAAGTTTTGGTTTATTTTAGTATCGAATGCAATGATAAAGTTCTGTGATCCATTTACTTTTTTATCACTTATGTAAGAGAATTGCCAAGAGAATAGAAGAAGTAACAAAGTCATTATGTTTATCTCTTTTTGAATGTTTTCTTATTATACATTATTACTAAGTTGAATTATTAAGATCGTATAACAGTTTGAGTATGTATGGCTATTGATGAACAAAACAACTATGAAATTTACATATTTTGTGTGTTAGAATTGTGGTATAAGGATTGACATCCTGGATCATTTGTTATAGTAGGTTTATATTTACAAGTCATATGCACCTTGTAACATGTAATATATTATTAATAACGGATATGACCTGTAATGGAAGAAGTTGACCAAGATTCGAAAGCACTTATATAATCGTGTGATGTTGAGTGAATTTAATTACTTTGACCATCTATGTCTATATTTTATAACCAAAATTCAGATAAAATCACACCAATGAACTTATGGATTATCGATTTCATATTTTAGGAAAGGATTTTGTTCTTGTAGATATTATTGGTAATTATGTTAGTAAAAATAATGTATCAGTTGCATGTCATGTAAACTTATATTTCCTTTAACATGACTTTTGCTAATATGGTTAGCTTTTATGAATTGTGAACTCAAATAAATCATATCTATGTCAAGTGCAATAAAAGGTAAAAGGCAAGTAGTGGTTACAAAATGCAACGCATTTTTGCAATACAAATGATAAGAAAAGTGAGAACTATGCAGAATAAAAATGAAAAGATCTAAAACATAAACACTAGAAGTGAGCTCCTATTACTTTCCCAACATAATTTTTGAAATTCTTACATCAAAATAAAATGGCGGGAAGATGGTTAACTCAATAGTGAGTAACAATAATTGTTGCTCTACTATGCACTTCACAATTGAGGGAATATATAGAAAGAAATAATATTATTAGATGCCAAATTTCTTGGCCCTATTATATAGGAAGAATAACATTGATAATTTTGCAATTGGATTAGGCTAGTATGGTCCATATTATGATTGTTGCATGCCTTTTTATTTCTTTATATGTGAATTATAGTTATTTTTACCTTAAAGACTTGATGTTTATATCACATATTGGAAGTGTTCTGTTTGTGTTGGTATATATCACTTGCTTTTGTTGACATTACCTATAATTGATTGTAAAAGTTTCAAGTGTTAATGCTTATAGTGAAATTTGGCATTGTATGCAACAGATATAAATACAAAACTATTGAATAAGTGTATTATATTAAATATGAAATATTCTTTTTTGTAGGCCCTATTTTATGTTGAAGAGCATCACTCATCCTTCTTCTTTGTAGTCTTTGGTTGTCTATCCATCTAAGTAAGTCATCCAACTAATGTCTACCATATGTGTTTAATAGTAAGAGTATTTGTGTTTGGGTTTTGTGTGAATGCAAAGGAGGTCTTGATTTTGTGTTGTTTAGAATATGCTTATAATCATTAATGAGTTTTTATGTTCTTCTTTAATAGTCTAAGTATTTATGTTTAGGTTTTGTTTGAATCATTGATGAGTAGATGTATGATTACATAAATATTTACTGTATGTGGAATGAGTTTAAGGTCTCATAGATGATCCAATGCATAATAAACTTGTAAGACAGTATATAGGCTAAAAATCCGTTTTACACCTCCCATGAGGCTTATTGGTGAAAAATTCCACAAGCCTAGGAATTACAACGAGAACTTGCTTTCTTGATTCACAGGCGTAAACAATGCCATGTACCATAATATTAAAACAATTGTAGGTGATTAATTCAAACATAAATACTTGAACTTCAATGTGATTAATTCAAACTTATTATCAACATAAGAAATTTGTAGGTAGACATGACAATTCCTTATATAATAAACTCGTAGGATGGTATATAGGCTAGAAGCCCATGATGCAGCTGCTATGAGGCTTATTGATGAAAAATTTCATGAGCCTACGAGTCACAACGAGAACTTGCTTTCTTGATTCACTGGTGTAAATAATGCCACCTACCATAGTGCTTATTTAAAATTTAACTTTGGATTAATGTGGTGATTGTCCAATCACTAAGGTGGAGTTGGTTGTGTTTGAGTTTTCTAATTGTAAACTTATATAGTAGGATAATTTGGTTTCAATTTGGAGGGAAAATGGTCAGAGACCTGTAAAAATTAGGGGGTGTTATGTAAAGTAAAGATTAAATGTTCTGTAAACTTAAGGGAATGAAGGATACTAACTATGAAATCATTCTTTTAAATAACAATTTTGTAGAAATGAGTAACGTTGATAGAGCTTAGATGTATAGACGATTAGCATCTGATGGTTTCATTAATCCTGAGCTTGTTGAGGGAGTTGAAGCTTTTATTCATTATGCTTGTTCTGAACCTGCATATATGGATGACCTAAAGATTGGATGTCCATGTAAAAAGTGTAAACATATTTGTTTTCTTCCTATTGATGAAGTGAATCTCCCTTTGTTAAGAAAAGGATTTGTAATGGTGATTAATGTGTGTTTGAAATAGAATATTATATGAAATAATCTATTATTACATCAATAATATATTGTTATATATTGAATTTATATTGTTCTATTACTGGAATATTCAATAAAATGTGAATTTTAGGTTAAAAATATGTCACCAAAGAGAAAACAAGATAAGATTAGGCCAAGGATCAGATTACCACGATTTCCATTAGCAAATGCAGGTCCAGGTGAAGCATCAGCTCCTATAGATGCTATAAAATCTGTATGTCCCCCTATTGCACATCTAGATAAGGCATCACTTTCCTGACCTGCAATCCTTACACAGTCACCTTCTGTACTTGAAGCTACACCATCCACCTCTTCTCCTTCATCCACCACCCCTATACCGGCAGAGATATCAAGGGTAAATGTTGCTGATGAAGGAGGCGACCTCCAGCCTGGAGCTAAGGTTGTTGATGGAAGAATTTACATCACAATTGTCAATAACCTATGAGTGAAAATACATGAAACACTATAGGTTTATAATGAAGTTATAGATTTTAATTTCAAAATGATCTAAAATTGTTTTTATTTTAGGTTGGTTCCGTCTAGAACGTGCTCAAGTAACATGAAATCCAAGTTCAAGGAGAAGATTGATCTTGAGGGTTATATATGGAAGAATATCTCTCAGGTGACACAAGATTTTTATTATCAGGAGTTTGAGGTATAAAAAATATATTCTTCTGTATTTTTATCTAATTAATTTTATACATTAATTAGATAAATATTGTAGGTTATAAATACTTATGGTATGTTTTTCTTTTCTTTTTTAGAAAGAATTTTTTTAGATTCCAAATTTGACACGGTTATTTATAAAATATGGAAAAGGTGAGCTCGTACACGTTATAGAGACTTTCTTAGTGCGATACACAAGACTGGTGTAAAGAAATCCTTATATATCTAAAGAAATATGCAGTCGTTGGCAACAGTATTGGACATCACCCGAGGCAATATCCATTTTAGAGCTCAATTTTGTAAACGGAGGTGAAGAACAGGAGGGAGATGGTCTTCCGAGATGGTCTTCCCTTATACATTGGAGGATCTATTACCCATTAGGTTCATGCAAAGAAACTTGTCAGTATCTACACTTTACACTTATATTTTGATTTTTTTTTACTTTGATGTATAAAATTTGATTTCAATTTAATTTGATGTGTGAATTTTGTAATGAAAATATATATGTATTATGGAGAATGATAATGTTATATACGTCTGCTGCCATATATGACTGTACTGTTGAGTTACTTTCTTTGTTCAATAGGGGGTAAATATCATAAAAATAGAGGAAACTCTGCCAAAATTTTTGTAAGTTATAGTTCATTTATAATATTTTATTTTCATGCAGAAAAAGTCTATGGGCAAGAAGCTTACACTCTGTTAGTGCTTTTTGCATACCCACAATAAGAAACATGATGGTGTGATCTTCATCAACACCCGATGTAGAGAACTTAATGTATGTGAAATTTATGCTTTAATATTAATTCTTAATAATTGTCACTTCTTACATAAACATTGCCTCCTGATAGGTTCAAATACAAGAAAGCATTCAACGGCAGTCTCAGCACTTTGAAACTGTTGATGAGAGTCAGACATATCTTGATGCAATGGGTGGTAGGGATCATCGTGGAAGGATCTTCGACTTAGGTTTATTTGTGAATACATGCTATTCGTAATCCTCCACATTAGTACAGCTACATTTAGTAGGAGGTCCGCATTCAATGAGAGAGTTGTTCAACTTGAGAGCACAGTATAGACGCTGGCAACTCAGTTGCAGCAGTCAATGGAGTAAATACCCTAGCTCCATAATGAGGTGGATGAGTTGAAGGGGAGGGGCAACACTTCATCGCAACAGTCAGAACATCCACATTCACCAACTACATAGCTTAGTTGTTGCTCCTCTTAAGTAATTTTGTATGAATTAGATACTTATTGTCGTAGATAATAATTTTTTATTATCAATTAAGTAATTTTACTTTATATTATCAATCAACTTACTGTTTAGATAAATTAAATGTAGAAAAAAAATCAAATATTATCAACAGATAACTGTAGAAATTAATTATCAATTATAAGATTATCAATCAAAATTAAATGTACAAATTAAATTAAATTTAGGAAAAAATATCGGTGCATTTACCGACAGGATAACAATATCCGTCGATAAATTTAGTAGTAAATTTACCAATGGAACATAACTTACCATTGCTATATTTTCCAAAAGATTTTCAAAACTTTGACTGTCATTAATCCGTCGGTAAATTTACTGACGACACAAAAGTTACCGTCACTAATTTCCATCACCAACTGCGCTTACCGATAGAAAACCTTTATATTCTGTTAGTAATTTCCGTTGCCAAACCCTATTTTTCTTATAGTGCAAGGCAAAATTCACTAATTATATTTGTAGCTGTGATTAATCCAAACATTAATTTGAACATGGATATAAATATAATGCATTATTTCTGATTAGAAGCATCTACAAGAGAAAACGTCTTAAACTTGAACTTATAACAAAGAATAGAAACATTGTAAATAAGTAGAAACACTAAGGGAATGACTTTGGAGATCTTGGATAATCATTAGGGCACACAAATATCTCACTTCCCCACAAATTTATTCTAACATTCTTGCAATGTTAATTTTGTAATCTATTAACTGAGACAACTTCATATGATAAAAGTGATATGACTAAGAAATAGAAAAACATATAATCTTAACGAGCCTAAAAAAAATGCAAATCTACACCATCATCACCAACAGTGGTAGTGTTAAGGGAAAAAGCTTTAATAGTTAATTCAATTCTCATAAGATCAAGTAGAAGCAGAAACTAGAGAAGTGAATAGAGTTGAACAAAGTTTTTGACGATGAAATTAAATCTTCGCAAACTCCTATTAGCTACGATTTTGGTACCTTTAGCAATGATTTTTTGGTAGCCAAAGGTTAACTTTGTTGAAGTGCCTAACTGACTACGTGATCTGAAATTTATATTTAGTCTATACCAATAAAACTTTAGTGTATGAATAGTCTTCTTATAGCAAAATTACTTTCTTTATCATTATTATCAACATGTCCTTTCTCCTCTTTATTACTAGTTTGTTTATGACCACCTTTATTGGATTGTCTTCCATCCTTGAAAAACTTTGAAACCTTTAATGTCTACCTTTTCTTATTTCCTAAAAGATCCTTTAACTCAATTCCATATAAAGCATTAGCCACTTTAGTAACATAAAGCTTAGAAAAGTCTTGAAATTTATAAAGATAAGATTTTGATTTAGTTGTCTTAAGATGAGTAATAAGAAACTTTTCAATGATTTACAACTTTATTACTCCATCTATATACCTTTTTTCTCATATTCAAGATCCTTTACATTGAGAGTTTCAAGCTCTCTTCTCAAATTCAACAATTGCATTCGTCAATCCTTATCATTGTTTTGGAACTCCTCTTTTAACTTGTTCCTTTTTTCGTTTTTGCTGTTTCACAAATCATGGTTTTAGTGAAAGTAATATCTGAAACTTTTAGATAAATACGTGACAAAAGCCTTAAATTTTTAGTTTAATCTTAATTCTTATCTAACCTAATGTCTAAGACAAGCTTTAAAGGACATCAATCTAAAAGAAACTAATTAAGTGATGGAATCATGAACAAACTTACTATATCTCTAACATTTACAACTTTAAAAAGATGCACTATAATTTGTGGAACAATTCCATTGATTATAAATGAAAGACTTGAGCTACTTTGAAGTGTCTAATAATTAAAGTAGCATCACATAAAGATGCAAAACTATACTACCCTACTCTTTAGGAGTCAGTTTAAGTGGTTAGAAGAGTAATTCTAAATTCCAGATCTTGAAATATACTCTTATAGACTTTTTTAAAAACAAATTCCTTGATTTTGTTGGATTTTAACTTTAGATTAAGTTAAGTTTAATTATTTTTTAAGTAACTCACCTAAAATATATGAATTATAGATTATTATTTGCACGAAAACTTAATGAGTGCAATTCCTACTATCGAAAGAAAATTTTCTATTGCCCTATGTTATAACTAATAAATGTATGTCATCTAATGTTGGGCCCCATTTCCGAAGCTCAACGATCGCTCCGAATATCATAACATAAGACGTGAACATATCACCCTATAGGGTTATTTCAATTAATCCTCATTAG
>JAOTAX010000006.1:7895211-7913837 GCA_025629825.1 Erythroxylum guanchezii | reverse complement strand
GCAGTGACATATATATATATATTTCACTGCCTTAATTGTCCTATATATATATAAAAGTTTTTTATATAGTTTTTACAACAATATTAAGATTTAATCATGGAAGTCTGACTTCCATCGTTAACGCTTTAATAAAAATAAAGGCAGCCTTATCACCAATATTACTCCTACTTAAAATCATCTTTCCTTTTATTCATATTACTTGTATTTTTGTTAGATTAATAGAGGATTCACACCATACCAATTTGTTAATAGCATATCAACCAAGTTGTCTCTAATATAAATTTTCTAAACATCCATACTTTCTTCTTCCACTTTTTCTCTAGCAAAATGATATTGAACTCGAATATGTTTTGTCCTTAGATGAAATGATAAATTCTGTGTAAAGGCAAAATAATTTGGCTATCGCAAAATTGAGCAATATTGTCTTGTTTGTGTTTGATCTCCTACATTAACATTTGCAACCAAATTGCATCTTTGCTAGCTTATGTAGCTACAATATATTCTCCTTTCATCGTAGAAGTAGTCACAATAGATTGCAATTTGGGGTCCCAACTTACAACTCCTCCAACAAGAGTATAACCTTTGGTAGACTTATTCTTGTCAAGATCACCTTATAATCTGAATTAACATAGCCTTTGACAATAAATTATAATCCTCTAAACCATAATGTTGTTTTTCAAGTACACTTAATATATCTCAGGATCTTCTTTATAATACTACAATACTCTCTACTAGGATTTGTCATATATATATTAATTACTCATACTATATGTGCAATGTTGAGTCTTGTACAGATCATAACAAACATTAGGCTATCAATTACTAGTGTATATTATACTCAAGGTATTTACATCTTCTCTATTTCATTTCTAGGACTCATACTTGAAGATAACTTGAAACTTATAGAAAAAGGTGTAGAAATTGGCTTACAATCTTGCATTTTAAAACATGCAAAACTTTCTTCAAATAATTCTTCTAAGAAAGCCAAATCTTCCTACTATTTTTGACTTGGTAAATTTGCATCCTTAAAATCTTATTTGTTAGTCCAAAGTTTTTTTATTTCAAATTCTCTAGCTAACTGTGCCTTCAACTCTTTAACATAATCTTTCTTTGGGCTTGCTACTAACATGCCATCAACATAAAACAATAAGATAATGATATTATCGCGACCAAATCTCTTGTAATAAGCACAAGGATTTGAATTTATTGAGCCTATTGGATCAAAGACTCATAATGAAAGAATCAACTCTCTTATACCAGCATTTTTATGCCAATTGGAAATCATGTAGAGATTTGTTCAACCTATAAACCAAGTTTTCTTTTTCTTTTTCTTCAAACCTTTCTAACTGGAGCATATACATTTCTTCTTTAAGTTCTCTATGAAGAAACAAAATTTTGACTTCTAACTGCTCTAAATGTAAATCATATATACCACACATTGCCAAGACTACTCGAACCATTATCAATAGAGTTATAGTAGAAAATATTTTATTGAATTCAATATCTTTTTTCTGAGCTTATCTTTTCTCCAATATTACATGATAATGCTCCACTTAGTCATTTTATGGAGGGCTTCAATTTCTTCTTGCATTGGTGCCATCCACAGAGAAGTGTGTTAGCCTTACAGCCTCATAGAAAGTTGATAGGTTTCCATTCTTTGTTAGTAAATATTTTTTAACATTACTTCCCATAATGCATCTTGAGTGTTAAGTTGGTTCTCTCCTTTCTCAAGTTGACCATCGGATTTAACTTGTTTTTGTTCTTTATGCTCTTATGCAACTTTAAAAGAATTAGGATCTTCTTGTTTTTCTTTAACTTGAACTATAGTAGTCTTTGGTTTCTTCTTCGTAGTGTTATTTTCTTCCTTTTCTTATAACTTTTCTTCTACACATATGACATCTTTGTTGATTATTACCTTGTAAGTAGTGGGATCCCTTAGGTGATACCTCTTAATTATATTAACATATTTCAAGAAAATGTATTTCCTTAATCTTGGATTCAGCTTTGACATTTATTAGGAATTATATATCATATATGCAAAACATCCAAATATATACAAGGATGAATAGTTTATAGGATTACTAGTCTACATCTCTATAGGTGTCTTTAACACAATTGCTTATATAACAAACGGTTTTTAATGCTTCTACTTAAAATGATTTACCTAGACCTATAGTCCTCAACATTATTGTTGTTCTTTTCAACAATGTTCTATTCATTTGCTCTACTACTCCATTTTGATGAGGAGTGTACATTTCTATAAACTAACTCTTGATGTCTTCTTGTTTACAAAATGCATCAAACTCGTTGCTAACTATTTACCTCTATTATCTAACTATAGACACTTGATTCTTTTTTTAGTTTCAAGTTCTACATGTACTTTGAAGTTTGTGGGAATTAGAACACGTCTACCTTTCTTTTGATTGGATAAACCCAATATCTCTTAGAGTAATTATCAACAAAAGATACAAACTATTTCACACCTCCTAAGAATGAAATTGATGTTTGTGAAACATCACAATAAATCAGCTCTAGAATAGCCTTACTTCTAGTAGTGGAATTGCTAAATTTCAATCTATATTGCCAAGTAGTAATACAATTCTAATTAAAAGGTAATGATACCTTTTTTAGCTATATATTTTACAAGAATCTTCAATCCTTATTCTAACATATGGCCAAGTTTGAGGTGCCACATCATTAACCACATCATTGTTGATTTATTTATTGAACTTATTGATGTAATATATACTTTACTTTCTTCCAGTGTTTCTCCTTTAAGCATATGAAGATCAGCAGTTACCTTTTCTACTTCCATTACCAAATTATGTCTTTGACTATATTTATGATCTCATTTTCAACTTGAATTTTACATCCGATGTCATCAAGTTTTATTAAAGATGTTATATTTTTTCATACCCTTCACGTGTCTTACCTCATGGATGGTGTGAATCATATTGTCCCACATTTTTATTTTAATCTAATGATATCGATACTGGCAATCTTATAGACATGATTGTCACTCATAAATACATATCCTTCTAAGAGTGGTTTATACTGGTCAAACCATTCTCTTTAAGAAATTATCTGCTAGTTAGCTCCCAAATCCAAACGTTAAACATCAGAAGAATCATTTCTACTTTATGTTGTTGTCTCGCTATAAAGGATTTCACCATTATCCATAGAACTCGTAATATTATCTTGAGGGATTGTTGCATTTTCTTCTACATTCTTCTTGTTCGAACAATCCTTGGTTTGCCCTTCTTACTTCAATTTTAACATTTGATATTCTTTCTACCTCTTGATTTGGATCTACTATGATTTTGAGTCCAACTAAAACTAAGTTTTATTAATCTTCCTCCTGTAATGGATAGTGCCTCCGTTTATTGCAAATTTGACAATCTATCCTCCTTATTAATTTCTTCTTTTAAAACACCATCATCAACATCTTTAAAGACTAGATAGTTTGAGAGAATATTATTGATCAAATTGATGATGAGTTGATCATACGAATCTAGTAGTAGAAGTTATGCACATTCTTTTTCATCTTTATAGCCCAACTGTGAGGGCTTAGAAAATAGAGTATTAAAAGTGTTGGTGTGATCCCTCATTACAGTTGATTCTGACATTCGAAGAGTGTAGAGTCTTCTTTTCAAAAAAATTTTGTTGCCAAGTGACTTGGCCTTGTACAGTTTTATCATTATATCCCAAATATTCTGTGTTTTTCCCCTCTAATCTTGATAAGATTTCATCAGCTAAACCCGAGTGTTGATTAGTCATAGCCTTGTCATTCATTTTCTTTCATTTGCTGTCATCTGTGATTTCCACCGGTCTTTCTCCAATGGCCTTTAAATAATCTTCTTTGTTAAGATTGCCTTCATATTAATCTTTTATACTGGTAAATTATTCCCATTGAATTTCTCTATTTCAAACTTTGTTGCCATTATTGAATTTTTTTTCACTAACTAGATCTTACCATTATATGAATAACAATGCTAAAGTCAAGCACTAATACTAATGTTATGATGTTGTGATATGAAGCACTTAAAATGTAGTTAATTTTGAAATAATAAAATAAGTAAACAAAAGGAATTAACACAAAACAGATTTGAAAAAGGAAAGCATATATTTAGGATAAACTTATCTTAATCTCTAATACACTCCATTTTCTCTTTATTTTTGTTTTAAAAATACACAAATAAAATAAAAACTAAAATCTATCAAAACTAGAAATAGATTAGTTAAATCATATGAAACTATCCTATATATTGGACAATTATGGCAAATTGTATTTCTACATAATTCCACTGCCATAATTGTGTGACAGTTATACTTGTTAGATTTGGGGAGTCCACTTTTATGGGGGATCTACATCACGGGCCTAGTGAGGGAATATGCTCCTGGGCCTTGGCATCACACTCTAACCCAAAACCTTAAGGCATTAGGTTTATAGGGTCTTTTTACTTATATGCCTCTCATTAATTCCATCTCTTTCCAATGTGAAATTCCCACTCACACTTGAAATTCTAACAATATCCCCCTCAAGTGTGAACTTTCATATTCGGCTTGAACTCCCCCATGAGCGAATGTTTTTTTCTTAGTAGCTCGAGCATATGGCATCACCAAGAGCCCTTTTTACTTTACTAGTCTGGGCCCACCGGGAGTCTCCTTGCTCTTCTATGTGAGGAGGCAACCACGAGATCCAACTACCATCTCTATACTCATCCCTTGCCAAACCATCAACTGTAATGCACTTATTAGATCTAGTAAGCCCACTTTCATGAGAGATCTACATCATGGGCCTAGTGAGGGAACATACTCGTGTGCCTTGATACCACACTCCTGATAAAAGCAAACACAGGCAAGAAGGAGTGAATTGTGTGTATAAAATTTTTCGTAAGTTTTTTCAATTCGTTTAATAATCAAATCCTAGTTAAAAAAATAGTAGGAGCCTATCAGACGATAAAACTTTTTAAAGGACAAGAGCTTGTTAGACAATAAGAGCCTTTTGTGGAATAAGACCCTACTTAAATAAAAGGAGCCTATTGAATGATAAATCCTATTAAAATAATTTAAAAACAGAAGGAACTTGTTAAAATTGAAAGGAACATCTTGCAAGTTGAAAACATAAGGAGCCTTTTATAAAAGTGAAGGAGCCTCTTACTAAAAACAACACACACAAAATATAATGCGTAAATTTAAAAGTTAAAGAGGGAAAGAAGAAAGACGCAATTGATTTATACTGATTGAGCTTACAGCCTAAGTCTACGTCCAGTCTTCAAGTATCCAACTTGAGTGTTTCACTATAAAAATCGAGTATGAAATTTGACGAGCCTCTCTAAGCTCATAAGTACGTATTTTTCAAGGTTCTCCAACCTTTCACACTCAAAGTGTATACAAGCTTTTAAAAAGCTCTCAGAAAAATAAAATAACAATTTCTCTCTTGATAAAGTGATTTTAATTTCTAAAAAACAATAGTAATGATATGATTCTCAAGAGTATAGATGTTGCTTAAAATGTTTTGAAAGTCTGAATATGTTCGTTCTATTTCATAACTACTGTTGCTCTTCTTTAAATAGTCAAATTCTTCAACTAACCGTTGCTTCACTCGCATCTTTAGTCAACTGGATGGATTTAACCTTATCTTTGCCAAAAATCTTCCAATAATCATGGAGCTAATGTATGACCTTCTTAATTAGTAGGATTCTTTCGGAAAAACCATTTCTAATAAGATAAGTTCATAAAGAAAGTTCCTGCAAAAAAGAAAGTGTATTTCTTATGATTTAATTTATTTCTTTTTTGAGAATTAGATTGCTAATTTTATAAGGAAATATTCCAATTTGAATTTTGAAATATTATACAGTTATCATCAAAATTATTAAATATAAACCTTGAGCTAACAATTCCAACCTAAGACCTTAAGGCATTACATTTATAAATCATTTCCACTTATATGCCCCTTATTAATTTCATCTCTTTTCGATGAAAGATTCCCACTAATACTTGAAATCCCAACAATACTAAGGTGGAAGTCATAACCGACTTTCATCGTCAAAGCTTTAATAAAAATAAAGGTGGCTTTACCACCAATACATTCAATTTCTATGCTGTAATTGCTTTGTTAAATTTGTCTGAACTTAGCAGAATAATTTATCAGATAGTTGGCCTAAATATCTTCTTGCTGCAGAAATTTATTAGCCTTTACCTTCTCAGGGGGTATCTGCATACTGCTTATTCAACCTCTGACTTCATTTGCAGTTGTTTCCGTATCACCTTGCAGAGTATGTTTGCCGTGTGATGAGAGTGTCACCTTTCAGATATTACTGCGATATGATTTTTGAGGTCATGAAAAATGGTAATAGGTCACTTTGTTGGTGAAATCTGAGTTGGTTGCTGAAATTTGCAATTTATATACTCTCTAGCACGTCAGTAACTTTTCAGTTGTGCTATGCACCAATTCATCGATTCATTCTTATTTTTCTTGCAGAGCAACCTTATGACAGCATCCCAAATTTTAGTGCTGCTGACGCCTTGCAGCTTACTGGAATCGGTAGAAATGAATTTATTGACATTATGAACAAGTGCAGATCTAAGGTACTGAATCGAACTGATTATGAGCTTTTAAATCTTTTGGTTATAAACATGCAACTGAGGTATCATTGTTGCAATGCATGTTTGTATTTTGCTACTTGGAATTGCACTTGAACTTCCTATCATTGACTTCTAGTGAGCAGTACAGCATTGGAATTAGAACTCTTCCATAAAGCTAAATAAGAAGAAAAGCATAGAAAAACAAAAAGGAAATAGTCATTTCCTTTCCTCAATATTTCTTGCTTATATGTGGTCCTTGTTCCATTAAATATTTAAATGATAACCATCTTAGCTTTGTAAGTCATAACTTGTGTTATTATGTCGTGTAACATGAATTTGATTTCCACAAAATTTATCCTGTTGTCACGGAACCTGCATGAGTGATAGATTAAAGTCTTCTCCTCTTCAGTACTATTTCCAAATTATCTTCTGAGATGAAGTAAAAGCTATTATCTTACCCATCATTTACACATCTGGAGCTATTCAGAAAATTATGTGGAAGCTGAACAAGTCAATTGCTAAAGAACTTTTACCTACAGAACCTGTGGACTTTGCGGTTGAGTCGTGGTGGGGAGTTTGTCTTGTCAATTTTACGTTAGAAGAATTTAAGGTCAGATAACTTTTTATTGAGAATACGTGGTTTATTAGAATCTAGCACCAAAAAAGATGTTTCTTTATGCACGAATCAGTTACTCTAGATAGTTAGATACATGATGCTTAAAGATCAAGCTTTATGCATTTGACATATAAATTCCGGTGAATGTGTTTCAGAAACTCTCTGAAGAAGAGATGGCAACAATAGATAAAATTTGCAAGGAAGAAGCTAACGTATATATCCTGTTCGATCCTGAAACTGTAAAGGGTCTGTATCGACGTGGGTTGGTATACTTTGATGTCCCCGTCTATCCTGATGATCGTTTTAAAGGTTAGTTCCTTCAGTATACTATCGATGAAATTCATGTCCTGAAGCTTTTCAAACATCGTACGTGATTTCACTTTCCTGGACTTGTAAACTGCATTAATCTTGTAAACATTGTTTCAATTTTCCTTGATTTGTAGGTCTAAACAACTCTTTTTATTACTACGGATGTAGAATATCTGACAAGTTTATTCAATGTGGCTACACTATTCCTCGAATGATTTCTGGAATGAGCTAATAAAATTCTTGATCTTGAAGTTTCTAGGCTTGAAGGTTTTGTTTCTAATAGGGAACAATCATATGAAGACCCTATTGAGGAGTAAGCAATTCTTTACAGCGATAAGTGCTTTTTTTTCATTATGTTACATTCACTACGAACGGGATTAAGATCGTGATGCAATTAATTCCATCCAGGTTATTATATGCAGTTTTTGTGGTTTCAAGCGAAAACTCTACTGTCGCTGAACTTGCAACGACTTTACAGGCTGACCTTTCACAGCTGCAAGCTGCCGCATCTTTTGCTTGTCGACTGGGATGGGCTGTGAAATTGATTGATCCTGGATCTGTTCTTCAGGAGACCGGCGTACCTGGTTCCCCAAAAGGCATTCTTAGTGATGATAAAGATGCTTCTCGCACCAGTACAAGCTCTGTGCAAATGTCCAATGATGGCAGTGTTGGTCAGCATGGAAGTGTTTCTGAGATAGAAGACCGTGTGCGATTCTCCACTCACGCTCGTGTTGCTTTTGTTGTTGATGCTACTATAACATCCTATCTTATGATGGGATCTGTTTCACCAGGTCTTTCTCCTTTGCTCTTACTATGAAATCAGGAATCAGAAAATTTTTCACAACTCTTTTAAGTTTGAAATGCTTGATCAAACACTTGTTTCGTACGTTGACAAGAAGATAAGTAGGTTCTTAATCACTAACTGAACTTAGACATATCAGCATTGAAGTAAGGAGTTGAAAAACACGAGGGGAATGTTAAAATATAATTTAAACTTTAGAGTTTCTAGAGTTCTCTTCAAAAATATCTTTTATTTTAAAATTACTATGTATGAGTAGGATTTATTTCTAGAATAGTCTTGTAAATGTCAAGAGCATTAGATCAAGAGCACTAGATTTTTCTAGAGAGCATTTAATAAGTTAAAAAGTTGTTGGACATTTAATAAGTTAGTTTGGTAGAAAGTTGTTGGGCATTTAAGTAGTAATTCTAGAGTATTCTTAAGCTCCCTATAAATACCTCTTCTATCAAACATTTTAAGCAAACCAAAATTTTCAGTGATACATTCTTCTCTTTAATTCACTCTTCCACCTCCAACAAAGCGATATTAGAGCTTCATTAGTTTAGAAAAAAAAATAGAGTGTGTGAAAAAAAATTAGAGTAGGTAAGTTGTGAGAAAAAGAGTGAGCAATGGTCAATAATATCCTCATCTTACAAAGGATAACAATGAGAATTGATGTCCTCAAATAAAAGCCTTGCTAGGCTCACATGATGCATGGGAGATAGTAGAGAAGGGATATGAGAAGCCACAAGATGAAGGAGCATTGTCTCAAAATACAAGAAATATTGAATTGGTAAAGAGAAGGAAGAAGGATCAACAAGCCTCACCACCATCCACCAATATTTGGATGATTCAATGTTTGAAAAGGTAGCTGATGCAACTACCTGAAAAGAAGCTTGGGAGATCTTACAAAATTCTTTCCGAGGAGTAGAGAAGGTAAGGAAAGTAAGGCTTCAATCTCTAATAATGGATTTTGAAGCAATTAAGATGAAGGAATCCGAATCAATTTCGGACTATTGCTCGAGCTTAAAGATGATAACAAATCAAACGAAGAGATATGGAGAGATGGTAGACGATGTTCGTGTGATGGAGAAGATCCTTCAAACTCTTACTCTAAAATTCGACTATATGGTGTGCCCTACTGAAGAATCAAAAAATTTGGAGGAGATAACTATTGAACAACTAGAGGGATCCTTGCAAGCCCTCGAAGATAAGATTAATAGAAGACAAGGAGAAGCATTATAGCAAGTTCTTAAAAACAAGGCCTATTTAAAGGAAAGGAGAGGAGAAAGTCAACGAGGTCATGGACATGGCCAAGGTGGAAGAGGAAGAGGTAGCCAAAATAATTGTAATGATGGGGTGAGATATTTTCAATCAAGTAGAGGTTGTGGAAGTGCAAGAGGTAAAGGACGAGGCTATAATTTGAAGAGAAATGAAAGGAGGTACGAAAAATCCAACATTGAGTGCTAAAATTGTCATAAGTTTGGCCATTACTCTTTGGAATGTCATAGTTCCTTGAATAATGGTGAGGTAAGAGCTAATCTTGTAGATAGTAAGGAAGAAGATGAATCAACTTTATTGCTAACACTTAAGGAGGGAGAGAAGGATGACAAGAGCTCGTGGTATTTAGATAATGGTGCAAGCAACCATATGTGTGTTCTAAAGGAAAAGTTCGTGGAGCTCGATGAAAATGTATGGGGCAATGTGTCTTTGGGAGACTCATCAAAAATTCAATTTAAAGGCAAAGGTACAATTCTTATCTCTACCAAAGATGGTAGCTATTCTTATCTCTACCAAAGATGGTAGCTATAAGCTTGTGAATGATGTTTATTATGTTCCTAAGTTAAAAAGCAATATCTTAAGCTTAGGACAACTTTTGGAAAAAAAAAAAAGGTATGATATTCGTATGAAAAATGATTATCTTTGGCTCCAAGATTAAAATGGTATATTGATTGCCTGGGTCACTATGTCAAGGAATAAAACTTTAGCATTGAATCTCAAGTCGCTTGATGTAAAGTGTTTGAAGGCTACGATAAAAGAGGAAGCATGGCATTGGCACATAAGATTTGGACACTTGAACTTTGATGCCCTAAAAAATATAGGAGAGAAAAAGATGGTGAAAGGGAGGCCTTTAATCAACCATCCCAATCAAATTTGTGATGCGTTTCTTCTTGGGAAGCATGCAAGGAAGAGTTTTCCAAAAGAGGCTATATCAAGAGCAACCAAGCCACTCCAACTTATACACACCCATGTTTGCAGGCCAATTAATCCATCATCTTTTAGTGGCAACACATTTTTAATTCTAGTTATTGATGATTTTAGTAGAAAGATATGGATTTACTTTTTGAAGCAAAATTTTGAAGCATTTGCTACATTCAAGAACTTCAAGGCTATTGTAGAAACCGAAATTGGCTACAAAATCAGGGCTCTAAGGTCCGATAGAGGTAGTGAGTTCACCTCAAAAGAGTTTAATGAATTTTGTGAAGCTCGTGAAATTTGACGCCCTTTAAAGACCCCTATATCATCACAACAAAATGGCATCACAGAGAGGAAGAATAAAACAATTCTTAACATGGCTCAAAGCATGTTGAAAGTTAAGAATATGCCTAAGGAGTTTTAGGTTGAAGCTGTCTCTTGTGCAGTTTACATATTTAATCACTCACTAACATCAAATATTAAGGATCGTATGCCAATAGAAGCATGGATTGGACACAAGCCTGGCGTGAATCACTTAAGAGTGATTGGGTGCATTTTTTACAAGCACATCCCGCAACAAGAGAGAAAGCAAGCTTGATGATAGATATGTCAAACATCTCTTTGTTGGCTATGACACAAACTCAAAGGGCTATAAGTGGTACAACCTAAGAATGGCAAGGTAGTGGTGATTCACGATATAAAATTCGATGAAGATGGAGCATGGAATTGGGAAAGAAAAGAAGAAAGCAACTATGACTTCATTCCATACCTTGTCGAGGAAGAAAAAAAGAAGCCATGGAACCAACACAAGATATAACTCTGCCTCCTTCACCCATCCCCAATAATCAAGGTGAAAGCTTAAATGAAAGACCAAGAAGAATGAGAAGTTTTAATCATCTTTATGATGAAACTGAAGAAGTAACTCTTGATTTGTTTTGCCTCTTTACCAATGGTGAGCCATTAAGCTTTAAAGAAGCCACAAAAGACAAAAGATGGAAACAAGCTGTGGATGAGGAAATCAAGTCAATTGAGAAGAACGATACTTGGAAACTAACAAATCTTCCCAAGAGTCATAAAGTCATATGAGTCAAATAGGTTTAGAAGGTGAAGAAAAATGCAAAGTTAAAGTGGAAAGATACACAGCAAGGCTCATTGCAAAAGGCTACAAGTAAAGGTATGACATTGACTATAAAGAGGTATTTGCTCTGATTGCTCGCATGGAGACTATTCGACTGCTTATCTTAATGACAGCTGAAATGAAATGGATAATCTATCAACTAGATGTGAAGTCAATATTCCTAAATGGCTATCTTGAAGAAGAAGTGTATATTGAACAATCACTTGGATATGTGGTCAAAGGGTTTGAAGATCAAGTCTTGATGTTGAAGAAGGCATATATGGATTAAAGCAAGCACCAATGGTGTGGAATATGCGCATTGACAAGCACTTTCGAGAATATGGATTTGTTTGTTGCCTTAATAAGTATGCTCTCTATGTGAAAGCCTATGATAATGGAGATATATTGCTAGTTTGTCTTTATATGGATGATCTCATCTTTACTGACAACAATTTGAGATTGTTTGAAGAGTTCAAGAAGGAGATGTCTCATGAGTTCAAGATGATCGAAATAGGGTTCATGTCCTACTATTTAGGCCTAAAAGTGAAGCAAATAGAGGAAGGAATTTTTATCCCTTAAAAAGGATATGCGAAAGAAGTATTGAAGAAGTTCAAGATGCTTGACTACAACCCTGCGAACATGCCAATGGAGTGTGGAATAAAATTATCAAAGTTTGAAGAAGGCGAAAAGGAAGATCCCACTTTATTCAAAAGCCTTATTGAAAGTTTGAGGTACTTGACATACACAAGACCCGATATTCTATATGTTGTTAGAGTAGTGAACCGTTTCATGGAAGTTTCTACAATAACTCACATGAATTCAATAAAAAGAATATTTTGGTGCTTGAAAGGTACGTTGGAGTATGAATTATTTTATACTTCCTCTAATAATTTCAAGTTCATAGGATATTGAGATAACGACTTTACTGGAAATATTGATGATAGAAAGAGTACTACTGGATTTACATTTTACATGGCTAATTGTGCAATTTCATAGAGTTCAAAGAAACAATTGAATGTTACGCTCTCTACTTGTGAATTCGAGTATGTGACAGCAACCTCTTGTACTTGTCATGTGATTTGGCTAAGGCAATTGTTAAAGGAACTTCGCTTGATTCAAGAAGAAGCAACAAAGATTTACATTGACAATAAGTCTGCCCAAGCACTTGCCAAGAATATAGTATACCAAGATCGAAGTAAGCATATTGACACAAGATATCATTTCATTAAAGAGTGCATTGGAAGAAAGGAAGTGGAGCTTAAGTATGTATACACACAAGACCAAGTTGTGGATATTTTCACAAAGGCACTCAAGTTTGAAGACTTTCAAAGATTGAGATCAAAACTTGGGGTGAAGAAGAAAAGTTCAAATTAAGGGAGAATGTTAAAATATAATTTGAATTTTAAAGTTTCTAGAGTTCTCTTTAAAAATATCTTTTATTCTAAAATTACAATGTATAGCTAGAATTTATTTCTAGAATAGTCTTGTAAATGCTAAGAGCATTAGATTTTAAGTTAGAAAGTTGTTAAACATTTAATAAGTTAGTTGGGTAGATAGTTTTTAGAAAGTTGTTGGGCTTTTAAGTAGTAGCTCTGGAGTATTCCAAAGCTACCTATAAATAACTCTTATACCAAGTATTTTAAGCAAGCAAAAAATTTGACTGATACGTTCTTTTCTCTAATTCACTCTTCTACCTTACAACAGGGGATTGAGGTAGACCACTTAACTACACGTTCGTAGCTGCTAAAATCACGGAAACAGCTCTGTAGTGGACTTTTAATAGACCAAGATTCCATATATATAAGCAGCTATGTCTGTACAAAACCTAGTTTACTGTCGTTCTCATCCCTCAAAAGTAGGAGGTCCATTCGTCTCAATTGGTTTGCTTCTCGCTCTGGACTTTAACAAGTTATCTTAACTCTTGAACTTTGCAGTTGGTTGACTTATTTCTTCCAAAACTTTTCTGGACCGCTACTCTACCTTGAGTATGTCTTACGGTGTTGGCGAAACTACATTATGATTTTGGTCTATTAGTCAAAGAGCATCTTTGACTGGTTTAGCTGATGTCGAGCATTAAGGTGACATGATAGTGCAGTTAATAGTAACTTCTCTATTGAGCTAATTGTAGAAGTTCATTGTCGAAATTGAGTAGTCCGTTATGTTAGTGCTGCTGGCTATCTTTTATCATTACTTTGCAGTACACATTGGTATACTGTGTTAATCAAATACAGTTTTCAATTTATCTACTCATGAAGCAAGAGAGCATGAACTAGCATACATAACGAACAAAAGAAAAGACGTCACTCAGGTGTTAGGGGATATTTATTTTCCAGACCTTGTTTAATTATTATTAACTCTCAGATTGTCACCTAGGTACATAAGCAATCAGGCACTGTAGGACTTTGATATCCCGCTTTTACATGATCTGAAATTAGTTTAGAGTGTCTTACAACTGAATAATAGATAGAAGATGGCCTTGCTAGTTGATCGGGCACAACATTGAGAGATACTCATCAAATTGGCTAATTATGCAGTCCCATTGTATTTGGATACGACTTTTTTGTATTTGATTATGTTGCATCTTTGGTTTGCAGGACTAAAATCTCATGCTGTAACGCTATATGAAGCAGGGAAATTAGGTCATGCTAGTATTGGCGATCTTTGCAAGGATCTGAGTTCATTAGAGGGAGCAAAATATGAGGGGGAACTACAGGAATTCGCAAATCATGTTTTTAGCCTACGTTGTGTGCTTGAATGTTTGCTATCTGGTGGAGTTGCACTTGATTTGAACAGCGAGGAAGTTTCCGGTAAGATTGTCAAATTAGCTTCAAATGTTGATAAAGGTGTAGCCAAGATAAGTTCTGCAGGAAAATTAGATGGATGTGATAGTAATGAAGCTGAAGTCCAAATAGAGGATTCCACAAGGTCAAAAATGCCTGAAAATGGTCCTCGTTGCACTGAGCTTGTTTCCGAAGGAAGCACACACTTGGGGTTTACTTCATCTGATGAAGCTAATTCTGTAAGTGAGGTGTCTAAGTTGGAAGAAAATGTGAACAATGATGATAAACTTATCCCAGTTGAAGGGTCTGGTGATTCGGAAGAAAATTTAAGAAGGGAAAGAAAGTACAGCGTGGATATTCTTCGCTGTGAAAGCTTGGCTGCTTTAGCACCAGCAACTTTGGATCGGTTATTTCGTCGTGACTATGATATTGTTTTATCCATAATCCCACTTCCTTATTCAGCAGTCCTTCCTGGACCAAAAGGACCCATCCACTTTGGTCCTCCTTCTTATTCCTCTTTGACACCATGGATGAAGCTGGTGTTATATTCAACTGTTGCCAGTGGCCCATTGTCAGTTGTGTTGATGAAAGGTCAATGTCTACGATTGCTTCCTGCGCCACTACATGGCTGTGAGAAAGCCCTTATATGGTCTTGGGATGGCTCCACCGTTGGAGGGTCGGGCTGCAAATTTGAAGGGACATTGGTCAAGGGTAATGTACTTTTACATTGTTTGAATTCACTTCTCAAATCTTCAGCTATCCTTGTGCAGCCCCTCAGTAGATATGATCTTGATGAATCTGGAAAATGCGTTACTTTGGATATACCATTGCCCATCAAGAACTCCGATGGTTCCATTGTTTCCGTTGGAAATGAACTGAACTTATGTGAAGTGGAAAGTTTGAAACTGAAATCTTTATTAACCAATCTGACAACAAAGTTTCAACTTCCAACAATAGGTTATATTAGACTATTGAAGCTTTTTAATGAAAGAGAATCAGAACGCTTTGCAGCAGATGACGAGAACTATGAATGGGTACCATTAAGTACAGAATTCGGGATACCTCTTTTCCGTCCTAAGTTATGCAAGAAGATATGCAAAAGGGTTGTTGCATCAGGATTACTTCAGTCTGATTCACTGGATGTTCATCTTGAAGCGATGCAAGGGTTAAGAAAAAGATTACGTGATGTCTGTTCAGAGTACCAAGCAACAGGTCCGGCTGCTAGACTACTTGACCAGAAAGAGCTGTCAAAGGATTCGTCTCGACTACTCATGAACTATGCCAGTGGAAGATGGAATCCCCTTGTTGACCCTTCTTCACCCATATCAGGAGCCACGAGTGAGAATCAGAGATTAAAACTTGCTAATCGACAACGTTGCCAAACTGAAGTTCTGAGTTTTGATGGTAGCATCCTAAGGTTTGTCCTTATCGGTCTTAATGTTTCCATTGACCTGCTTCTATTCCCACGTTAATTATTAAATCTGATTATTGGCAACTTCCCCTTATTGAACACAAGTTTCCTCATGTTATAAATTCATAATTGAGCATCGTCTGGCATAGCTTTAAAGATGCCAACAAGGGAAAGAGAGAAGAAAAAAAAATGTATCAGCTGTACAAGCTCAGCAGCTTATTGAAACCATTCTCTACAGATGAACACTTGGGCTTCTTTCTCAGAAGAAATTCTGTGCACTTCGTACTTTTGTTGAATTTGAGACTTACGATATCTTTTCTTGCTAATGTGTGTGTAATTGTTTAGAATCCATTTTTTGTTGCCTTACCCTTTGTAGTTCCAAGGACATTGATGACCAAAATTGTATAATATTGCAGATCATATGCTTTAGCTCCAGTGTATGAAGTTGCTACAAGGACCATTGAAGAAGTCCCTATGGTCAATACAGCAAAAGTTGATCCTGACGAAGCTGACAATAGAGAAGTAGTTCTTCCTGGTGTCAACCTCATCTTTAATGGATCTGAATTGCATCCCTTTGATATAGGCGCCTGCCTTCAGGCTCGCCAACCGGTTTCTTTAATTGCAGAGGCTGTGACAGCCTCAGCTTCTGTTGCGGGCTTTCTAAAAGAGAATTTCTCAGGGAGTTAAGTGTTTCTTATATTAAGATGGCTATAGTCAAACACTGAGTTGTTCATAATAGCTTTAGCTTAATTCTTTGCTTCGCCAGTTATATCTTTGAAGGTGTTGTGTAGGAGCTCAGGGTTGTCTCTCAGATATTAACTATAGTTCTTTTAGTGAAATAATTGCATTCACTGATATTTAGTATATTAAAATTACGTCACTATTTTTAACTAACACATTCAAATGGCAGAAGTTTAACTTACAGATCTTTTTCCCGAGACTCTGGATACTCAGATGAAAATTCAGGTGGTTTTATACGTCTTTCGGGAATAAGGTGAAGTTAGGGTATAAACATTCAGTTCATGTATTTGAATGTAATCTAATTGCAGATTATATTAAGTTGTTAAGTAAACATCCAGCTATTTTCATTGCTTTAGATTTACCATTGTTCAAGTTCAAACCTCCATTTGAGTGAAAGATCATTGTTACTTACACCTTGGAAGTTCACTTTGAGATGGTGTATAATCTTTTCACTTGTTGTAACATACCACTCCCATAGAGCATATGTCCGACATACCGAAGGATATTTAGGAACATACTCTACAAAAGGTCATGTTAAGATGGTCGCATTTTCAAAATTTTAAGACATGACATATCAATTCATTACATATTTTAATCATTTCAAAACAAAAGCATTTCAAATCTTCATTTTGAATCATTTCATTCACAATCATATTAAGTTACAATCATTTTGTTCCATTTTTATTTACAACACGATCATTTTGTTCCATTTTTATTTACAAACATATACAGTCTCGAATGTCATTTCATTTCTGAAATTCACATGAACAATATACAGTAGTTGACAGATACAATTCTTGATACAACATAACTAAAACGTTTGCAGGTACAATTGATTCCGACACTGACCCATGTCCAAATGCAAAGCTACTTTAACTAGAGTAACTAGAGAAGCTAGGTCCCCTTAGTACCCGAAAATCAACATTTGCAATTTTAATGAGATTTGCGAACTTACTGAGTGAACCATCATTGATGTGCTCACTCAAAACAAAGCACAATATCACAAGTATTTGATATTATCCAACTTTGTATACCACATCATTTAGAATCAAATCCCATATATCACATCATTCAGTATTAATTACCTGATCACGTTATACATCATATTTCAACAAGTAAATCATGAACTACAAACATTTCAAGTAATTTATTTTAGAATAATCCAATCATTTATTTCAATCATTCATATCATAAACATGTACACAAATATTACATATTATTATATCAACTCAATTTAGTCATTCGTTGCAATCATTCACATAATACATGTAATGATATAAATATATAAATACATATGAGACTTCACTTTCATTTTGATTATATTGTGATCAAGCACCTATTTAACTGTCTCATATCTCCTGTAGATATCGTGTAACATCCCGTTACTCATATTAGGGCTAGAATTGAGAATTTTGAAATTTTTTTGAGAAATTAGGAAAATGCACGTCATGCATAAATTAATTGTGACATACATATTTTTGCATATTCATATGATTGTACATGCATTCTTTGGCATTTCCGAGAACAATTGAGTTGTTAAATATGACTAAAATGTGTTTTGGCAATTTTGTTATTATTTAGGATATTTTGGTATTTTTGGTTTATAAATGAAAAATATGGAATTTGGCAATTTCTGTACATTTCGGGTATTTTGAATTTTTTGGTGAATTATTTTGAACTGAAAATTTATTTGGAGAGTGTTAATCTCATTTCAAAATTTTTGATGAATTTTAAAAATTTTCGAAAAATTTGGGGTACATTTGGACAAGTAAGTAAATGACAACTGGACCAATTAATGTGTGACATGTGGACCAATAATTAAGAGACATATGCTGTGTTTGGTTATCGTCTTCAGGGTGAGGACGGATGACGAGGACACAAAAGTTCTGTCCTTCGGCCTGTTTGCTTACCGAAGACAGAAATTTTTGTTCCGTTATCAGAGGACGAGGACAGAAATTTTTGTTCCTCTCAAAATTGAGGTACGGAAATTCTTGTCCTATGGACAAGAATTAGAAATGTCAAAAATAGCCTCATCTTTCCAAACCTAACACCAATAATAATATTAATTAATATTAATAATTACTATTATT
>JAOTAX010000006.1:7846282-7865102 GCA_025629825.1 Erythroxylum guanchezii | reverse complement strand
CATCAAAACTCAAGTTACACAACATTCTAACTTAGATTAACCATACTCACAACATATAACACAAAACTTACTTGATTAGCCACTAAACCTTCAAGTTCTTCAAGGAAACACTAAGACCTAGCTTGCTCCACCACCTACGAAAATCACCATCTCTAGGGTTGGAAAGTTAACAAGTTCTTTGATGGAAAGGAGAGTAAGAAGAAGAAAATAAGATAAAGGAAGCAAGAAGAAGATGATGACTAGGTTTAGAGTAGGAAGAACATGCAACACATGGAGAAGAAGAAAGCCACGACAATGAGGTGAAGCAAGAGGAAAAATGAAAACAAAAGGTGAGTGAAGGAAAGAGTGTCGTAAATGACACAAAAGATAGCTTCAATTAATAAAAACTTAGGGTTAACTTAGCTTAATACATAGCCAAGAGCTTGCCATGTGTCAAGCTTCCACAATTCCTTCTTCATTAAGCAATTCAAGCCCAATTTCCCACAATTAACACTTGTCACAAATTCCTATAGCCATATACCCATACTTCCAATATTTGACAATTCATTCTACTACCATTGACCAATTTGCCTGCCACTCGGCAGTTTTCCTAGTCTAGAATTTAATCCGAAAAAAATTTCAGAAAATTCCTAAAATTCTCCAAAATTATTAAATCACTAATTTCACTTTCCAAATAAATTTTTAAGATCACTAACCCACATTTCTCAAAACAATAACATTAATGACCAAATATACCGGAAATGTCAATGAATGCATGTACAAGAATTTCATGTGCAATAAATTCATTTTTCACAATATATGTATGTCACTATATGCATGAACATGCAAATGCATTTCTCATCTCTCATTAAACACCCATATTTACTATTTTACCCTTCCCGCTGAGAACGGGATGTTACACAAAAATTTCAAAAACCCTGTAAAATTTCAAAACACTTCCATATTCACATCAATTTCTCGACTACAAATTTTGGACTTCATACTTAGGGGGGGTCGTATTCATTTTTTATGTTTTACCCACATCTTATAATGGAAGAATTAACTTACATTGAGAATTTACTAGGGATTTATGAACCTAAACTAAGTATAGAAACCTATTTTGAGCCTTCATGTTTACATTGTGCAATGCTTGATCTTTTTTTGCTTCATAGCTAGATTGGTTGTGTTTAATACTGAGAAAGTTTTGAGAGATTCTAAATGCATCACTTGTTCTTATTATATGAGGATACTATAGCATTTGTCAAAATTTTCTCTTGTTGCTCAACCAATCTGAGATTTTGACTTCTATGGGTGTTCCTTTTGAGCTTGTCATAGTATTTTATAGCAGTTCATAAAGATTTTTAGTATTCAATCCTTTATTTTTAAAAGAAAAATAATAGCAGTTTTGATAATTATAGTGATA
Organism: Erythroxylum guanchezii; assembly: GCA_025629825.1. Classification (NCBI taxonomy): domain Eukaryota; kingdom Viridiplantae; phylum Streptophyta; class Magnoliopsida; order Malpighiales; family Erythroxylaceae; genus Erythroxylum; species Erythroxylum guanchezii. Next base: position 7,863,700 of record JAOTAX010000006.1, on the reverse strand, counting down.
CAATTGTATCCTAGTCGCAGGAATAAGTACGCACCACCTTTATATTTATAAGGAATATATCACCTTCACCTCCAAACGGTTTAAGCAAACCAAGGTAACATGATTCTCCTATGTTCTCAGATTTCTTGTCTCTGCTTTCGGTTTTCATTTTTGATTTGAGGTCTAATCATATCTGCGCTTGAAAGTTTTGGGCTTTTTTTATGTTTTGTTTTTCAATGTGCTAGTTCTTGGACCTACCTGACTGTTGCGAAAATTGTCACGCAAGAGATTTTGAGTGTAGTGGATGTTCGTTGAGTTCTCAGTCCAAAATATGTGGGTTTGAGCACATATTATGGATATTCGTATAAAGTTTCTAATAAATTAAGTTAATCCAAAATTTACTAATAAAAATTCAGTTACAACAAAGGAAAAAGTTTGGGATGTGTTCAGTTTGTCTTGTCCTTAGAGAAAACACAAATTTCTAATTTGTTAGGCAAGTAGGCAATTTGGAAAAGTATCAGTTTATTGAGAAAAATGTTATTCCTCAAATCATTGTTTCCATCCTCAGGATCTAATTTATTGTAGTTTACTAGGGATCAAGGAAAATAATGATCAATGAAATCCTTAATCATTTTATGCTCTATATTTAAGATGGGAACAAATGTGCATGTTTATTATGATTAAGTAGGTATTCTCATTCTAACATAAATTCATGGACGATGCCATTTAACCTTGAATTTCATCTCATCCTTTCCTAATTTATCATATCTTGGTTTAGGTTGCAGTGTGGTTTCATGGAATTTAAAGGAGATGGTGATCCAATTCAACTTTTTACAATTATTACAACTGCTAATTTCTTTGGCAATAAGACAGTCGATGTTAGAAATCATATATATTTGTTTACATTAAACGATGTATGTGGTTATGATGTAGGTGAACAACTCTAAGAATCTAACAAGATCATCAAGAAATACCCAGATCAAGTTCCTGTAAGTTCTTCATTTACACTTGCATTTCTTAGATATAAATGTCTTTGTATAAAGAAAAAAAAATTCTTTATACTGTAAGATTGAACATCGAAGGAAAAGAATAGCACAACTCAATGCAGCGTCTTTCAATTTTAAGTTGCGTTTTGTCTTTGGGTTGATCTTGTTTTACTGATATTGGTGTTGTTTCACTCTTATTTATTATGAAAATTTCTCATTTCATATATGCCATCCCTTTTTGCTTGTTGCCTTATTGAATATAGTTAGGGTAATATCTACTAAGTACGCTCATTCATAAATTTCAATAAAGGTTCTTATTCCCCTAATTGAAATCTCATGTCAAGTTCATCTTGACCCTTATCTAAAACTTCTTCCTCTTCATGAAGTGGTTAAGAGTCATCTCCACAATATTATCACCATTCACAATATTTACTAAACTATCAAATAAGGTGTTCTACCTTAGAGTGTTTTGGTGGGTAGCACATATAGCCAATATACTAAAATATTCACTCTTTCAATCAAAAACTTCTTAGGTATTACCTTTTCAACCATTATGTTCCCTTGTCACTCTCACAATGTTTATAATATTCTTCTCTATTACTCCATTTTGTTAAAAATTATATAAGGTTATCAATCAGTGAAACCTTTATTTCTTTTTGCAGTCTTACTTTCACTTTTTTGAATTTAATAAGCACTTTAACCTTTATTTCAACAATGCAATCCAACTATATCTGCTATAGTCATATATAAAAGAATCTACTCTCATTTAGTGAAATCTTACTCATACGTTAACATACATTAGAGTGAAGTAGTTCCAACCTTTACTTTGCTCTCCACAAAGTTTGTAAAAGAAAATCTTGCTTGCTTACTAAGCTGATGTGATTGACAAATATTTTTAGTTTTAATCACTTTAGAAAGATCTTGCACAACATCCCTGTCATTCATAATTTTAAATGCACTAAAACAAACATGTCTCACTATGTTATGTCATATTACTAATTTGTTAATTAACATAGGTAACTTAGTAACATATATAAAAGTATTCTCTGCAAAAGACTTCTCTTAACATTCTAATCAACAAAAAAAGTTTGTTCTTTATGCAAATTCTCATTAATTTGAGCTCCTTTAATATCAATTATCACTCATTCACCACTAGCAAAGTTCATTCATATCCTTTATTAATCAATTGACCAAAACTTGATATATTTTTATCAAGGTTAGGAACTAGAAGTACATCAGCTATTTGATTTAAAGTATGCATAGGAACTGATCTAATTCTTGATCATCTTTCTCTATTACCTTTGCTTATGGTTTTATCTCTTTTCCACTGTTATTACCTAGCTTTTCAACAAGCCCTATTTATATGTTGGACAATTATTTTTTGAATTTTTTAATGTAGATCAACATGACTCGCCCCTATTAGCGAACAACGGTAAAAACTAAAGCAACTTTTAATACTTCAACAAAAAACAAATATTATGATAGTTTTCTTATTTACTATCCATTATGTTATCTATTGTTTGTACCTTCAAGATAAGGTCCGTGAAATTAAAACAAAGAAAGAAAAAAGGATTGATAGAATGAGATGGATGTTGAGATTGACCATGGATTGTGATAATGCCTGCATTAGTGAAGTTCGTATGGATAGAGCAACCTTTAGGATATTGTGTGATATGGTAAGAGATGTTGGGGGTTTAAAAAACACTAAGAACATATCCGTAGAAGAGGTTGTAGCAATGTTCATATACACTTTAGCTCACCATAAAAAGAGTAGGACAATAAGCCTACTTTTTCTCCATAGTAAAGAAACCATGAGTCGGCAAATCCATCAACTTCTTCATGCAATTATAAGATTATATCATATTTTGCTCAAGAAGTTGGAACCTATTACTCAAGATTGTCAAGATGAGAGATGGAAATGTTTTCAAGTAATTGAACATTATAATTAACCTATAACATTAATATCATAAATTTTATGTGCTAAATCACCTTTTAGTTTTAATTTGTAGGGTTGCCTAGGAGCCTTAGATGAAACACTAATTAAAGTTACACCTCCTAATGAAGATAAGCCCCGATATCGCACAAGAAAATGATGTATTTCAAAAAATGTTTTAGGTGTTTGTTGCCCAAACATGCAATTCACATACATATTTCCTAGTTGGGAGGGCTCTTCACACGATAGTCGTATGCTTCGAGATGCGATCTCAAGGCCTCATAGTCTATGAGTCCCTCGAGGTAAATTTCTATTACAATATCCAATTTCGTTTCTCTTTGAGTAAAGCTTCTCAATCATAACTTATTGTTTAATTATGAAGGATGTTATTACTTGGTTGACTCTAGATATTGCAATGCAAATGGATTTCTTGCTCCGTATCAAGGGCAACGCTATCATCTCAAAGAATTCGATGGCCATCGACCAGAGACAATAGAGGAATACTTTAATATGAAACATTCCAAAGCAAGGAATGTTATTGAGAGATGCTTTAGATTGTTGAAAGGAAGATGGAAGATCCTTGCATCCCCTTCATTTTTCTCAATTCAAACCCAAGTTCGCATTATAATTGCTTGTTCCCTTCTACACAACTTGATTCGCAAGTTCATAAGCTTTGATCCACAAGAGTCAATCACTAAAGATGAAAAGGAGAGTGAGGAAGATGAGAGTGATGAAATGGAATACGTTACACAAATTAGTCCAACTGATGAGTGGTTGAAATTCAGGAATAATATGACAACCAACATTTATAATATATAGACAACTAGATCTAATGACAATGATGTAATTTAGTAATTTAAAATATGTTTATTTCATATGCTTATTAAATTGTTGAAATGCTTTGATTTTGATTAATGTACCTGAATGTTAAACATCTCTGTTTGTTTACTGTTAGTAATATATAACTGAAAGTTATTGGATTACTATTAAGTTGTCATTTTGTGCTTATTTTGTATATTAATCTTCTTAATGTGTTGAAATTCTTATTCAAAATTGATGGATTTGTTTCTTAATTGTTCTCAGATGATTTTCAACACTTAAGAGATGAAATTGAATCAAAAAGATTCAAGGAAAGCAAAGATAATTCGAAATTCTAGACTGACAGAAAAATCAATGACTAAGCGTGGGCACGTGCAAAGACAAAGAATGCCTGCAGAATCTGTTTTTAAATGTAGATCTGATTCACCTAAGATTTTCATGATCTTAAGAATCAAATTGCTACCATACTAATGGGGATCTATAACCTGAATATAGGGGGAAAATTATCTACAAAAGATCATGGAAAAAATGAGGAGATCGAAAGGCATAAATGAAGATTTTCTTGACTGTTCACTTGGAGCATGATAAGGAGTAGTTTATGTTTTCTACAGACTTCTTCTGGTTTTTGTTAGCCATGGTTAGGAGTTTATGTTTTCTACAATATTTTTCTAAGAGTTTTTTATATTTTTCTAGGAAAAGACCAAGGATGGAGACTTTGTATTTTGTTTTTCCTTTGTTGATTTTCACTTTCGCTATGAGTAGCTAAATTATTTTTCTTGGTTGAAGGGAACCGCATTATTACCTAGTATGTGTGAGATTTCCAAATAAAGTTTATTTCATTGATGAATATTGAGTGTCTTCCGAAGTGCCTTTTACAAATGAATTGATTGATTTATAGGGTGCACAGCTAGGAATTGATTAGTTTAATAGCCAGATTAGTAGGATATGACGTTCAGTTTTGCTAATCAAAAGTGGCAATTAGGATTACCATCTTTACGTTAGAGTTTGAAATTCTAAGAAGATACTTAGCTTGATTAAATGCATGTCGTACATGTGTTGTCTTGTTCATTGGTTTCTTAGTTCTTAAAGCCATTAATCAATTAAACTTAAGATCGTATCTAAGTTGTTGACTAATAAGGATGTTTAGAATATATGCTTCTATTCATCTAAACTTAAGAGAAAATATCACCCAATGAATGTTTGTTGATAGACTGAATTTTATATCAAGGATCTATATTAGTGTGATAACGTCGGTGACCCGAAACTAAGGTTTGTTTACTGAATTTCTAGATCTGATATTTTTGTTAATTTTTGATTGTTGTCATTATTAAATTTTCAATTTTCGTGAATTAACCCCCCCCCCCCACCAATTTGTTTTAGTTTTGAACTCGTATAATCTTTACCATTAAAATTCCTCATGGGAACGATCTCAACTCTTCACTAACTTCATTTTCATTGCTAGAGTTGGTATTATTTTAGTTGCAGACGACAGCAGTACCAATTACTTTTGAAATGCACCCATATGAACATCTCTGTTTAGTTGACTATGTGTTCGTGAGTTATTAGATTACATCGTTGTATTTAGATTTTTAAGCAAAGTTTTTTTTTAATATGTTATTTCTTTGATAACTCTTACATTGTCGTACTTTTATTAAGAATGGCTATGGTTACCTGTGGAAGGGGAAAGAAAAAGCAGTATTGGAAGGATGATGAGGTTAAAGCTTTGGTCAACATTTTGCAAGAACTAGCTTGCAATCCTTTATAGAATGTAGATGGAGGATTTAAGAACAATTACATGGTTAAAGTGCACAAGATGTTGCTGAGCAAGATCCCCAATTTTGATAAGGTTGATGATCCCCACATTGACTCTAAGATTAAATGGTTAAGAAACAAGTATAATCCCATTTCTGAAATGTGTATGCAAAGTGGTTGTTAGTGGGATGATGTTGAGCATAAAATCAATTGTGAGAAACAATGGTTTGATGAATGGTGCTTGGTAAGGACATCTAACTCAAAAGTTGATTGAACCCTTATTGTAGTAGTTTCTTTTCTCATAGTTATAACATTTTATTGTTATTACTTTTTTAATCTTCTTCTTCTTTTAATTCTTTTTTACATAATCACAAGAATGCAATTGGAGTGTAGAACTTTAAATTCCCATATTTGCAGAAACTAGACATGGTGTGGGTTAAAGATAGAGCGACGAGACCCAAAGTTGAAGATATAGCTGAAGCAAGTGCTAAGGCTCACAGCCCAAAGAATATAACAGTGTGTTCTTCATCGGAAAATGAAGATGAACTTGTTATGGTATCTGATACACAAGAATCCTCGGCTATTCCTTCAAGCAGCCATGGAATAAAAAGGCAAAAAAACTTGTCACCAAGAAAAGAAAGTTCTTACAAGAAAAAAAAAACCAGCAACACTTCATAATACTATTGAGTCAAGGATAGATAGCTTCACCCTTGAGTCTATTTGTAGACAAATAACCTCACAATATGCAGCTGTTACAAATGCTTTGATTGCGGAGTCTAAATCTAATTCCCTAACTAATGAGAAGATGCAAGAGCTCATCAGTGAGCTTCTTAATATTGGCATATCTCAAATGGATGTTGGTAAGGCTGCTGTGTTATTCTGTAATGATCCTGCTAAAGTTCAAGTTTTGTTCACTTTTCCAAGTCATTTAAAAAGGTCTTTTGTACTTGGATTCCTCTATCCATCTTCTAGTCTATAAATCATTCGAGGAAACATATTAATATTTTTGTAAGTATTATGAACTTATGATGCAATTGATGTTACCTAACCAGATTATCTTGTATTAGTTGGAAATTTTGTAGTTGTGATGTAAACAAAGTTTGTAGTATTAACCTGGTTATTTTGCATCAATTAAGGGCTTTTGGTTAAGGTATTGTGTATAGTTGTGATATTTTACATCATTTGCATTATCACAAGAATGGAATGGTGGATATTATGGTTATGTCAATAAATTGTACAATATTTTGGATAATTAAATTATATTTTGAGGATATTATTTAATTAATGATATGTTGATGCAAGAAAATACTGGAGTATTTTTTTTCAAGAGCTATTGGAAAGGAAATGCCACAATATACTTTATTTTAAACATTCTGTCATTATAAATAGGGTGCACAAATTAAATATATTTAATTAAAATATATTCAAAATTTGATTTAAAACAAATGTTTAATAAATTTTTATTTCTCAACATTTTTAACAAACTAACCGTCATCAATGGTAATTGTAATCATTATTTCATCTTAACCAACCATCATAATTATAATGTTATATTTATTCTTATTCCTCACTATATTCATTATCATTGCCCTTTATGAATCAAGCGCTCCGATATTTTTAATTTTCAATAAGAAATACCAAACTTGCAATAGGAAATGATGGCATCAAGGATTTAAAGAAAAGATATAGTAATATTCTATGTGAGGGGTAAATGCCAAATTTCTTATTGGAAAAGAGTGGAGAGAAGAAAAAATTTACAAACTTATATATAAAAAGACTAGTAATCAATTCCCAATTATTTTCAATTTTTAATTCTCTAAAACTCAAAATAAAACTGTTTTTGATTGAGTGTAGACTCAATATTTCTTTATGCCAATGTAATGCACGTTGGGTACAGAAGCGTTGGTCAAGCCTGCTTTGCTCCAAGCTAGTCCGTCCAACAGGAAAGGAAGTATCACGGGTTCTAGGTGTCGGCCCATTCAGTTTATGGTTTTTATAACATCTTCATATTTAATTCTTGACTTGCAACTGCTGTCCAGATGCTTACGTCTTCCCAAGAAGTAAAACAAACTTATATAGTCTGAAAATGGCTGAGAAGATTGTGGCTTGTTTACTTTCCTTGAAGCCTCGCACAAGTTTTTGTTTAATGGTTTCTGCAGGGGGTCAATGCAAAACCTATCACAATATAGTAATCAGTAAAATGAATATCCCAGAACATCTCAATTTCTGTTTTGGATCACCTTAGCCCAACATGGCTTCATTTTTTTCTTTTTTTTCTTTTTTTTTTTTGAAAAGTAGTCCAACGTGGCTTCGTTTGGCACTTATTGAGATTATTTATACAAACTTTGCAGGTGATCTGAAAAAAGGTAAGCAAAAAGTGTTAATTCTTTTAGAATCTACTTGAACTCTTCAATAATTTAATACACAAATTACAATTTATGTTGATTAAATATCAATTAGGTCTACATAAGTTTCGGTAAATATTGGTTCTTATTTATTAAATATTTTATAGTTACAATTTTTTTAAATTTACAACTATATCCAATTTTGATTAAGTTATCTTTTTCTCTATTTCATCATTCCTTGTATATGTCTCATTAGGTTTTTTAAAATATGTTAATAATAGAAATAAATTATAATCCTAAATTGTATTAAGTATTAGATAAATTAAACACTTTTATTTTATTTTTAATTTTCTAATTGAATAATTTATATATGTAAATCAAAATTAATGTCTAACAATCCATCATGATCATTCAATTATTAGGAATGTCAATGTTAATTTGCCTTTTTGTACATAATTTTTATATAATTTAATCATTTTATCACTCAATGTTTCAATTAAGCAAAAAGTATTAAATTAATATTTACTTTATACGAGTGTAATTCTATTAGTTTTTTGACGTTAGTAATTAATTATTTTAATGGTGAGAAACTTTTTTAAAATTATCTTTACACCTTAGTTAAGGATTTCCTAAATAAATATTAATAAAAAGTATAGAAACATTCTCCTTAATTGCTTTAGGGTAACGAATCTTATATTGATTAATAAATTAATTTTGTATAGTTCATGTTATAACTAATAACTAGTAATTGAGCTAATATTGAATATGATAAGTCCAAATTAGTATCAAAACATAACATTTTTATGAGATAATTTTAGAAATATTAAGTCAAATAATCACTTATACAACAATAATAATAATTTATATAAACATATAAATAATATTTCAAATGAAATTATCATATTAAGTCAATTGAATGAACTTGTTCCCTAACAAATACTCACATATTTATCTAAATATATTTATGAAATTGATTACTTATTTTATTAAAAAGTATAATATATAATAGTCTTTTTACTTAATTATTTTTTAACATATTAATAACTGAAGATAATTTATAAAGCATAAATATATAGATTTCATATAGTTTTAATTATAAAATATTTTATTTTTATTACTTAAAAATATATATATAATAAAATATCTTTAATTAATTATATTAGGAGAAAAACCAACAATTAGATTTTTTTTAAAAGAAAAACTCAAAAGTGATGTTGTTTTTGACCACGGGCCAACCTATGACCCGCCCGACCTTGGGCCGGTCGAGCTGACCATAGTTGGCCCTACCTCAACCCTTGACCTTTGACTCGATCAGGCTGATCATAATTGGCCCGTGCCCCGTCTATGACCCGATCAACCGAAATCAAAATCAAGTCAACCTTTTTGTCATCCATACTATTAGACCCTTAAACTTCAAAGCACTTCTTAACGACTTTCACGATGCACCTTAGGTAGAAGATTAGCTAGATTACACACATAAGGGAGGCATGCGAACAGTGATGAAGCCAGAAATTTAAAATAGGAGGGTCCAAATATTTAATTTTTTTAATTTTAGAGAGCCCAATGTACTACTGAGTTCCAAATAACTCCGTCCTTATATATATATATATACCTAAAATTTTAAAAAATTATATACCAAGTGGCTCCGTCTATGCATGCGAAAATACTAAGACAAACATGGGCGAATGGGATCAGAATTAGTGTCAATTTTGGTAGAGTCTCGAATCTTGTGAAGATTGACTCGACTCATGCTAAGGACTTGATGAACTAAAGACTTGGCTCATGCTCGGATGAATGGACCACGACTAGCGAACTTGTTGTGGGACGCATTGGATCAAGCTAGTATGCTATGTGAGCTTCGACAAGATCACACTGCATCATCAACAGATAGAGATCATGGGGAGATCTTGGATGATGTAGTAACAACTAGGAGTTAGAGTTACAGTGAGACTCAACATCTGAAGATAGCGAAGATCTTCGAGGATAAAAATGTTAGTTTCCTATTTGAATGTAAACTCTATCTTTCTATTATCTTGTAGATTTTATCTTATCAGTTGGAGTCCTACTTGGATGGATTTGTCATCCAATTGGTTCATGTGATGTAATTTGATAGAGATAGACGTAATCTTAGCAGGATCTTAGGCAGTTCAGTTTAAGTAGGATTCTGAACGTAACTTAGCTTCTAAGCCAGAGTGCCTATATATAGCTCATTCGAGCTTTGCTCTCCTCATTCAGTCAGAGAGAGCATTCCTTCTATTCTTTTGAGGGAAAGTAACATAAAAGTTGATTTTACCATATCTCTCTTATTTTCTGATTGTTTTTATGTTTTTATTACCTTTGTAACATTGTTTCTTTGAAGGTGCGAGTAAACATCTCGAGGATTGTTGAAGGCTGAAGTCTTGCTTAAGCAGACCTAAGTGAGACTATCGTGCAAAGGGTGTTGGTGATCAACTTTGGTAAAAGTTCGAGTCCCAAGGTGTTCTTTATAACAACTAGTATCAGAGCCTAATTTCGATATAGCAGTAGGTAACTTGATAGAACGAGTTACTAAGGTGGAGGCTCTCATTGGACCGATTCCTGCAGGAAAGGAGGAGTTCTCATCCTATCAATTGCAATTCGAGGCGATGGAGGATCAGATTTGACAGTTGCAACAATAGATGGCAGATTTGTCGAAGGCACATGAGGAGACCCAGTTCGAGATCACAATGATGAGGCGTGTCATTGCAACAGATGTTGGTTGTGCGAAAAGCTTATCACCAAAACCTTCAGCGGTAAAGGTACGTAAACCTAATGTGTTCGAAGGAGTGCAAAACGCCAAAGTGCTTGAGAATTTCTTGTGGGATATGGAGGAGTACTTTGTGGCTGCTAGGGTTCTTGATATTAAGAAGGTCAATGTGACAACCATGTACTTAGATGGGGATGCCAAGCTCTGGTGGAGGATAAGGACCTCTGCAGAGATCAATATAGGTAGAACTCCCGTGAATACATGGGAGCTCATGAAGAAGGAGTTGAAGGATCGATTTCATCCGTTAAATACTTCATAGCTTGCGAGGGATGCCTTGAAGAAATTGAAACAAGAAAGTTCAGTAAGAGACTATGTTAAGTCTTTTAGTTCTCTAGTAATTGATATTAAAACATGTCAAACGAGGACAAGTTCTTCAACTTTTTGCCCGGGTTACAACCATAGGCTCAAATAGAATTGCGGAGGCAAAATATGAAGGACATGGTTCGTGCAATGGCGGTTGTTGAGGCTTTGGTGGACTTTCGAGCGATGAAGGAAACTAAGGCAAGCTCTTCTAATTCTGCGAAAGGGCAAAGGCCATGCTCAACAAGAGAATATCGAGGGGAAGAAGAAGAAGGATTCCAAGAAGGGAGACTTCAAAGGAAAAAGTAAGCAAAATGGTGGCTCCGAGAGTGGGAAGACGTCGTTCAAAAAGGGCAAGACTACTTGTTATCTGTGCGGTGGATCACATTATGCAAGAGCATGTCCGAGAAAAGAGAAGCTAAACACCCTGATAACTGAAGAAGAGGGAGAAGCTTCAGATGATGCAACACTAAATCTGATTGTGTTATTGAATGCAGTTAGTAAAGAACCTAATCCTTATGATGATTTAATGTATGTGAGAATACAAGTTAATGGGATAGAGTTGACCACGATGGTAGATACAAGTGCGCACATTCCTTCGTGGCGGAAAGGACGGTGTGCAAGTTGGGGCTTAGAGTGTCCAAAACCCCGACAAAGTTAAGAACCCCTACGAGTAAGGCACAAGCAGTGATGGGAGCTGCTTACAATGTCCCAGTGAGCATAGGGAGTTGGCGTGCCAAAATGAACTGTATGGTCGTACCACTTAAGGATTTTGAAATGATATTGAGGATTGACTTCCTTAAGGCAGCAAAGACGGTGTTGTACCCAAGTTTGAGAGGTATGATGGTTATGCATGATGAAAAATTCTTCTTTGTTAATTGTTATAGATTCGTTGGTGGGACAAAGGACACTACAACACCAGTAGCACAAGTGTCGGCTATGATTATTGAAAAGGAACCAAACTATGCTCGAGAAAGTTCGAAACAGAAGGCGAGTAAGGTGCATATCATTGCCAAGATCGCGGAGGATCAAGGTGACAAGGAAAGCTTAGCAGATGGAGCTCTTCTTAACATGTCTTCGGTGGTGAGTCTTGAGAAGGCGAATCTAAGTGGAAGCAAAGACAACCCTGATGGATTAGGAAAATGGTATGTGGGTGAAGTGTCAATCGATATGAAGGTTTGCTACCATCTTCAAGAGATGATTAAGGAGTCTTCAAAGAAACCACTCATAGAGGAGTGCCAACAGACTAATTCAATGAGGGTGTCGAATCCATCTGGTGGGGGTAGTTTGTTAGACCCTTAAACTTCGAAGCACTTTTAGTGACCTTCACGATACGGCTTAAGTAGAAAGTTAGCTAGATTATGTGCATAAGGGAGGCATGCGAAAATACTAAGGCAAACATGAGCGAGTGAGATTGGAATTGGTGCGAATTTTGGTAGAGTCTCAGATTTTGTGGAGATTGACTCAACCCAGGCTCCCATGCTCTGATGAATAGACCATGACTAACGAACTTGTTGTGGGAAGCTATGTAAGTTTCGACAAGATCACACTGTATCATCAGCTGATAGAAGTCATGGAAAGATCTTGGATGATGTGGCGACAATTAAGAGTTAGAGTTAGAGTTAGAGTTACAGTGGGATTCAACATCTGAAAATAGCGGAGATCTTCGAGAATAAGGATGTTAGTTTCCTATTTAAATGTAAACTCTATCTTTCTGTTATCTTGTAGGCTCTATTTTATCAGTTAGAATCCTACTTAAATGAAGGTGTCATCTAATTGGTCCATGTGGTATAATCTGATACAGATAGACATGATTTTAGCAAGATCTTAGGCTGTCCAATTTAAGTAAGATTCTGAATGTAACTTGACTTTCATGTTAGAGTGTCTATATATAACTCATTTGAGCTTTACTCTTCTCATTTAATTAGAGAGAACATTTCTTGTATTCTTTTAAGAGAAAGTAATATAAATATTGGTTTTACCGTATGTCTCTCATTTTTTAGTTGCCTTTATTTTCTTATTAATTTCGTAATATTGTTTCTTGGAGAGTGTAAAGTAAATACCTCAAAAATTATTGAAAGTTGATGCCTTACTTAAACAAACCTAAGTAAGACTGCTACAAAAAAAAAAAATTAACTTCCACAAAAGTTCGAGTCCCAAGTAGCATATGTAAGACCCGCCGGCAGGCTCGTTATATTAAGTAATACATCGTTGCGTGAGTGGAAAGACATTTGTGCAGTAATCATCCATTACGCAATCTAAGACGGATGCGAAGCATCAGGGGTAGATTCTAATAATTGCGAAAAAGGTACAAACGTCGTGTTTCTAAAAGATCCCAGAGACTCACTCTTCCACCTCCATTACTTAAAACCGTCCAGGTGGCGGACATATCTTAGCTCCCGATTCTACTTGATGCTCCTCATATTTACAAGAAAATCCTCCCAGTGACGCTTAACTCCTCTTCCATTTCTGGTTTGCTACAACACTTGAACACACACTCTGTCTTCGTCTAAAATTAAATAAGGAGCCAAATGCTTCCACCACCTTCTTCCCCTGTCTGTGATCGCGTTCCTGTCTGTGATCGCGTTCCTGTCTTTGCTTTTCCTTTCCCAAATGGCTCTTCTGCTATCCTCCTTCGCATGAGGTACTCTCTACCTTATCCCTTTATCTTTATTTCTACTTGTATTTGTTTTGTTGTTTCTCAATAGATGATTGAGGGTATTTGACTTGGATAATATATGTTTTGACTTTGGTTAGCGTCTTCTTAGATTGAACATTAGTAGAGAAGCATCCACTTACAATGGCCTATCAATTTCCGCAGTGGTAATTTTGTTTTCCTATAACTAATTCCATGCGCATGCCAGTTTTTTCATGTCGTGATAATTTTATGTCCTTTATAATAGAGAAGCACCAAACATGTCAAAATGAACGTTCATGCTCCTGGCACTCGAGAACGTGTCCCTGACAAGGTACTTATACTGGTTTCGACCATGAAACAAAGTACGTCTCTTCTTTTTATTTTTTGGTCTTTTTCAGAAATTCATAATCTCTCTGCTTTTAGGAAGTTGCCCATGAGATGCCCAACATTGCCCTATCATCTAGGACTTTTGCAGGTCAGGCATTTCCTCTTGGTGTGTCGGAAGTGGAAAGTGGGATCAATTTTGCCATCTTTTCACAGCATGCCACTTCTGTCACTCTTTGCTTGTCACTCCCTCAAAGGTAATTTGTGCCTTAATCAAAGTTTTCCACTGCTTGAGCGCATCCAAATTTTGTAGAGTTGAAAGAGGATGAACATTGTTAGAGCTTCTATATACTAATGATGAGTAGACCACAAGTTGATCTCCTTATTTGAATTTTTACGACATCCCAAAGCTTACATTTTCTTTTACGCCTGTAATTAATCAATTGCTTTCCAGTGGCTAGTTCTTCCTCTTCTGAGTTTTTGATATGCAAAGCTGTGCCTGATCTGATCAAATTTGTTGATGAAATATTCTTAGGGAAAAGCCTTTGGGGCTGGATGATGGAATGATTGAGCTGCCTTTGGATCCAAATATCAATAGAACAGGAGACATTTGGCACATATGCATCAAGGTACGCATTCAGTAGTTATACTATGAAGTGGATACAATCTGCTGTTTTCTCAGTGTTTTGGTCTTGACATCAATTCATATTTTGTTTTTCCTATTTGGGATTTCAATATATATTTGTTTGTCGGATTTAGGATTTGTGCCATTGATAGCATAAAAATGTATCAACTCACTGGTGAAGCATATTAAGTTTCTACAATGGTATATGCACATTGCTGTTTCTGTATTCCCTTCTTGTCTTAAGATCCATCAGTTTGATTTTAAACTTTGGTTTATTACAAGTACCTTGGAGTGTGTGCCTATAATATAAGCAGCTAATAATACTATCATTATGTACTTCTATTATTCTTCCTATTAGATAGAACAAATATCGATGTGTTTTACCCTTTGAGTGTAATTGTAGGACGTGCCCTGGAGTAATGTTCTTTACGGCTATCGAATAGATGGTCCATGCGAGTGGCACCAAGGACATCGATTTGACAAAAAGATTCTGCTTCTAGATCCTTATGCTAAGTTAGTTGAGGGTCGCCGATACTTTGGAGATATTAGTCAAAAGTTTACTAAGTCCCTTGGGATTTATAATTTTGATAGCTTGCCTTTTGATTGGGGTGATAACTACAAGCTTCCTAATATACCTGAGGCACGTAGAGTTGCTTTTATGATTCTTACATAATGTATATATTCCATTCTCTCTTTGACATGTCTCCACAAATTCTTATCAGCCCCATTCAACCTCATCTCCCACAACTTCTTTCTCCTGGTCCATGTCAGTTGCTTATTACTCTTACATTCATGTCTGTACAATTCAGTCGGCCATGCATTTATGAACATCAGTAATTTATAGGCTGGTATACTTTCAAACTACTCTTTTCAGATTTCATATTTTATTTTTATACACTTTTCTGTCTTTGCAGAAAGATCTTGTTATATATGAAATGAACATACGTGCATTTACAGCTGATAAATCTAGTGGATTGGATCCTAGCATTCGGGGCAGTTACCTTGGTGTAATTGAGAAGGTAAACTTGTTACTAACTTTCGTTCAACTAAATAAATTTCCTCAAAGCAATTTTTTGGCCTGATCAATTGTACTTGTTTAAGAAGTTTACAGCAGTTACAGATGTCATGTTAGATACTTGTTCAAAATTATTCAACGATGGATGAAAATTAAAGTAATATATGCTCTGTAATTTTGATTTTCTGTGCGTATCCTTAGCTGTTGTCATTGTTCTAGTGATAGTATTTCTTTCTTTAGTTATCTTCATCTTTGAATTTGCCTTATCGATGGGATGACCAGACATAACGTGGAAAGACAGCATCATCTTGTATGGAGACTGCTTTATTACTGATAGGTCTTTTGCTTTTTAATTGCCATTTGTTCCCCACTGCTTGCTTTTTGGTTAAGCATATTGTAGCAATGATAAAATTTCAAAACCCTTATTAGTCCTAACCTTTTGTTAACTCGTGGCCATGTAGTTTTACTTGCATAACACCTTGTCTAGTTTTCCTGACCTTTATTTCCACATTTCAAGATTCCCCACCTCCTAGAGCTTGGAGTCAATGCAGTGGAGCTGCTGCCTGTTTTTGAATTTGACGAGCTTGAATTTCAGAGGCGCCCAAACCCCAGAGATCACATGGTATAGTAACACACACACACACACACACACACACACACACATATGCACACACGTTATCTTTTCCTTAATGTAAAACTTTATTTTCGAAACATTGAATCTTGCATGTGTCTTATGTTTCCTGCTATTTCCCAATTTTCATAATGTCTGGTAATTAGTTGTGCTAGTGAATATTTAGAGAACTTCACTAAAGGAAAATTTTCTCCTTTTAGTTATACAAAACAATTTGTTACAGAGTGGGGCAAAGCATATTCCAATTTTATATAACTGCACACTAATGAAGAAAGTAACATCATAGAAAAGGATGAATATCGATCACTTAAGGTGCATAAACATGGCAGTTTTCCTTTTCCAGCCTAAATGCATATGTTTAGTTTTGCTCATGTACTTTGATTGTAGCCACTAAAATGAAGCAAAAGCAAAAGCATCAGTATCTTTTAGGTACTGTACTTCGATGATCATCTCCTGTATCCATAGCGAATCAAGAAAGTTGGATCATTTTGATTCAATGTCTTTTTGTTGATTCAATGTCTTTTTGTCAAAGGGTTGACTTTAGAGATACAAATCAAGTTGCTACCTTTGGTGGAGAGAAATAAATACCCTGAACATGTTACTGGCAGCCCAGTGCATGCAGACTGTAGGGTCATGTGGGAAACCAAACTTGAGATGCATCATATTGTTTGAAGAATTTTGTGGCAAACTTTAGTCTTCTTTTGATGCTTAACTGTGAATGATAGCCGATATTTTTCTTTCTTACCTTCCTCTTGAAGATCAACACGTGGGGATACTCATCAATTAACTTCTTTGCTCCTATCAGTCGCTATGCTAGTACCGGAGGAGGGCCTCTAACTGCATCTCACGAATTCAAGGAAATGGTTAAAGCCTTACATAATGCTGGCATTGAGGTACTGAATGTCTTAAAATTTCACTCCATTCCTATTTTCATGGCCCTTTATTGCAAGTTGTAGATATGATATGTCCAATTCCATCGTGTATCCATACTTGTTATGTGCTTCTATGTGTTCAGGTTGGTGCATGTTGCATGTTTATGTGTAAATTTGAGTCTATACTGTGCAAAACCTGAAAAACTTATTAAGCCTTCTGCAAATCATTCTTCATTCTGCAGGTTATATTGGATGTTGTTTATAATCATACAAACGAGGCCGATGATAAAAATCCTTATACTACATCATTTCGTGGCATAGATAATAAGGTGCTTTGCTGATAGCACCACAGATCCGGATAGCACTATGGGTCCTAAACCCATAGTGACTTATTTTAGGAGAAAGAGGGAGAAG